>CM044955.1:45648723-45969174 GCA_024516035.1 Bactericera cockerelli
TTTTATACTAAATCACTTGCACCTGCAAAACGCCTAAACCGATTTTCTACAAATTAGTTTTACATGGTAGTATACCGTTTTTCCTACATATACTCTACAACAAAAATCTGTATCGGCAAGTCGTAGACCCAATGTTAACACTTTTTGGTCAATTCTTGTTAAAAAAGACGATTGTATTCTGTGGTTTACGAGATATTTGAGTTTTAATTTTTATTGAAATATAACCCAAAAAATGGCGGATTTTCATGCAATTGTTTCGGGTCTGAAATTTTAACGCTCTGCATCTACATGCCAAATTTCATCGCCCTACGAACTAACGTTCTTGAGATTTTTGTATACACAAACATAAAAAATGCAAAATCACATTTCCTCACAAATGCGAGAGTGCCTGTGTTGCATATTTTATCTATTCCACCGACCTCAGTAGCTTGATCGATAAGGCGGCGGACTTGTAACCTGGAGGTCGGTGGTTCAAGTCCGGGTTTCAGTGTAAATTTAGTAAAGCGAGTTTGAGTAGTTGTGACATCACGAATGTGATCAACACAAATATGATAACTTTAACAAAGTTTTTTTTTTTTTTTTTATCTATTCCTCATCGCTCAGTCCCAGCTCGTCCTCATCTCCTCCTATCCCCTTCCAGAAAGCCATCACAATCTGCTCGGCTGTTTTCTTCCGTCGCTCTGTGGACATGCCGCTGATCCTCTCCTTCATGGAGGCCAGCTCCTGGAAGAGCTCCCCGAATTCCAGGTCGGGCGTTGCCCCCGCCAGCAGCTGGCTTATCTTCTCCTCCACATCCAGAGGATGCGGAGGGGAGGAGGAGGAGGAGGAGGAAGCCAGAATCTCCTCATGCAATGCCCCACCAGACTTGAGAGCATTGAAGCTGGTGGGCTCCAAGCGTTCTGGTGAGGAATCAAATTGAATCATTTTATTATTTCTATCCTAGCTCCAAGCGTTCTGGTGAGGAATCAAATTAAATCATTTTATTATTTTTATCCTAAAATCCTCTCCTAAGTTGTATGTATGGTTTTATTTGTGGTGAAGCATACATACAACTTAGGACCATACAAAAAATTCGTGGGTAGCGCAGCATTACTAAGAGCCTCCTTTACTTTTCGAATTATTCTATTACATTGATTTCTTTTTACTCTGGTAATGCCGCCACTGGTCGTTACTCATACAAGTAACTACTCATTTTTCCTCACGAGGTATGAGTGGACCCCGAACATCCAAGTACAGAGCAGAAAAATTCCTGTCCCTCTGGAGATCGAACCCAGGTCACCATGCGTGCAATGCCTAGCGCGCTATCTCACTCAGCCACGGTGACTACTTTCCTCTCCTAAGTTTATACAGACTTATAAGAAAATGTATGTGGTTGTTTCACGTTAGTTACAAGACAGTATAATAATTCCGTGTCCGTGAGATAGGCACAAATACCAATATCAAGGTGGTGAGAAGGTTATATGGACGGTGGTGAGAGCCTGCTTTGAAGGATTGTTTAATAGAATTTAAAATCTTATATTAAAAAATGATACTCCACAATGTGTGTACCTATCTATGTACACTATCTCCTCCGAAACCGTTAGTCCGATCGTAAAGAAATTTGGCATAGTTGCTCAAGGTAAATTCTAGAGGGTTTATTGTAAAAAAAAATGATTTTTTTTTAAACTGAGCTTTTAGCTTGCCAAATTTGTATCCGAAATATTGAATCGTCTGTAATTTGATTTCTGCTGAACTGATTTAGCCGAAATTTGGTGTTGTTAGTGAAGTTAGATGTTATATAAAAAAAACAGCCAATTCTTTCACAAAGTACGGCCATGCCTAATTGCCTAAATAACGTTTTTTTTTCAAAATTTATCGTTAAGACCTATCAACTAAGAACAAGAATGTTTTAGGCAAGGGTTTGAGCATTCATTTGACATATCGATCGCGAAATTCTGATGAGGCGTTCTTGAGCTACGCTGAGTAAGTACAAGAAATAACAATAACAATATCGCCTTATTTATACTGCCCGATAATAAACTGGCGAAATTAATGTGTGTGTGTGTGTGTGTGTGTGTGTGTGTCTGTGTGTGTGTGTGTGAGAGAGAGAGAGAGAGAGAGAGAGAGAGAGAGATTGTGTTTGAGGCTAGCAGTACACTCACGGCATCGAGACGTACCCGAGACTTGCACACGAGTGCTAGCCGAGCGTAGGCGTGGTGCTCTCGCGCTGGGCTGCCCTCGCCTTGCCTCGGCGAGAGTTTACTGTTAGCATAACGGGCTGGCAAAGCGGCGGGAGTAACCCGCTAGTAGTTACTAAAAATGATTATTTCTTAGGGCGAAATTAATAAACTGGCGACATTAATTCTCCATCTAAGACGTACGCAATCCGAGGTGTTACAAAAACGTCTATTAATTTCGCCTTTAGAGTTGTACTGTGCACTTTTATAATGAGACATCCGATCTTGAGGTGACCATGTTGCAATTCTTGCTTACCTTTTCTGACAAGATTGGACCAGACGTGAGCATTGAGGGCCTGCTCCACTCTGGCTATTCCGTACACATCGGGGAAATCGTCTTCATAGCCATCATCATTTTCATTACTCTGCTCTATGTCCAGTGGCTCAAGCTCTACAAATTCAAATTCGTTATCCAAACACCATTTGATTACTGAAAATAAAGTTTAACATTATTTAGGACCAATGCAAACTTAAATATTTATGTTTGGTAGAGTTGATTTGGTTTGTTAGTAACTTGTACTAAAAACAAAATAAGACCAATTTTTTACTTGGTTATTATTTGATATTTTTATTATAAATTGGTTATTGCCATAATAATAATAATAATGTAATGTAGATACTAACCTCAGGCCTGGACTTGAGTTATGTGCTCATATTCAGGAGTTTTTCATGAGATATTTGAGAAGAAATAACAGAAGTTTTAAACAATTGCATTGTACAGGTATAGGTACCACTTGCTTTTATTTGTTTTTGATTTAAAATAATAAAAATTAGGGGTCAAATTTAAGTTTCTAAATGGTTGAACCTTTAACAAGTTAACCACCATGAGACTTCATTTGGGATCTCATCCAGTGTCACCACCAGGCCAAGGCAAACTTTGGGTGTCTGCATCACCAATTTAAATGGATTCTTATTGATTTTGGCTCTGAAAAGTCTGAGATCCCAATTGATATCTCATGGCCTGGTTGATCAATACTTTTTGCATGAAACAACCCCATATGGAATTTCAATACTCAAGTTTAGCCATAGTCTGGAGATCCCAGATGCAGTCTCATGGCCTGGTGGTGCAGACCATGATTTAAAAAAATAGGTTTAACTAGTTAAACCTATTTTTTTATGGCCAGTGAAAGGACCCATCCCTTGTCAAAACAAAATAAGTGGAAACATATTTCCTATCAAATAATGTTTTTACTTTTTCTGAACACGGACTGGGTGAGTGTCCATGATGAGTCCTGCAATCCAGTCTATTTTATTTACCATTGTGTTTTCTTGGGACTCAAACGGTAAAAGGAGGTAGAGTGATTTAAAATTTCGATTAAGTGATGAAAATGGGGATTAAAATATTTTTATTCCTTATTATTATTATAATAATAATACTTTTGTGGAAGATAACCAGCATGTGAGGTTAATAGTCAAAGGAAAACTCAAGGCCCATGGTATTTTAGGTATACTTCCATTAGAATTGATAAATCTATTATTAAATAATTTTACTAAAAACATAATAGTCAATAAACTCACCATCATTTCTGTTTGGCTTTGCACTTGCTGTGTCACAACAATTTTTGCAAACTAACATTTCAATAGATGTATTGTAATCTTTAATTAATGGTAACCAAGCATCCAGGTCTGTTAAACAAGTTTCCTAGAAATATGAATAAAAATATTAATTTATGAGATTAAATCCAATAGTTTTGTAAATGGGGGAGAGAGAGGGCTGTATAAGGGAGGAATGTATACCTTCCTGTCCAGTCTAATCATGAACCACATATGTGTAAACATATAAGTAAAATAAGATTAAGGGCGGAATTAATAGACAACATCAAGAACTTAAGTTGTTGGTAAGTGTAGGTTTTCCCTATCTTACACAGTACGCAATCCGTGACTTAACGCCACAGAGGTATTACAAAAACTTCTATTAATTCCGCCCTAAACGTGAAATTAATAGACAAAATTGATAACTTAAGTCATTGCTTAGCATCAGGTTTTCCTATCTAACACAGTACACAATTGAGACTTAGTGCCACAGAGGTATTACAAAATTGTCTATTAATTTTACCCTAAATGTGGTTTGATAATATATTCATGTTTATAAATTTTTTAGAAAAAAAATCTACTATATTAACACTCAGCTTCTGTTTTAATAAAACTCTCCTGCTTTTCAATCTTTCATCTATCATCAACCCTTCAACTGTCAATTTATTTTGACAAAACCTCTTCACAAAATGCTCATTTTTTTTATTGACTAAATTCATTCTTCATACTTTTGTCAGTTCAGAACATATTTTTTTTTCACTTGCATAAGACCATTTTTTTTTCTCTTGCAAAACAAGTTTGTCTTTAGACCGCTAACTATAACGTATAGGAAAACACATATATTTTTAGGATATTTTGCTATCATAAATGGAAATAAAAACATTTTTTTTTTTTTCTAAATATTTTTTTTGAACAAATTTTCGTCTCTATTGCAAAGTGACAACAATGCAAATATATTTATCAAATTCAATTTATGTACTACTGGATTTCTTGGGAACCATTTGAAAAAGTACCTGATAGTACAGAACCAAACAAACTAGGCAAAGAGACATAATGAACAAGAAAGTATATATATATTATATCACTGCTGCTTTTTTTTTAATTTTCTGAAGACAGATATATTGGTTAGGGACAGTTGAAGGGTTAATACCAGAAAAAACATAGTTTTCCTATGGGTACCATCACATGTTGGTATTCATGGTAATGAGAAAGCAGACGAACTCGCCACACACTCATTCATTTTGAATTCTCCTGTTGATAGTTCCGTAGACTCCAGTGAACTGAAAAATGAACTTCGAAAAACCATATTACAAAAATGGGGACTAGAATGGCTATCTGAGTTAAATAACAAACTACTAGCAATAAAGAAAAATATCAAAACCACTGTTCTCCCTGCCAAGCTAACCCGTCACCAACAAGTAGCCATCACACGACTCCGACTTGGCCATACTAACTTGACTCACAGCTACCTCATGAATAAAACAGACCCACCCACCTGTGACACTTGCAACCAACCACTAACTGTACACCATATTCTTGACGAATGCAGAAAATTCCACAACATCAAAACTACAACTACCCACCACAATTTCACAGCTACTAGTAGATCAACAAGAAAAACTTATACCATTTTTGAAAGAGACTAATCTCATAGATCTCATGTAGCTTTACTACAGCTACAGTGGTGTGTATGACCATAGATGTTGACATGCACCACTATAATCTAATAAAAGATAGATAGATAGAGAATATTATTGTTCATGCAAGAAAGAAAGTAAAAATGATGGAATACAAAACCATCTATTCATATAAAGTAAAATCTTGATTGATAAAAAAAAATAACTTTTAAAAAGTAAATCAGAGCCCAACTCTACTTACCATAGCAGTATCTACATACAAAATAACAGCTTCAACAGTCTCAGCAAATTCAGCACTAGTAATGGTTTTATACTTGAGAATACTCAGATTTATATCTGCTGTGTAGTACTTGTTGTCAAGTTTCCATTTGAAACATTCTACATTCTCATTTACAGACAATCCTATTAAATTGTCCTCACTGTTCAATTTCATAAGACCTGGTAAAAAAAAATAACAAAAATATACCTAAATTAAAAATTACCTGATTATTATACTTGTTGTTGTAACCTTTTTCCGTTAGTAGTACCTATATAAAAAGAACTGGCAATATTAGGTGTATTCAAACTCAATTATGGTGTGAATAACCACTGATGTTAATGCACCTAATTACTTTCAATTGCCTGAGAAGTATAGAAAGTTTTGTTTTTGAGCTGATAAGAAAGTAATTTTCATCAAATGGTCTGTGTGTATGTGTCTGGCACTCTTTATTAAAAACTTGTCTGTTCAGTTTCCTAATACATGACATCAAGATCATTAAAACGAGAGCAGCAAAACTGGAGAAAAAATATATGATTGGTCAGAAAACTTGATATGCCATCTCCTGAACACATAAGAAGTTGAAATATACCAACTGGTTCTGATAAATTCTGATAACTGGTTAGGTAAAAATTACACAAAAAAATATCTTACTTCTGATAATTTCCAATGGATCTTTGGAGATTCCAACAAATAAAACAGTTGGGACTTCTCCACTGCTCACCCCATCATCATTCTCTTCAGATAGACTTTCCATTTGGATGACTGATAACAAAGTAGTGCAAAAAAGGGTACCTTCCCAGCTCAAATCTAGGGTGGAATCAATAGACAATTTTGTTATGCCTTTGTGGATTTCAGTTAAAAATTTCTTATGGTAAAAGTAATAAACAGGGAAATTCAATTTTATCTGTCAATGTTGCCCTTAATTTCACAGCTGGTATCACTTGTAAAATCTGTAACTGAATAATAACCAGCATTACTAATCACCGGTTGAAAGCTGGATGTTGCTTAACATCCTATGCTGGTGAATGTTTTTAAGGGATTAAAATTAAATTGATTGTTAACTTGGGTTTTACGTCCCATTAGCTACTGTTGTCATCTCAAGACAGTGGTGTTAGGTACCCTAACCCAGTCTAGGTTGTGCTGGAATGCCAGCATCATGATGTATTCACCTAGGTTGGCATTGTTTAACTTTTTTTAAAACAAATTACATTATTATTAACTGGGGTTTTAGGTCCCTTTCAACAGCTAGGTCATTACAAGATGGGGGTGTTACTCTCCATTCACAGGAAACTCACAAACCTGCTACCCACATTAACCTCACCTAGATAGTACCTGGGTCAGGCCAGAATGCCAACATCACAAAGTCTACACCTCACTGGGCGTTGCTCAACTTTGGTGATCCTATGAGAATTGGTGTATACAAAGCACCATCAATGATGGCAACAAATTACATTTTCTTTTTCTTTATACTTTTTAAAACTTAGGACATCATCTTGATGATCTCCTGTACCCTCAGACATCTAGAGCTTGAATCTAGATATTGAAAAAAAAATATTTTTAGATTGACAGATGGTGAGTTTGTCTTCTTTATACTTTTTTTAAAACTCCTGTTTTGTTTTTAATATTTTTTTTAATCTGAAAATCTGTTTTCAAATTTCGCGCTCTGACGCCCATCAGAGGGAAAGCATGCTACGGAATGGGCAAGCTACAATACAGACCACAAGCGTCTCTATCTACCTTATAGGTAAAAGAAAGTTAAAAATATCAAGAGAAAACGTCGTTATAAAAAATTATTCTTTCTTAGGAAAGTCATGAGTCTGAAACCACAGTAGGTATTATAATCCTATATTGACCCCTAGTGATGGAAAAAAACACCCCCGAACCTAAAGTTTGACTTGCATAAAGAATAATAGCTCCCCCTATAGGGATGGGAAGCTAAAAATATGGGATTTATATTTTCTATCAAAGGGGAATTTAAACTCATCGGCCAAGGTTTTTACTTCGGCAACACTGGTGAACCAGTCAGCTGTGTTTTGTCATAGATTTTGATCTAGTTGTTATCACTTTATCAGTGTTATCTCCTGTGTCTGAGATTCTGAGGGATAAGACTTGTTCGGATCATCTCTATCTAGTGATAATTCTAGAGTCTAGACTAGATGACTACAAGCAAAGTTGAATAACTCACTTGAATAAATAAAATGAAGTAGGTTAGTAGGTAATAATGAAATGATGTCTTCAAGCCTAAGAAATGAACATCCAAACAACCAGGATGACAGCTATGATTTTCTGTTCAAAGTTGTCCTAATCGGGGATTGTGGTGTTGGTAAAACCTGTGTAGTCCATAAATTCAGAAGTGGAAATTTTGTCGAAAAGACAGGAAATACTATTGGTGTTGATTTCTCAATGAAAACAGTAAATATTGATGGACAGAAAGTGAAGGTAAGTAAGTTGGTATGATAAGACAATTCAAACATATTTTATGTAATATATATACTAACTTTCAGCTCAATCAGACTTTTACTTTGCAAGATTGTCCATATTAAAAAAGCTCAACTTTTGGAAAGAGGTATTTTGGATAATGCATGACTGCACTTATCCAGTTATAGGAGCTAGGTAACCACCCAAAGTTGCAGCTCAATCTGACTTGTGGTTCTTGAGTTACAGTGATTTAAACATACACACAAACAAATCATTTTATAATATCAGATGTTACTAATAATGTGAATTCTTGTACTAACTAACCAGTAAAAAACTGCTAATTTATATCAATAATTATACTATGACTGTCACCAAAATATTAGCAAATTTGACTTGTGGTTCTTGAGTTACAGTGTTTTAAACGTACACACAAACAAATCATTTCATAATATAAGATGTTACTAATAATGTGAATTCTTGTACTAACTAACCAGTAAAAAACTGCTAATTTATATCAATATATAATTATTAGTATAATCTATGACTGTCACCAAAATATTAGCAAATACCAAATTTTTATCCAACCTTTTGTAGATTTTTGCAGATACTTGATTAAATTTCATGCCAGAAAGTGAAGTTTGTCAGGATGACCATTTTTTCCCCAACTTCATATGTTGTAGCTAGAGGTATTGACTGAGGCATGCTTATTCTTGGTGAAAGAAGATATGGCACATGTGTAGTTTAGACAGTATGCTTTGTAATACAAAATTTTCGTCAATATGAGGTATATTTCACTTTTTAATGTGTTGAGATGCACCGGTCCTGACTCATGTAGATTTAGGGCGGAATTAATAGACATTTTTGTAATACTTCTGTGGTCATTGATTGCAAACTGTGTAAGATAGGGAAAACCGATTCTTAACAATTACTTGTGATGTAGAATTTGTCTATTTATTTTCATGTGATTGCTTTGGAGCTCTGGGATTGGTGGAAGCTGACAGCTGCATCTTGACCTGGCCATTAGAATTTTAAGACTGAGTTGCAGTTTTTATGCCTATTAATAATGTTTAAAATATACATACTCTTTACTTTTAAAATTATTATATATCAAACCACCTCATTTCAGTTACAAATATGGGATACCGCTGGACAAGAAAGATTCAGAACAATAACTCAAAGTTATTACAGATCTGCCAATGGTGTCATCATAGGTAAGTATGAGACAGAAGAAAATAGCAATGTAGGGCTGACAAAAATACCTAGAGAGAGTGCCTTATAGGAGGAGTCACCATTACCAATAATAATATTGTCGCTTAAGAAGAGGTACCTACCTCATAAGTCCGATTTTTGAACTTTTCAGGAGACAGTAAAAACTGATTATAAAGTTGTGGGCAGGTTTAAAAAAAATAAAAAAATCAGTTTAACCATAAACATATACCTGTTTTATCAATTGAAATTACTATTTTTTTGATGAAACTTGTATTTCTAGGAGATATCGGACATACGAGGTACCTCTCAAGTGATTCTTGTAAAGTTTTCAGAAAAGCATGTGTGCATTTTTTGTAGAGGTACCTCGTATCTCTGATTTATTTTACACAATATACATATATGACTGATTGGAGATACGAGGTCTCACCAGAAATTTTCTTCAAAACAAAAATATCGATTTACGAGGTAAACTTTAATCGATTATTGTGTCATTCTTTGTATTTGAATGGTCATATAAAACCGATTTTAAAAAAATCAATATTTTTTTCCGATTCCAACGATACCAAAAACGCAATATCGAAAAATTCGGACTTACGAGGTACCTCTTCTTAAGCGATGATATACATACCTAGTATTTATATTCACATTATTCATTTTTGTATGTTTCCTATGCAGGGTGTTTAATAAGCAATTGTTTGAACTTGAAATATTGTGTAAATTTAAAAAATGTCGTAAAAAAAAGGGGGTGTTCTTTAAAATTCCAAAGTTTACTTTGAAGGGGTTGGCAAAGAAACTTCTAAAGGTCAACCCATTAAGTGTCCCCTTTAGAGTTATGAAAATGATCTTGAGCATTTTTTTTTTTATCATCAGTAGTTCTCAAAATATTTTAATCTCTCATTTATAATGGGACAAACTGTATTACTATAAACGGTGGTTGCTATAACAGAAGTAATCAACAGAAAAATATAACAGCAAAATTGAAGGGACCTGAAAATTAACTGGAAAGTTGTTACATCTAACAACATTGTTTTAGGCAAAGTGCTCTGTATATTATTTATTATCTTGTAAAAATTAAAATAAAAGATAATATTGAATTGAAAGACTATTCTATATTTTCCATGTACACTGGTCATAGTGGTCATGCCTTAAATTTGTTAACATGTCATAGTCATTACCTCAGCATGGCTAGCACCTGTTGGCAAAATGGGACTACCTGTTTGCACTGACAGTCTAAATAAAGCACTACTTATACTTATACCTATTGTTTCTAGTATTTTTAAAATCACTAAAAACATATGGTCGAGTATAAGAATAATAAACTTTCTTAGAAATGTTATGCTATAAAATTAGATTGTCCTTTTTTAATTCCAGTATATGACATTTCAAGGAGGGCATCATTTCTTGGTCTGCAAAAATGGATTGATGAAGTGAGAAGATATGCAGCTTCCAATGTTCTTCTAATTCTAGTTGGTAAAAAATAAAATATTTTATTTTAAACATGTTTCATTCGTTTAGTTCTATGTGCATCCCAGCCTTTCTAAATAGATACTCCATTTTGATATCAAATGCTGTTCTCAGAAAAGAACATAATATTTTTGTTCACATAACAATAGTTGTATATGTACCTACAGGATGTAAAGCATGTTCCTGGGTACAATTCAGGTGGGATTTATTCCCATAAGATTCCCAAAAAAGGGGAGAGCCCCCCGTAATTTCAAGAAACCCCTGAAAAAGTATGCAATTTGAAAAATAATATACAGGGTGATTCCATAAAGCAGCAACAAGAATACTTCAAGGCGCATCGCAAGGTGAAATACCATTATTTTATTTTCTTGATTTTCCTGAAAACCACGACGAGCATCTGAATAATTAAAAAACACTTTACATATGCTCTCTCTCAATAGGCCAAAAAACATGTATGCAAAATATAATACACTTAGAAGAAAAAAACAATGCCACTATGCATAATATATGTTAATTCTTCCGGTGCTTGTCCTAGCTTCCAGGTGCGTCAAAAAAAATGGTACTTGACTTTTCGACGTGCCTTGAGGTGTAGAATAACATTTATTTTTGTTGCCACTTAACAGAATCACACTTTAGTACAGGACTGCCCCAAAATCTGCATTACAAATCACATCAGTCAGCTTACAGGTCAAGTCAATGGTGCAGGAGAGGATAGACCTGTACGACCTACAAAAAATTGGTGTGTCAAGATTGTATGATTGAGGAATTACTAAAATTTAAAAAGTGGGAATATGTTGAGAAAATCATGAGAGATCAACATCAGCTATACTATATCCATTTCAATATGATAGCTATGACCCATTAAAATCGTAGGCAGGGTTGCCAATACTGCAAAGACTACAGAAGTAAATAATCTTAAGTGCAGGAAGGTGCATCGCACAATACTTCCTTGTACATTTTCTTTCAACCTTAAGGTTGATACAATATATGTATCTACACATTATGTAGATTCAAACATTCAAAATCATATATTTCTGATCGATAACCAAGTACCTAGGTAATAATATAGGTTGAAACCTTTTAAATATTACCTGCACCAAACGTACCCTTCCGACCTTTGTATAGTAGAGCTCCTTTTATTCGTAACGAGTGAGAGAGTGTACTGAAAATAGGTATTTTTAGGTCCGCAACATTGTAAGAAATTCTGGAATCTGATTGGTTCTCATATTTTGTCGTGATGAGTCATAGCTATCATAATGAAATGGATATACTATAGTCAAAAACTTAAAAAAATTAATACTTTCTTCAACCTACAGGTAACAGAATGTAAAAATAGTGGAAATCATTCTTGTAAACGCAGATCCGTTTTATAAAATATAGAAATTGAAATTTTTTAAATTAAACCTTATATTTTCCTTGTAGGTAATAAGTGTGACCTGGAGGGTGAGAGAGAAGTGGATTTTAGTGAAGCAGAAGAAATGGGAGAGTATGTACCGGAGATTCACTATGTCATGGAAACCTCAGCAAAAGACAGCACTAACATTGAAGAAGCTTTCTATTGTCTTGCCAATGAGCTTAAGGTAATCTTCTTAGAATATTTTTTGAGTATGGAGATAATAATTATGTATATTGTATAATATTCATTAGATGTTGAGATTATATTGCATTTCAAGTAATCCTATTTTTCAAGTAGGACATCAACCAGCTTTTTTTTTCCGTATAACTGAGACCATTGTGGCTGTGTAAAAATTTAGTGGTCAGGCGCACGCTTTTTATCTACAAGACCCGCTGATTGGAAGTTGATTAATTTAAAATTGGACCATCTACAACATATACCATCTATGCATATGTGCACATAATTTCGTTGAAATCCCTTCAGCAGTTCCTGAGATTTGCGTGTTTCAAGGAATGCAAATAACAGACAGACTAACACAAAATCAAAGTTGCTAAGGAGGTTACAACATGTGCAGAAATATGAAGAAAAAAAAATTGAAGGCGGAGCAAATAAATTAATATTATTTCTTTTACAGAAACGAACACAATTCTTTCGATAAGTATCTTACGTGTTATTGGCAGAAGAAAAAAAAACCTGCACTGTCATACCCATTTTCACCCCAATATCTAATTTTCACTAAAAACCTTTTTTTCTTTTTCTTTTCAGAATCGACAATCAGCATCATTGAGAGTTGAACCAATCACAACAGACAGCAATAATTTACCCATCAATTTATCCAATGACACCAAATCTATACGGAATAACTGTAGCTGCTAAGATTCTACTGTAATAATTTTTATTACATACTTAAACTTAATCAACTTACAACACTTCTTTAAAAAATATCTCATCATTTCATATCAATTGATGATATTGGTAATATGTTCTATCAAATCTATTTTTTTTAAAAGGTTCATTATTTATTTAACATTATTCCATAACACATCTGTCCCGGTAGCTCAGTGGTAAAGGCGGCACTCTGTGAATTCAAAGACTCAGGAGGTCGTGGGTTCGAAACCCAGCTGGGACATGACATGTTATCCTCGCAATTGGGATTTTTACCACATAATAATATGTCTTGGGCTTACTGCTGGAATAATGGGACTTTAATAGTCCTAATAGGGCAGTATAAATAAGGCGATATTATTATTATATTCCTATAAATAAATAAAAATGTTACAAAATAACACAAAGTAGAAGTAGTTGTGCACTTTTTTTTACTGATTAGTACAAAAAAAAAGTTCATAGGTTTTCAGAAAAACTTTCCAATTTTAAATGAGAGGAAAATATGTAATACGATTTTAAAGGTTGTAAATTTAGGGCGAAATAAATAGACGTTTTTGTAATACTAGTGGGGCCCTGAGACTCAGATTGTCTAAGATGGGGAAAACCGATAATAAGCTATGACTTAGTCTTAAGTTATCGATTTGGTCTATTACTTCGCCCTTAATAAAATCATTTAAAACTTTGATTTTTTGCAAGTTCCTCTATTACATTATAATAGCTTCATCATACTAAAACTATAGGAATAATAAAATATTTTACTATTTAAAACATTACTAGTCTAAATTAACCAAAGTTGTGATAGAAAATAATTCACTAATATTTAAATAGATCTTTTAACTGAACCAAATTGTATATTTTTTACCTGATTTGTTGTACTAAACAACTGCTATTTTCCCCTTACACACTCACCTATACCTATCATAATTGTATGTATATAATATTAACCAATCTCAGTAGCTCGATTGATGAGGCTGCGGACACGTGACTGGAGGTCGGTGGTTCGAATCCCAAGTTCAGCAAAGATTGAGGACCGTATTATATGAAACAGGATTAAGGGTGGAATTAATAAGACGTTTTTGTGATACCTTTGCGACGCTAATTCTCGATTTGCGTAGTGTCTTAGATAGGGAAAAACAGTGCGAAGTCTTAGATGGGAAAAGAAAATCATGACTTAAGAACACGATTTTGTCTATTAATTTCGCCCTAAATATCTGTTAACAAAAAGAAGAACAGAAGATACTCTTTAGCACTATCACTCTTAACAGCTGATATAAATGCGCTTTGATTGGTTGACATTCCCACCAGAGAACGTTAGTGGGATAGTGTAAGATATATTAGTTATTCTAATCCTGTTTCATAATTCGGGCCTTAAGCGAGTTTGAGTAACTATTGTATTTCTTTCTTTTTCTTCTTAACAAGTAATATTATTATTTTTACTGTACATATTTTTTTTTTCTTCAATTAAAAATGTAATAAAATTCAAAATTGCCTTCTAGCCCTCAAAAATTTCCATGGATTTTTTTAAAATATCATCATATATGTACATTTACAGTTATAAGAGAATGATTTCCAGGACAAATTTACCTCTCGTTAAGGGAAAGAAACCAACCTGGATGTAAGAGAAAAAAATCCAGGTTTCAACTGTATTATCCAGAGATCAGTTTCTCTTTCAACATAATTATTATACTACAGGATGGGGCATAAGTCTGTAACCCCCTGATTATATTTGGAAGGGCTTACTGAGTAAGTTTGAAATTTTGCACGGTAAGCCAAGATAAATAAACCTTCTTATCGTGGGGCCAATTTTTCCGGTCGGGGCCAGGGGGACCAATTTATTTATTTTTAAATACGAAACAATATTATGGTAAAAAAAAATCATCTTTTTATCATTTAACTATTGCAAATGGCGGCCAACTATACAAATACTTTGGCCTAACTTTGTGGTTTGTGTTTAAAATACACTGGTGCGAACATCACACGACTTCCTATTACAATTGAGGAAGTTTTATCAGATTAACACATTCTCAGGTTAAATTTCCTGTTAGCAATGGCGAAATTCGACTTCTTTTCGAGTGATGAGGAATGATCAATGATTTTTATCGTCGGGAACGCCTACCACACAGCAAAACAGAAAACATCGAGTACTTACTTCTTATGAAATTTGTCATGGTGGTGGAAAGATGGATTTTAAACCCTGAACACTCAGGAGCAATGTTGTGGGAAAGAATCAGGCGACCACGGTCAGAATTAAACCACTAAATCGGACGTGCACCAGGTGAGCATGATTTTTTCACTCAGGCGAGAGTTTCAAAACTGACAGATAGTAGTCGGTATTGACTGTTTTACCTTGTTGAAGGTAAGTGTTCGTGATTAAAACACTCTTTGGTATTGAACATATTTTGGAGCAAAATTGGCGCGTTGACGTTTTCCGACCAACAAACAAAACACAGTTTTCGATAAGAAACTCCTACGATGGATAGAAGTAGTTGAAGAAGGTTAAACACTACGGTTTGAAGCAGGTTAAACAAATGACTAGCCAATAACGGGTCTGAACGAATAAAAACACCGGAGCCGCTCAATTTAAACAACCCGCGTATTTTTCAACAGATTTTGTAGTCTAAACATGAGGGAGAGTTTGGCTTTGATGGAATCCTATATGTATATGTAATTTAGCCCCAAGTGGATAAGTATAGTAACTTTATTTGCATCAAAAGTACCAACTGAGAGTATGATGTGATCTTATTCAAAGTCGTTGTGAGTCTCAGTAGCCATTCTAATTACTTTGTTGAAAGTGTAACTCCTGATTGCCAGTAACAATTTACCCAATAAATAATGATTATTTTATACACCCTTGGGAATCACGGACATTTAAAAGGCTGATCATTACATGCAGTTGTGAAGAGTTCTAAAATTCATCTTTGTTTCACCATAGTGGTAAGTACTAGAATGCTAAAATTTGGTATGTAGGTGACTGTATGTCTTAGAGGGCATTAATTCCAGGATTTTAATATTCCAACTGAAGCACCAAGATAAAAAAAAAAAAACTTTCATCACTGTTTCTTCTTACTAGTAAATTTACGGCGATGAAATAATTTGGTATGTACGGTCGATTTATGTTTTAGATGTGGAAGGATTTTTTAATGTTCAAACTAGAAGGCTTACACTTTCCGGTAGCGACCGTAGCAAAGCACGGGTTAAATAACTCGTAATAATTATAGTCTTTTGTAAAATACGGGTTAAACGTTAAAAAATATATGTATATTTATGCAATAAAAAAGTTGATAAACATATAGATTACCTATAGTATTATTATAACTTCTTTTCTTTTCATTATAAAAAATGTACCTTCATGGTGTGGTTCAGTCTAATGCTCGGATTCTGGTGTCAGTTGTACGAACAGTCAAACCTGGATATAAGAAAACAATTTCCTGCTTTAATTTACCTCTCTATAAAGGAAACTAACCTCCTAATAAAAAAACCTGGATATAAGAGAAAATCTGGTGTAAACATCACACGACTTTCCTTATCCTATTAGAAATGGGAACAGCACACACACACACACCCACAGGACACACACACGGACGGACCAACAGCTGAAAACCACTTTTGGAATCCCGAGGCTATGATACGTCCAGAAATGTAAAAAACTGGGTAGGTCAAATTTTCGACGAATACAATACTTTCCTTCTTATTATAGGAAAAGGAAAGTAAAAATGTCGATCCCTTGAGTTTCTTGTATTCAGATTCGATTGTACTAGTAGGGTTGGGTAGATTTCTTTTTTTCGAGCTCAACCCATGCTAGTTGATATGGGTTCCTCGTGTAATTCCTGAGAGTGTAATGTAAAACGCACATTCTGAAATCTCTTCAGAAATGTTGAAACTAAAATCTTTATTTTAATCATTAGATTTGGAAGGAGCTAATTACTGGATTCGGGCGGCTACAATCATTCCACCTCTGTGAGATTTATTTATAAACTATTTGAACAAGTTTTATTTACATTTTTCTAAAATATTATAATAAACAATAAATATCACACATAATAAACAAAACCTCATCAAGGGTGGAGATAATATCTATGACTTATGGCATTCTCTTCCACCAACAGATAGACATACCATAGATTCCACCCAAAGATATAATTACGTAAAAAAAAAAAATCAATAAAAAGGTGCTTGCTATTTTAAACTGTTAGTGTAATAAGACACTCTATATCGAGCCAACAGTCTAAAGCACTCCTAGACTATAATATACCTATCTGTCCTTTGAAAAATGATGTGAGCTTTATTAATTTTACCATTTATATCAAAATAAAAATACAGTAGTAATAAATATCAAGTAACACTTTTTCAATTTTCTTTTGCATAAAATTATCATGTCTCAGAAATATTGATCAAATAAAAAAAAATACTGCCAATTATGGACACAATACTTCCTCGTGATTGTTTCACATTGTTTACACGTGGCAATTTTGAGATTTTATATTAAATCACTTGTTAAATCCAAAAGCGCTGAACTGATTTTCTTCAAATATGATTTAAGTGGTAGAATACTATTTTTCCTACATTCTAGATTCTACAAAAAATTCTGTATATGCAAGTCGTGGACATTATTTTTGACTTTTTTGTCCAAAATTTCGGATTTTCTTAAATATCAGAATTAAATTATAATTAATTAAAAATAAATATAAATAGCCTATCCAAAATTTCATCAAAATCAGGTGTACCGTTCACGGGATATAAGCGTTTAAGTAAAAAGTTAGTGGTCAGGCGCATGGTCTCTTTCACCCAGAACGATGAATTTAAAATGGGACCATTCACACTCTACAGAAACGTCTCCTATATGTGTGCTAAATTTCATCAAAATCCGTTAAGTAGTTTCCGAGATTTGCGCGTTACAAGGAATACTTTTGCAGACCGACAGACGGACACAAAACCAAAGTTAATTGATTAGGAGGTTATGCAACGTCCAGAAATATTTTTTTTTTTTACAAAAATGAACACAATACTTCCAATTTCTAATATATTAAATTTCTCGGAAGTAAAATGAAATTCAATCTAATTTGTACTCATAATTAAAAAAACTCTTATGAGTACTCATAATCCAATCAAATTTTTACTGCAATCATGTTTTCACAGCAATATTAATAAATTATTATATGCTTTTAGTCTTTAGGTTTATCAGACATATAAATAATGGCAGATGGAAAATGAAAAAAAATATTAGTGATAGACACAAGAAATGCCTAACGTAGAATTTGGTTAACAGGATTACTAGATGACTTCATCCATTCTTTTCTAAGCAATTGTTTGAGTTGTGATAGTTTCAGTGAGGGATTCTCTGATTTCAGTCTGGGTAAATTCTCGGCTTCAAAGGCTGTGTAAGCAGCTTTCATTCGTTTCTCTGGATGCATATCAACAGGTTCACTACTTGAAAGGCTGAAATGTCAATCAAATTAAAAATGAGATTTAAAAAATTACAGAGGAGCCATTAAATACCAAGCCTGCCCCTGATTAGGATTTTTTCATTGATTTTTAAAATTATTGTATATCATTTGCCAATCTGCAACATTCAATTTTGAAGGGAAAATATTTTTTTTTACAATATTAAAAAAAAATGTTGGTTAACATTTCAAGACATATTCTCCAGTAAGCTTCTATTTATACTTTCAAATGGTAATATAAAAAGCCTTTATTTGTACAATAAAAATTTACACACAACATAGTACCTACCTATGTGGCATCTTGTACAAAATTAGATTAATATCTTTCAAATGGTAATATGATAATATATAAGTGGAGTTTTGGACACATTTTACTGAGAATTTCTTTTCTCTTTATAATATTAACAACATGTGAAACCTGTCAAAGATTATGAAAAAAAGAGATATGTAGTGTGGATCTGGACATAGTGAAAAAAAGTCATGTCACAAAAAAAATGTAGTCCTTACAGGTGTAAAAACCTGGAAAATTGATTTCCTGGTGATTCTCAATAGTCCAAATTCAGGTCATTTTTTTTTATATACAGATTGCTCTTGTTCCTACAAGCATTGTTTTCATGATAACATCACTGTCTTTTACTCTAAACAAGGCTCTTTACTGTTATACAATGGATGACATGAGTGAACATTGAGCCTGATTATTCCTATTATATTTGTGTATATTTATAGTTTACCTTAAAACTTTGATAGCATCTTCAACAGTTCTAGCTTCGTCCCCTTCTACTTGAAGTCTGTTTATGTTTTCTTCCAGTGGTGCTTCTAAATGTGTGACAGTTCCTGTGGACTTCTCTTCTACCTCTTGCTTCTTTTGCAGTCCACTCTGTAAAATTTACAGAAAGATTTCAATAACTTTTTTCATTTTAAATAACCTACCCAATTAAAATATAAAATAGCCAGTGTTGATGGCCATTGAAGATAGCAGATTTTTGTCAGATCTCTGAAACTGTCCACTGTCCAGTCAAAGCCTGATAGGTGAGTGGGTGACCACTCAAATTTGAACCCTAGAGATGATGGCTATTCTTGGTCTAACCAAGACTGGGTGAGGTTATGTGGGTAGCTAAATTGTGAGTTTCTAGAAAATATATGAAGGGTGAAACTCCTGTCTTGAATGATCCTGATATTAAAATGAACACTAATACTTGTGTTCTCACGTATAATGTAGTAAAAAAACTTTAAGTAATGATATTTTTCAGTTAAAGTGTGGTCAGCTATTGATGAGGGTGGATTTAAAAAAAAATCCATTCCACAAAAAAGTATCCTACCTGTATACTGGCCCTTGTTATCTTGGGTGGAGGCTTACTAGCTGTGCTAACTTTAATGCTATTTAATTCTTTTTCTAGTAAGGCATCAGCTTCTTTTTTCCTTTCTAACTGTTCAAGTCTCTTTTTTTCTTTTTCATCCTGAAATAATAAATAAAATATGTGGATTATTAAAAATTATACTTGATTAGAAATACTAACCTCAATAACCTAGTGCTTAACAATAAACAAGAAACCAAAGACAGCACCATTAGCATGTAGAATAAAATATATCACTTCTTGTAAGATTATTGAAGTTGAGATAAAGAGGTAATAATAATAACACTATTTAATGGAAGGTAACCACCTAACCCTCAGAGCAGTGGTTCTCAACCTTTTGTAGCATATTGCCCCCTCTGCGAAAATTATCCCTTTCGTCCGCCCCCCCCCCCCCCCCCCAAATCCCCCAATCAGTAAGTAGGTTAAAATTAAGTCGTATTTTTCTTTCTAACTCAACAACATTTCCTGGTTAGGTTTTTTTTTTTTTTTTTTTTTTGTTTTTTTAAGTGGGGTTTAACGTCGCTTTCAACTGCCATGGTCATATCACGGCGGGGGTTTTACCCTCCATTCGCAGGAAACTCACAAACCTGCTACTCACATTGACCTCACCCAGCCTGAGTGGGGCCGGGAAAAGCCACCGTCACGAGAATTAGAATTTCAATGGTCACCCATCCAAGTCTTAACCTCGCTGGATGTCGCTTAACTTCGGTGTTCTGAAGGGAACCGGTGTATTCAACATGCCATCGACGCTGGCTTGGTTAGGTTTATTCCAAATATTTCCATTTTATTCCGAGGTCATTCGTGAAAGAAAAATGCGTTTGGTTACTTTTAAAGATAAACAATGGACTCAACCTATAAAAGAACTGGAAGCAAGAATTTTCTACTTCCACTATGGTTAACTTTGGAAGTGGAAATTTTTCCTCTTCCAAAAGAAAAATGACTTGCTTCCAGTTTGGTTCATTTTATTCCCGTTTGGTTAACTTTGGTTAGAAAGAAAAATACGGCATTAGTATCCGTATCCAGCATAGTAAATCAAAACCACTTAGATAAGTAGAAAGTAATTGAAGTCAAGAATATATTGATCTTCCAAAAACAACATAATATAATATGTATTACGTACTTTTGGGTACCAAAAAATACTAATAAGTTTGGGTAAAGAAAAATACTAAAAATCAAGAGGAGTTGGTTATTTTTGTATTATAGCTTGTCAAGCCAGTTCCATCGCCCCCTTATTGCCCAAAATAATTTCATCGCCCCCCGACTGCCCAAAATGTACTCTTTGCCCCCCCAGCGCCCCCCAGGGGGCGATATCGCCCACGTTGAGAATCACTGCCTCAGAGTCTATATAATATTTATAGAAATATTACATATGCCTAATATTACTTTGTATTTCTAATATGAACCTAATAATAAATAATTCCTCAGTCTTATTATTATGTGGTCACAAACTCAAATTAATGAGGAAAATTTCATGCACTGTGTGGGATTTGAACCAACAGATCCTTATGCTAACTGGATTACCAAACTACTGTGTTAAGCACTTGACTACCAGTGCATGTTTAACTAACAAGTTAAGCACTTGACTTAGCGAGTTAAGCAAGGTTAAATCTGGGTGGGTGACAACCCTTTCAGAGTGAGGTTAGGTATGTGGGTTGCTGTTGAGTGAGTTTGCAGCTAAAGAAAATTATTAATCAAAAGTTTTATTTGAAAAAGTTCTGATTCTTGGCTTCTAAACATTATCTACTTTCCCCAGCAAACTTCTCCGTATGTAAATGGTATTCAATTTAGTTGAGACAGATGTAAGCCTCATGTCTCTTACATTGCATCTTTTTATCATTATGAGTCTTGTATGGATTCTGTTCAATAATGATAGTTCAGGCTACATTATGGGTGTTCATAATGTCTACTACTAAAATGAACATAATAGCTAAGGCACACAATGTGCAAGGCTATGCACCTAACTTTTTTACCTTCTTCTGTTGTTTCTTGAGTAAATTCTTATCATCATCCTTCCAATACTCGTCTTCCTCTTGCTTTTTCTTTTTTATATTTTCTTCCTCTTTTGCCGCATTCTTTCTAGCTCTTGCAACCACAGCTTTAGAATTTTCCCCAACAAATTTCTTTGGCATGTTGGATTGTTTAATATTAAATAAGATTACAGGTATTAGAATGTAAGTAATTTAGATTTTCAAAACCATTAAACCACATCAACTATTCACTACTTATCAGAGACAACATGTAAAAAATGGATCGGCTTAACTCTAAAGAGTTAGCTCTAAAGGCTAACTTTTCCTTTTAATAACCTATCTACTTAAGTACTTCAAATTCAAAAAGGGTAATAAGTATAGTAATCACTGAGATCATATAACAGATCTCACTGATAGTAATACTTTAATATTATTTTACTATTATAGTAGAGTTTAAAATAAATTAAACTGATAAAATGATAACTGAATCAGAAAGTGACGAATGATGGAGCATTGTTGCCAGATCGTTGAACACAAAAATCCCTGTTCGTGGTGTAAGGTGTAAGAAATCCCTTTTTAGCTCCATTTCTCCTATGCCTATAGGGGGAGCTATTGTTTTTTACGCGAAGTCAAAAGTTTAGTTATGGTCGGGTGTTTGTGGTGTGCTTTTCAATCATAGAGGTCAATTAAACCATTCGCTGTGGTTTCGCAATATATTATGTACCTTAACAACATTTTCGGTTTGATAAAAGCTGGGCCTATGTTAACCCGGGATCAGTACGGTTCGGTTTTGTAACGTATCCAGTACACGGTATCCAGAGAAATCTCTCACAACCGTACTAATTGCGGGTTAAATTTGAGTGGTTGGCAAAATGTATGGATTGGCACTTTGTGTTACTGTATGCCAAGGACAGATATTCAAAGATGGTTCAACAAATCAGCCAACCGTTGCCCAACCCTCAATCCCCAACAATGGACCAAAAGAGTTCGAAAAATAAAGGTATATTACACATAATTATATAGGTACACAATCATTATTATTAATAATCCCTTATAATAGTGCAACGTATATTATTTTGCCACCTATACTTAACCTTACAACAAAAGATACAATATTTAAAAATTTCAATTTTGATTTAAAGGTAAGGTTTTTATCTTCTTAATAATAATATTTAATAATGCCGTATGTTCGAGCTGTGATACACAACTAGTTACTATGCATTTGGGAGTATAAATCGGGAATTTAAAGAAAAATCTTATCTTAATAGGTATCAATTAATGAAAAGTCAAGATGGGTTCATACCAAATTTATTCCTTTTATTCGTTCATCCGGTCCATTGGGTGGCACCTGGTGGCCTTTTCATTTTTTTTGACGAACATCTTCAAATCCCCAGCATAATTTTATTATAGTGACCTCACATATAATATTTCATTACTTTATGGTTTAGTAGGTACATGGTACATTATCTCTGTTACTAACCCATCATTCTCGACCTCTAGATAAAAATTTTCCCGCTCTTTTTTGGTTTTAACATCGCTTCTAACTGAATGTTCAAATTACGATGGGGTTTTACCCTCCACTCGCTGGAAACTCATAAACCAGCAGCTACTCAAATTAACCTCAGCCACGAACAACCAGCATCACGAGGATTCAAGCCCTAGTCTCGCTAGACGTTGGTGACAAAATGAGATCTATGGCCCGTTCCTGATACACTTTCTAGTCTCCGAATCTCCGTTTAAAACGTCACACAACGCAATCTCTTGGTTATTGCGTTCAAATTAACCAATCATAGTGCGTTGTGTGACAGTTGTAATGGGCTACTGGTGTTTTTGTAATGGTCTGTAAAGTGTTTTTTGTAATGGGCTGTAAAGTGTTTTTGTAATGGACTGTAAAGTGTTTTTGTATTGGGCTGTAAAGTGTTTTTGTAATGGCTTAAAGTGTTTTTGTATTGGCTGTAAAGTGTTTTTGTATTGGGCTGTAAAGTGTTTTTGTATTGGGCTGTAAAGTGTTTTTCTATTGGGCTGTAAAGTGTTTTTGTAATGGGCTGTAAAGTGTTTTTGTAATGGGCTACTGGTGCTTTCAACGTGTCATCGAGCTATCCGCTCTTTACATTGGATGTTGGGGCTGCTACTATATTGATAATAGACGATAATATTGTTGGTTAGTGTAGTTTCTAGTGTAGTCTAGTTTCCGTGGCGTTGATGTTTTTGTATAAAAAATAGAGTGTAAAATAAAATCTCTCTCTCTCTCTCTCTCTCTCACACACACACACACACAAATCATTTTATAAATACATAATTATAAGATATGCACACGATGAAAATAGAAAACGTGTCAAGGATTAGTGCCTCACTTCAGATGCTATCTCTGAAATAACTTCCCGCTAAATTTTCTTTCGACTGCATTGGAAAGGGTAAGGTAATTAGTTTGTTGATATGTAACAATAAAAAATCAATAAAGGGAGGATATTCGAAAGATGATTCCCGGGCGACCAACGCTCTGTAGATAAAGTTGCCCATCCTCCTTGTCAATATAAAATCTCTTACTTGACTTCGCAAAGGCCTGTCTGTGCTCAAGTGTGCATGAGATGATAGTATATCTAGGATTAGCAACATTACGTATGGATTTCATCATTTAATACTTTCCCAGCACTTGGGATCACACTTCAAATCAATTACGTTGGATTTATGCAGAAATTACGTGATGATTTGAACCTCAAGTGTGGGATTTTCCTTTAGATATCTCTGAGATTCTTTTGTTATTGTTGCCAAACTCTCTTAACCTGACATCGTGGATTTTTTGAGGCGGAGTACTTTTTCAGAAGTTTTGGCCTTCGATTGGTAGAAATCAGTTGCATGACATTTCCCACCAACTAATTCAATAATTGCTGTCCTCAGCAATAAATAATACTAAAATACCACACGAGACAATAGCATACAAAATGCTGAAGCTATCTCGTATGGTGAACGCACTTTGTGATTGGTCCAGCATTGCTCAAAGCTATTCACAATCACAAGAAAAACAGCAAAAGTACGATCAAGCCGCAGAAGATTAATTTAAATCTTCATTTACTTCATAGGTAATAATAATACTTAATTATGTGATGGTTCAAAGTCAACTGAATATCCCAGCTTCATAAAGCAGTTGAAAAACCGATTTGGATATTGAAGAAAAAATATGTGGTGCATGATAAGGGTTGGCTAGCCAGCCTCCGTGGCGTAACGGTTGTGACTACTGTCCGTAGTCCAAAGATCCGAGTTTGATTCGCGGTCAGGGTAGATATCATAAAATTCTGTTCGCTTCGAACACGTGAGTTAGTTTTTCCGGCCCAACTCAGAATTTTTTTTGAGACATTCGGTCACTAGGGCTTGGTATTCGGACACTAGGTAAATGACGTTCGGAGGAACGTCTTGAAATTTTGAAAAAGGCCAAATTTTACCTCATAAGGTAAAATAAAGAAAGTAGGTGTCAAATTAAAGGGAGCACTCACTGCCCTGTCTGTACCTATACAAAAACCGCAAGCTGAGACAATATATCTGGGGCGGAACTTTTCTACGAAGCAAAACCAGGTAAACAAAGCCACTCTCTCTTTCTTGAAATTGCACATTTTCTAACACTAATTACTATCAAAATGCGCTCCTTTCATCCTCGATCAAACTGTGCAGTTCACTAACTTTTGAAATCTGCAGTTCACTGACCTTTTCTTCATTCTGCCACTCACTATTGCTGTCACTATACAACTAATTCCTGATCCTCGTCCTATACTCCTTTTTCTACTTCCTTATCTCTCCTCCCACTTTTTCCTTGAACAATAGAACAGGTAGTGCTTTCAAAGTTTCTTTTGTATTTATATCTATACGTGTTTTTTTTTTTTTTTTTTTTTTTTTTTTACAACAACGTGACCAGTGTCATTTGACGCGGAATCTCTTTCATATCTCAAAACTGTACCTAAAGCTCAGACAATATTTCTGGATCATTTGGTCACAAAAAGGGCTATATTTTACCTCATAAGGAAAAATGAAACTGTGTTTTTGATGTGTCCCTAATTAGTACACTTATCCACCAGGTAAAAGAAATTTTGTCTCGCAATTTCCCATCGTCCACCAGACCACCACCTTCAACACCCGCGATTTGTCACTCGCGTTTCCAATGTCGAGCTTCTTCTTTGTTTTAAATTCCACATCAGCAGGTACCGAAATTTCATTTTAACAGAATTTTGGGCTTCCAGGGTCACACCAAATTCTGAAATACTACTATTTCCGAAATATTAGCCATAAGTACATATAAGAAGGTAGGTATGTTGGATTTTTCCAGACTATGTATGTTAGATTTTTTCCAGACTCAATGTCTAATTTTATTGTTTTAGAGATAATTGAGTGTGTCCTTTTTCTATTGGAAGACCCTGTAGGTATAATGTATGTATAAAAAGATAGCTTTCACCAATTTTCAGCATGATGTACCTACAAGTTCCTCGTCGTCAGATGCAGAAAACGGTATTTTGGAAAAATTGGTTGAGAGAGATTCGCGGGAATAAAATGATGAGAGGTCAGATGAATCAAAAATTAACGAGCCAGCGTCGATGGCATGTTGAATACACCGGTTCCCTTCAGAACACCGAAGTTAAGCGACATCCAGCGAGGTTAAGACTTGGATGGGTGACCATTCAAATTCTAATTCTCGTGACGCTGGCTTTTCCCGGCCCCACTCAGGCTGGGTGAGGTCAATGTGAGTAGCAGGTTTGTGAGTTTCCTGCGAATGGAGGGTAAAAACCCCGTCGTGATATGACCATGGCAGTTGAAAGCGACGTTAAAACCCCACTTAAAAAAAAAAATAACGAGGAAGAATCGGATTAAAGTCTGAAATTGGCAAATCCTAAACTGGGTTTTCAAACGCTCTCAAATCATCTTTAAGTTGGTTTTAAATCTAGATAAAAAAGGGCCTATCGGAAACGAGTCTTCCTGAGGAGCCCGGCCAGTTGACATCAGGTACCCCGCTCTGTGCACGGCAGAAATTTATATCTACCTCTATTTATACCTCTCCTCAAATCTTTTAAATCCCGCCTAGCAACACATTTTCCCCTGCAGGGGTGGAGCGTTTGAAAGTTTGGTGTGACTCTCTCCCTCGACACATTGCTGAATCTGGAAGCCCCTTATCTCTTCACTGCAGACGTTCGTCATATTATTTACTTTGTATCCTCTGTTTCAAGCTGATAGAACGGTTTCGTATCAGCAAAAAAGTCAACACACACTCTGAAAACTCAAAAACTTGACTACCCGGGGACGTGCTGTTAGGTGAGTGTCACATTTTCATAATTTTATCTTCCTTTTGCCAAACATCATAATGTAGAAGTAGAATTGTGATAAGTGATGATGTCAGGCTTTTTCAATCAGCACCATTCTGATGGTGGGATTAAATTAAATATATTTTTACATTTAAAAATACTATTAAAATTGGTTTAATGCTCTGGGATTTTCTAATAAGTAAAAAAAATACACACTTTTTAATTATTATTTTTTTCTATTGGGCGCTTAAACTCTGTCATTAGACATGTCGTTCGCGCCGATTTTTTAATTTTTTCTCTCTCGTGATAATCATTTTTAATTTATCTTTCCAAATAACCTAATATCCTACTAAGGATTGCAGGTATCTGATAAATGAGATTGACTCCAACTTTTTTCTCTCAATAGTTGCATCGAATTCAAAAGCTCAATCAGCAATGGACTCGTAACCTGATGGTCATTTTTCGAGTCTCAATCATGCACGATTTTGGTAAAACTGTTCATTATCGCGACTAATCTTAAATTAGGGTCCTTAAACTAAAAATAGGGCATAAATAGGGTCCAAAATGAGGGCACAGTGAGATGCAGTGACGGTTTGGCAACTTAAAAACAAAAGTGTCTATTATGGAGACACGGCGACCAATATAGTTTGCACCGAAATAAAACCTAAAAACATGGGATCACAGCGACTAATTACAACTTCCTGGTAAAAACCGTAGCAAAATTAAAATATAAAGTCCACAGTCACCCGTCCTGTTTTTGTCATAAATAAATGTTGCTCAACATTAGTGACATGAAATATTCACGCGGTTACCCGCAAAACCATAAACCTACCAAGTTTCATCAAAATCAGAGAAACGGTGATGTGGATTTGTAGAACATATTAGGTACATAGACACACCTAACAGACGGACAATTGATTTTTATTCATATACCTACATGTCCTAGCCTAGATAGATAGATAAGGTATGAAAAACGATTAGGTATTAAGTAGGTACACGACAAATTTGGAAAAAAAATCGGCTGAAAATTATCGCCATAAATACAATTATACACCCACGAAAAATTAATGAAAATATGATGAACAGTTTTCTTCCGATAATATCTAGATTATATTGTACGTACATATATATCGGGACTATTATATTCGTTTTGGTAACAAAAAAAAATTGCTCCAATTTCTATTTTCTTCATATTTCTAGACAGTTAAAAAAATAAATACAATACTTCCGATATTTAAAGATATACGTACATGTGGTACATAGAAGGGTACATAGGTAAGAAATATAATATACCAGGGTAATATTTTGAGGGATTCGAGCAGAATCACAATGCAGGCAACCCCTCAGCCAATAGGGAATGCTCAGGGGTTGTACTTTGTTATCTTCCGGGTGCAAAAGTCATCAAGTAAAGGTCCCTTCTTCTATACCCCTTTGTAATCGAGTCATTTATTTTCAAATTATCTCGCAACATTGAATAAAACCAGTGACTTGATAAATTTGAAACAATTAAAGTGTATTTCTTTTTTATCGTTGAATTTTTTTCGTGTGAATTAACTCATTTTTAACAATGGTAAGGGCGTGATAAAAATTTCGAATGGTTAAAAAGTTTAATGCGTTACCTCTGTATTTTTATTTACTTAGTTTTTCAAATAACAATTTATTTATAGGAGTTTTATGAGTTGTAATAGACGGTAAAAATGTGCGAATAAAAGTACATAGTGATTGGGCTTTTTACTTTCCTTATCTTACTGAAGAGAAAGGAGATATCTAATACATATTCTGAAATTTTGGATACCTAGCTTCCTGTACCAAAGGTTCCCCAGAGCTCAAATAAAAAGTTTTATCCATTGGTGCGTTTTTGTGAGGACTTCATTAACACTTTCATCGCCAAAGCATATTTATAGATTTTACCGCTGGCCAACACACACGCCTCGCCGTTTATAAAACTACACTAGATAAAAAAAAAAACAGAAATCGGAGCAAAAATATATTTATTTAATTTACAAAAACAAACACAATACTTCCGATGTCTAACATTAGAAATTTCTCGGAAAAAAAAAGACTTCCCAAAAACCTATTTTGGGAAGTCTTTTTTTTCAAGCTGTTCATATTTTATTTTCATAGTTCCCATTTCATCTTGTGTAAGTTTGAAAAGTGCGAAGCCGCAAATAGTATATTAACACTCTTCATTGGAAGTTAACCACCAGGCGATGTTAATGCTTAAAGCATTTCAACCCAAAAGTGCGATTCACATACGGATTAACAACGTGACTATAACAATTACCTACCTTTTAACACAAATACCTGACTGAAGATATTTTTTTGAAGTCCAGTGAATTTTGTGTTAAGTGCAATAGGGCTAACAGGAGGATGTAGCTGTAGTCTATTTTAAGACACAAATAACTCTTTACCTGGTATGGTAATCGCTAGTTATTATTGAAATCTGACCTCAGTAGCTTGATCGATACTTGTAATCTGGAGGTCGGTGGTTCAAGTCCTCAGTTCAGCCAAGATTTAGTAAAGCGAAAGCGAGTTTGAATAGTTGTGACGTCACAAAAGTGATTACCACAAATATGATAATTAATTATTATGGAATCATACTTCTCATTCAGGATAAAATCCGCAACAGTGCATAGGAGCTTGGTAAACACAAACAGCTTCCGTTGTTTTTGGGGGGCCAAAAAGTCCGTACAGAATGTACTCCCCAAAAAAAAAAAAAAAAATGGATTCCAACCCTTCCGTGGAAATAGCTAAGTATGCCTGGGACCTCGTGGGAAACTTTGCTTTGTAACTTGTGCTGGTCTGTCACTTGATAAGATAAATGCACTGGTGGTCAAGTGGTTAACGCGCTAGTCTGGTAATCCAGGTAGTGTAGGGATCCGTTGGTTCGAATCCCACCCAGTGCATGAATTTTTCCTCATTAATTTGAGTTTGTGACCACATAATAATAAGACTTTGAGGGTTATTAGGTGGTAGAAAATGCTTTGAGCATTAAACTCGCCAGGTGGTTACCTTCCACTAAAGAGTATTATTATTATAAATCTCTTTCGTGTTAATATAGGCCGGTTGGCTGGCGCTACTTGACGAGCGCTCGCCTCCCGGGGAGCTTGATTTTCATACATGAAATATTTTAAAGTGTCGGTTGATATGAATTAACTTTCAGCCAGACATCAGCATGGAGTGGTGTGTCACTAGAGAGGGAGAAGCTGACGCCGACAGCTCCACTAGTCCCGGCCGACAGCGATCCCTGTCTGACGATGAGCTTATGTCTGAGGTAAGTTGTATGAAAGTTACAAAACTTCTCTTTAACGGTATATTATGTCATTTTTGTATAAATATCGGAGAATGGATGACAGTCGCAGTTTATTTATTTAGAAACTCTTTATTAGCAGAACATACCCAGACAGCACGGCAGTTGACTTCCAGTCTGGATTTAAGGTGGAAATATCCAGGTGTATAAAGTCAACTGGACCTCCAACTGTCCCGACAGCTGGATTTTTCCATCATGGATTAAATCAGTTGACCAGCCACCTGGATATTTCCAACAAAAATCCATCTAGACTCAGTCACCTGGGCAGTCAGCTGGAAATATAACGACTCTCTCCAGCTAGGACATGAGTAGAATTTAGTCAGTTGACCAGTCAGCTGGAAATGTTCCATATTTTTCCAGTTTACATAAAACGCGTCCTTTGTTGAAGACGCCATCTTTGATCTGTCGTAATTTCAGAAATTGTGATATTGGTGATTGTAAATTGTTTTAAATAATTAATAATTCTTTTAAATATTAGGTATTTTATTTAGTTTTGAACATTTTTAAATACAAATATCATTTTATTTAGTTTTGATCTTTTTTATAACTACTGGAAGTGTTTAGATAAAACTCGTAGATAAAACTCGTCCTTTGTTGAAGGAAATTCAGAAATTGTGATATTTTTGTGACAAATTGTGAATTGTTTTAAATAATTAATAATTCTCTTAAATATTAGGTATTTTATTTAGTTTTGAACATTTTTAAATACAAATATCATTTTTTACTTTGTCTTTGTGAAGAAAGAGGACAATCATAGTGTTTACTTTGTCATTTCTGAACTCCAAATTTGCTTTCGAGATGTTTCAAAAAATAGTTCTTTAGTTTATCTAAATCGTGACAGAAGAAAGAGAACAAGAAGCAGTTAATACTGGATCACCTTTTTCATCTGACAATAACCATCCATTTCTAGAGACATCCACTTGGACCCTAACGAACTTTCTGCACTCTCCTGTTCCTGGACCTTCAGTGGGATTAACACCTTCAGTTCACTTGGAATCATACCAGCTACCCATATTAATCTCACCTAGCCTAGCCAAGCCAAAGTAGGACCATGAATGCTAGTCTCATGTGTTAAGGGAAACAGAATTTTTTATGCTCAAGATCTCTTGACCATAGGTTGGCTAAAAAAAGGTTCTGGTTCAAGCAAAGAAACAGCTGAATGCATAGTGCTAGATAGTGAAATTTTTCACTCTGTGGATTTTATTTAGATGTACAATACATATTATTAAAAAATGAATATTTCACTGATAGGTGGTTCTGCCACACTAAAAAATGATGTTTAGGTACTTTGTGACATGCTTCCTGATTACTTGATTTAAAATTAATTGGCCAATTTACTGTGCACTGTTCATAATAACAATAATAACTATTGTGCTCTCTCTACTACCTTATTACTATGAAGGCCCTTAAATTTTGAGTTAATTTTATATCTATTTAAAAAAAGTGTTCCACACTATTGTGTTTTATAATTTCACTAGTCTTAACTAGTCAATTTTGTTTTAATTTAAGTATAACAATGTTTTTTGATAATAATTCTCAAAGCAAACAACCCAGCAATTCTAATTAGCCACAGCAGTACATAAATTGTCATGAAGGATTACAAATACATAATAACATTCACTAATCCATGTTCAACCCCGTTAGACATTGCTTAACTTTTGCAATTTCATGAAAACTGGTGTATTCCATGCCCCATCTTCATTTTCTGCTGGCTATTAGTTTATTTCTTTGTTATTTTTGGTTTCTCAAAAGAAATATATTTTAATTTACATAGTATTATTATTTTATTGTGATTATGTACATGTTATGAGCATATTTTATAATTGGATATCATTATTTTATTTCTATACTAGCTAAAACCTGGCATTTTGTCACCATTAAGGTTTTTTCTCATGGCCGGTGTCCCAATAAAAATAATAATAACACTTTTAATTGGAAGGTAACCACCAGGTAAGGTTAAAGGTTATGCTCAAAGCATTTTCTACTAACCTAACCCTCAGAGTCTTATTATTATGTGGTCACAACCATAATGAGGAAAAATTTGAAACAACGGAACCCTACGCTAGGTTGATTATCTGACTAGCGCGTTAACCACTTGATTACCAGTGCACTTGAAAATTGTATTAGATATTTTAATTTTGATAATTTTCTAGTATGTTGAAGGTGGCTTAGGGGGGGTGAACTCTCAGTGAGAGTACCGTTTCGTATTGTAACCCCAAGAGGACATAGTCAGCCAGACATGCACAACTTTGAGTTTTATATATAGAGATTATACCTACTTAGGAAATAATTGTGATACATTGGTCTTGTGACATGGTGGAAATTTGATAGTGCATTTTACACTTTTGGGACAATTCTTTAATAATAAACACTCTTATTGTAAAATATAATCATGTTAACGAGTCTTATTTGAATTGTGTTGTTTAAAACAGATTAGTTATTTTCTTTTTCTTTCCAAATTTCTATAAAAAAAATTATACCCAAATTTGTGTGTGGGTATGTGTTAAAAAAACCTATTTAAAATTTATTACTTTATTTTTATACAAAAAAAATATTCTTCATGAGATTTGAATGTATGGCCTCTAAATTAAATAACTGAAATTGAATTTATGCCTAATATACATTTGTTTCTAGTATTTTTATTACTATTATTATTTTTTTTTGAAAAAAAAAAAATGCATATAATGGGATTCGAACCCATGACCTCAAAACCAAGAGCGTAGCATTTGATTATTATGTAGTATAATGTACAGTATAGGTAAATAGGTATGTCAACATTGTGGTAGTGAGTTACTACCCATCCACTAGAGAGCGCTACAAGTAGCTGGAAATAAGTGGAACAAATCCAGTTGACTTTGGGCAACTGACTTCCAGTTAAAAGTTGGGTTACTTTCCAGTTCATTTCCAGTTGATTTCCAGGTGGAGGTCAGGTGGAAGGTGGAAATCTCCAGCTGATTTCCAGGTGGGCAAGTAGACTTTTTCCACCTAACAGTATGGTATACATCCAGTTGACTGTGCTGTCTGGGTATACAATACAGACAAACAATGGTAGAAGTTTAATATAAAATTGACAGTGTTAATAATATAAACAAGAAAAAAAATAAAAAAAAATATATACATATGTCCTAACTAAAGGGCGGGGTTATTGCCTATGGCAATCTCTTCCACCCAACCCTATACCCAAGCAGTTGACCCCCATACATCGTAGAAGACACCCCCAGTCCCCCAACCTAAAAGAATTTTGTAGAAGCCGCTCTCTCTCTTTCTCTCTCGCTTTCCTACGCTGTCTATACTTTGTTTTCTCTTGCTCACATATTTCGTACAAAGTATACGAACATAATTATCATTTATAATAATTATTGTTATTATCATTTAATGAAGTTAGTAGATTTAGTGTACTTTTGAGGTTTAAATCGACCTCAGTTGCTTGATCGATAAGGCGCCGGACTTGTAACCTGGAGGTCGGTGGTTCAAGTCCCGGGTTAAGCAAATATTTAAATATTAGTATTTAAAGCAAATATTAGTAAAGCGAATTTGAGTAGTTGTGATATCACGATTGTGATGAACACAAATCTGATAACTTGAGGTACAACAGGGTCGAGACTCATCCGTATTATGTTGGTCCTAGGATTTGCTATCGGATGAAGATCAGTCAGTTCACCAGGACAGTGGCACATCGCAGCCTCGAGTCCTGGTCAGGAAAATGTTCACCAACACTCGGGAGCGATGGCGACAGCAAAACGTAAGCGGGGCTTTCGGTGAGCTGAGACGATTGGTACCAACCCATCCTCCAGACAAGAAACTGTCCAAGAACGAAATACTTCGGATGTCGATTAGGTATGTTGAAAATGTAATGTTACTATATTTTTAACTGTCGGAATTAAAAAAAAAAATGGTTCAGTTCAGAAGTTATCATAGGGTCCCAAGATCCTAAATCCTAAGTTTCAGCCATTGGTCCGTGTGTGTGTGTGTGTGTGTGTGTGTGTATGTGTGTGTGTGTTTTGTGAGTGAGTGTGTGTGTGAGAGAGAGAGCGAGAGAGTGAGTGTGTGTCTGTAAACAAGTTATCTCAAGAACGGTGAGAGCTAGAGTCTCATTTTTACTGCATTTTTTTTGTGCGTAACAACAAATCATACTCAAACAACTACTTAATGGATTTCAACAAAAAATCTTCAATCATATTCCTGGAGAACGGGAGTCGTATTGCAGATGGTCCCTTTATTCATGATCTTGAAGGCAGCAGAAATTCAAAACAAGTAGGTATTTCCAATATTTGGAATACTATAAAGCTGCAAACTAGAATTATTAATGATACACACATTATATTTAACCATATTGAATTCACTTTCTAATAGGTGTTTTGTCTAATGACCTCATTAATCACTTTCGGTATTTGTTTACTGTCTCCTATAGAATATCACTTATCACCTTGATCCTCTTTGTATGTTCATGGGTAATCAAGTTTTACACGGACTATTTATTTACTCATACACTCTTCTAGAGTTCTGATACTTTATTTATTCATACACTATTCTAGAGTTCTGATACTTTATTCATATACTCTGCTAGAGTTCTGATACTTTATTTACTCATTCACTTTTCTAGAGTTCTGATACTTTATTTATTCATACACTGTTCTAGAGTTCCGATACTTTATTTATTCATACACTCTTCTAGAGTTCTGATATAAACTACTTTATTTATTCATATACTCTGCTAGAGTTCTGATACTTTATTTACTCATTCACTTTTCTAGAGTTCTGATACTTTATTTATTCATACACTGTTCTAGAGTTCTGATACTTTATTTATTCATACACTCTTCTAGAGTTCTGATACTTTAAAAAAAAAAATCCAAAATATCTTGCCAATCATGTACACAATAGTACTTCCTTGTGAATGGTTCTCATCTTATACCTTCACTTGGCGATATATTTTTTTAACCGTCTTTTCAATAACCCATTACCGATATATTTACCTATTGTGAGCTGTTTGACTAAATCATTTGAATCTCGAAGGACCATATTATTATGAAACAGGATTAGTAAATCCAAGCCGACCCTCCACTCTCAAAGCTTCAAAAAAAATCTGTGGCGGCAAGTTGAACATCTAAATACCCCCGGGAATATCTTATATTCGATTTCGGAAGTATTAGGTACTTTTTTTTGTAAAATTAAGAAAAATAAACTTGTGTAAACATTACGAGATATTCAATTACAATTGAGGAAGTTTTATTAAAAATTAACGCAATCTCAGGTTAAATTTTCAAAAATTTAGATAAAAAGTATTGAAGATATGTGTAAAACTACCATTTAAAATGTTATTATCAAATAAAAAAATTTATATCTCTTATCGTTTACGAGATATTTGCACATATTTCATTGTTGTACAAAATTTAATGTCAGAAATTGATAGTCAAAATATGTTAATTGTGTGTTAAATCATGCACCATTAGAGACGATTTTATATATCTACTAATAGTTTTTTCGATAACGTTGATGGTTTAGGAGATATTTGAATTTCTATTTTCTCATGATATAAACACAAACAAAATGGCGGATTTTCATAAAATTGTTCCGGGTCCGTACTTTTAGCGGCCTGCAGCTACATGTACAATTTCATCGCTCTGCGACTTACCGTTCTTGAGATATTTTGTATACATAATTATTACATACATACGAACGGACCAATTTGATAACAATATTTTACTTTTTTTTGAAATCAGGAGAGTCTAATTCGTCCCGAAATGTTATCAGCTCAATTTCGCAAAAAAACCGACAGAAATAATACTTTCTACAACTTATAGGTAATAGAAAGTAAAAAAAATATTTCAACACATTTAAAAAAACACTACGCGTTCACATCGAGTGTGCCGCTCGCGATATGAGCATTTAGATGAAAAATTAGAGGTCACGTGCCTAGTCTTTATCGCCAAGATCCGCTTCTTTTTTTCATGAAAAGTTCACCCCCTAGAATGGCCTACAGGCGTAGAGTGTTCTTCAATAAAATTAGACCTCAATCCTAAAAGAATACGAAATTTGTTTTTGTATTTTAATGAATTAGTCTAAATAAAAGTTTATTTATTTATTTAATTAAACTAAATTAAGGCAAAAATTATCGAAACTCCAGCGTACTCTTAAATAGACTCGTACATATTATTGCAATGAACCCGGCTTTGAACTTTGAAGGGGTTTCATGTTATTTTTAGAAGTCGTGATGTCCATAGTTGGAATATAAATAGTAATACTGTATTTTTTGTACTTTTTTTTTGTTTTTCGTTCAGGTTTAATTCAGAAGTTAGGGAAGTTAGTTTTTTATGTTTTCTCCATTTTCTATGATATGGAAAAGTCTTGGAAAATAATTAATAGACCTTTTTGTAAATTTAGGGCGAAATTAATAGACAAATTCTATCAGTCAAGTCATTGCTAAGCGTCGGTTCTCCCTATCTTATACAGTACGCAATTCGTGACATAACCACAGAGGTATTACGAAAACGTATATTAATTCCGCCCTTAAATTCATGACTTGAAATCTCAATTTTGTCTATCAATTTTGCCCTAGGACTCTGTAGGGGGACCATAAAAGATAAAAAATGGAGATTTTCTCGGAAATGTTAAGGAGTGACTGCTGATTTATTACGATTTTTTGTTGTCCCTGAGCTACTGAAAAAACCTTTGCGTGTTGGAATCAATTGAGACCCTGTATACAGGGTGATACATGAAGTATCTTTATACATTTCTACCTATGTAAATGTTTTAGAGTTATGACTTAATTTTTGTGTTTATATTTTTTGATTTAAGGTATATCAGATTACTAAATGGAGTACTAGAATGGCAAAGACAAACTGAAAACAACAATAACACTGAAATTACATCAAATAATAACATCATCAATACAGATCGTAATTTTACTGCAAACACCACAAAGAAAGGAGATAGTAAAACCATTGGCAGATCTTCTAACCAATACGAGAGCAAACTAAATGAAAACAATCACAGTGCTAAAGATATATTTTCTAACAACAAAAGAAAAACAAATGTGACGCGGCAGTACAACAAAGTTAGTACCACAACTATAACACGAACCGAAATAATACAAACTTATAATAAAGAGGACATTGGCAATAATGATGAAGGAACAGTCGTTCAAGCAAATGAACTAAATAATCACAATAAGGTTATAAAAAATGATTTTGTTCAAAATAATAACATGGAAAGAAACAGGCAAATCAACTATAATACGTCATCTTTTGTGAAAATATTTAAAATGAATCAGAGCGGTATTCATGAGGAACACACAAGTATTGGGAGCACAAGCGATAACGTACGCAATAGTTTGAGTGAAAATTACTTTGAAAACTTGCCATCCAAAAATACTGTAATAAATTGTGATAAAAGCTCCAACAAATACCATTCTAATCCTAGAAGAACAAAATTGAGTAAGCAGGAAAATGAAAGCCTTGTGAGTCCCAATGACATGAGAATGAACAACAGTAACATTGCTGGAAACAGTCTCATTTCAATTAAACATACAACAAATGTAAGTGATAATAGATCCTACATGTCCAAACCTTATAATAATAGAACGATCACTGGAGCTAAAATTTATGATTATTTTGGGTCGAACAATGTCGCTGATAGTTCTTCACTGTCTTCAAGTGTCAATGAAGAAATCAGCTGTAAGACGAACAACCAGACATTAGATAACTCTATGCAAATAAACACTAGTATGGAATATCGAAAATCGGCCCCTAAAACTAGCCCTAAGAAGAACTCCAATAATGGTGAAACTATTCTTTTACCTCAGCATATTTCACCAGCGCTGAATCTAGCTGTGAGTTCGGCCAATAATACAAATTCGCCAAGAGCATTGTTATTCATGACCAAAAAAAATTCTGGTATTACAAAAGACAAACCAATGAAATAAGTGCAATAGCTGTAATAATGTAATTAAAAGTAAAATATATACAAGGTGGGGTACGGTAATTTACTTTTACCGTGTAAATTACTTCTACGAAATTCACTCCCAATTCATTTTTTCTCCCTTCGCCGTTCAAACTTTCGGATCTTTTGGACCAGGTGCCTTGGATTTATTCAATTCTATTTCCAAGTCTTTGGTGCTTGAAACGAAAGAGAGACGTGCAGGGGAGTACTTCCGACAAAGAGTGAGTTTCACGATACAAAGAGGAAATAATGTTGTATCGGTGTTGAGCACACTAAAGAAAAGAAAAAGCAAACTGCTATCTGTGCCCCACCCACATATCTATTTACCTATTGTTTTTAGAAGAAATTATTGTCATTTGTTAATTAATCTAATCTTTTTAAAATTAATAAAAAAGAACCTGAAGATGACACAGTAAAACAGTGTTACCTACATTACCCAACAATATTATATTTTTAAATTATCTACAGGGCCTTTATATATTTAAAAAAAATACAATAAAATTATCTATTATTATTGGCAAATAAAAATTTCCTTCTGATTTTTTATGAAGTAGGAGGTTTATACCAACTATATATGTAGGTATCCAGAGTGCACGAAAAGTCCCGTTAAAAAGATAAAAATCCGCCCCGGTACTTTTCGTTCACTCTGTATGCTTTCATTGTGAAACTAGTGATGCATTTTAACCCATTGCCTACCATGGGTAACATATTTGCAAGACAATGGTATTGCCTGGGGTACCGGGGTTTGAACCTTCTTGGGTACCATGTATAGCATATATTATGCAAGACAATTTGTCTAGCACATTTGCTATACATGGTACCCAAGAAGGTTCAAACGTGACTAGCATATATGCAACCCCGGTACCCCAGACAATACCAGTATAGCATATATTATGCAAGCCAATTTGTCTAGCACATATATTATGCTATACACGGTCCCTAGTGACAAGAAAATATGGGTTTTTTGTCTGGGGGACCGCGTGTTGCACATATGCTAGACATGTGATTTTGAGGAAAATACCCTTCGTCCCCAGGGCAAGTTTCAAGAAAATGGCTTGGTAGGCAATGGGTTAATGAATAATTATGCAGCTTTAGTGGAACAGTGTGGGAAACACCCTGTATAATCTGTCTCGGTAGGTCAGTGGTAAAGGCGGCACTCTGTGAATCCAGCGATGCCAGAGGTCGCGGGTTCGAAACTCAGCCGGGACATGACAAGTTATCTTCCCATTCGGGATTTTTACCACTTAATATTGGGCTTACTGCTGGAATAATGGGACTTTAATAGTCCTAATCGGGCAGTATAAATAAGGCGATATTATTATTATTTTATAGCCTGATTATAAATAAAGTAGATGAGAACTGTTGGCTATCAATCTATTGTCAAAGACTCAAAGAAATGGCGTAAATCCATGCACTCGGTGGGATTCAAACCTAACCTTCTCTACATATAAGACTACTAGCGCTTTTACCACTCCGTAGTGGTGGCTGATTTTGTCGTCAGAAATTACGAGAACAGATCAGGCAGTAATCTTGGTCAAGAATTCTCAGAGTTAAGATTGCGGTGTGAGAAATAAAGAAGTTATTAACTTATTGCCAGCAGCCAGAGCCACAGTGCCAGTATTGCGAGAGTCCATACACAGTGCAACTGTACTGAATTCAGTACCTTTTGAAAATATTCAGTAATACATAATAACCATTATAACTTTTTGGTACTTTCTAAAATACTTTCCTTGTAACTAAATTTAATAATGAGTTGACTACAAAGATAGGGATATTGGTTTATATTTGAGCGCACGATATGCTCAATGTTGTGATCTTGGGTTGCCATGCGGAAGGTCCCGGGTTCAAACCCTAGAGCAGACGAAAAAGTAGTATTAAAAATTTGGCTACAGTTATTTGTAATGTATTTCTTCCGGTGCAGTCGTGTTGACTCAGCACCTCAATGGTAGTCAAGTGATTAAAGTGCGTGTCTGGTAATCCAGGTAGCTCAGGGATTCGTTGGTTCGAATCCCACCCAGTGCATGAGTTTTTTTTCATTAATTTAAGTTTGTGACCACATAATAATAAGACCCTCAGGGTTAGGTGGTAGAAAATGCTTTGAGCACAAACCTCGCCTGTTGGTAACCTTCCACTAAAGAATGTTATTAATATTATTACATGGGAAGTATTTTGTTACTTGTCACCCATCAGAGGTGAGGCATACTAAGGGAAAGACAAGCTACAACACAAACCACAAGCGTGTACATCAGTAGCTGTTGTTTCATGGCATGCTGAGAAGTGAGAGTTGGATGAGGCATACGTAAAAAGAGTGAGTGACTAAGAATTAAACCTTACAAATGATTAGATTACTTTACAGTGATTCATTCGGTCAGCATCCAACTCCTCGGATTTAATAAGTATTCATCTGCACCGATGGTGAATTGCACTGCAACTCTGTCATTTTCTGGGTCACAAAGACTGAGGGTGATTTACTGAGACTTTTTTCGTTCCCTTCAGTGGACACTGGACACTACAGGATTCCGTATAGGGTGGTCTCGAGTTCGTTGTAGGGAATACTTTTATTTTATTTTTAATATTGTGTATTTATATAACAATTGTAAATTGCTTCTTACTGTTAGGAACTTGCAATTGTGGCATTACATTTACAATTTTTAGCACCCCCGACATGAGTTCACAGGCCCTTCAAACAATTGTCTCTGCATAATAATCTCAGCTTTAGGGACACATACCTCTACAGAGTCTACAGTGTTTACTTTATGTACATAGCAGGGATCCCTACAATGAGGACTCTGCACCCTGAGTATTAAGTATTAACTGCTCCTTTCATTGGTATCAGGTATAGTTGATAATGATAACCATGTGAATTCATCAACAAAATTGTAAGGAAGGAGTTTTCTTGATATTAAAACCCTCTTATAGAATCATGTGCCGTATTTTTCTCTCTAACCAAAGTTAACCAAACGGGAATAAAATGAACCAAACTGGAAGCAAGTCATTTTTCTTTTGGAAGAGGAAAAATTTCCACTTCCAAAGTGGAAGTAGAAAATTCTTGCTTCCAGTTCTTTTATAGGTTAAGTCCATTGTTTATCTTTAAAAGTAACCAAACGCATTTTTCTTTCACGAATGACCTTGGAATAAAATGGAAATATTTGGAAAAAACCTTTTTTTTTTTTTTCAGGAATTTTTTTTTAGTTAGAAAGAAAAATACGACTATGGCATGCATTGTCCAATAACATATATATTTGTTACTATCCTGAGGAATTGCTCAACACGTATTTTTCCTAACCTTACTATCCTGAGGAATTGCTCAACGCGTATTTTTCCTAACCTTACTAGCCTGAGGAATCGCTCAACACGTATTTTTCCAAACCTTACTATCCTGAGGAAATGCTCAACACATAATTATTTTTTCTAACCTTACTATCCTGAGGAATTGCTCAACCCATATTTTTCCTAACCTTACTATCCTGAGTAATTGCTCAACACGTATTTTTCCTTACCTTCGTAAATAAATCTGCTAATTTATTTGGTCGGAGTATTTCACATATTTTTACCTGTTTTTAGCTGGAGGTGCAATTACTGGAACTAGTGTAGGTACATCCTCAAGACCCCAAATTTTCAGATCGGCGCAGTTAATATGAAAACTGTGTAGTTGGAGAGCACCTATTGATTCTTGATCTACCTAGTCAAATCACAAATGATCCATACTTTTCCAATCACAGAAAATTCCAAGAAATCAAGATTCTTTCGTACAAGTCTTGCAGAAAACGGCCCTGCTTGGAATAGCCCATTTATATCATAAGAAAAGTTTTGTAATAAGAATGAATGCAATCTCGAGCACCTGAGGAATAGAATAATTATTATGGCCTTGGTGTTCACTTTTTTACCACGAGAAATACTAAAAATATTATTAATAATAATAACAATACAATATTAATACACATTTAATTATAATAACTACTGCCCGAGTAGGACTTCAAATGTAAGCCAACAGTTGTTTGATTATTAATTTCTTGTATTATTATTATTTTACAAATTTTACAACAGCTCTTGTTATGATGAAATTTTTATGTGGTCAAATTCGAATGGTCAATTTCTTAAATGAATGAGGGAAAATGAAAGCGTTGGATAGGATCCGAACCAACGTGTCCCCAGACTCAGACTACTTGAATAGCCTGACTAGCGCCTTTACCACGTGTTTGCAAATTCATTACTTGACCACCAAGTAATGAATTTGCAAACAAAAGAGACAGTATTATACTGCACATTTTCTAAATTCAGTACTTTTTTCGTGTAAAAGTAGGTACATTTTCTTCATTTCAATGTGGAGACCCAGGTACGAAGCAGTGAATGTTATGACTGAAGTCAAGACTACAGAGATTACACGACTCAATAGTTCTAGACTTACAGGACTTATTAGTTAGAATGTAGAATTCGTACCATTCGTGTCGACTGTGTTTTATGTGTAAAGTATTTTTTTTATCTCAAGAGTTTCTCAGTTTATTTACCGTTATATTTATTTTACTAAACTATTAATTGCGTTGAATTTTTTTTCCTAAATCATTCTGTAAAATTATTATTATTATTTTTTTAAATGAAAAAGAAATTCTGTACTTTGCCTTCGTAGTAAAAATTTGGTACTCTGAGTTCGAGACACCTTGGGATAGCTGCTTCGGCCTCTAGTGGGACTCGCCAGGCCCCGAGGAGTTAACTGACGCGGCCCCACAGGCCATAACATACCTGTCCTGGGCTCCTGGGACGTCTGGAGCTCAGATTTAATACCTGCCCTCAAAGCACAATACAGCATTTCTTTTTGGTGTGTCATTTTGTTACAGTTAAAAATTATGAAAAACTTGCCTTTCTAAGTAAAAATGAGATTTTTTCTGTTAACTATTTTTATAGATTAGGTACCTACCTACCTACTTATTGTAAACTTGTTTCGTTTATAATTCTTATCGCCGGATTTCAATAGTGTACACTGTACATAGTGTAGGTACATATTATAACTATAAAAAACATCATTATAAAAATCTTTATCAACGTGTAATTTTGCCTTGGTTCAGAAATATGCTGACGATAATTTGAAGTTTTGTGATAGTTTTTGGTGTTAAATAAGGTGGACAAGTGAAGTTCTGAAGGAGTTGTGAGACTGGATGGAATAACCACTATCAGACGAGGTAAGATTAGCCAAAACAACTTAATCAATTTATTATTTGTTTAAAGAAATACCTAAATTAAAGGTAATAATATTTTATTATAATAGTTTGAACTGTTGGTTTAGTGGCACTCTATCTTAAAGTCGAATCTGCAATATTATCAAAAAAGAAAAAAGTTATCATATTAATTTGTGTTGATTACAATATTACTCAAACTCACTTTATTAAATTTATGCTCAACTTGGGACTCGAACTGGTATCTGCAGATCTCAAGCTACTGAGGTCGGTTCTGCCATGTTATCATACAGTGGGTATGTGAAATATGTGTAAAGAAGGGGTGTGTGAAATATCTATTGCCGAAGGAGGTTGACATATACGTAGAAGCATATACGCAGACAGACAAACGAAAGCCAATTCGTCCGGTACCCAAGTTAAAACAGAACCTCACTTAGTAAGGTCGCTTCGCTCAATCATTTTGTTCGGTTAAATATTGCAGCTTTGAAAGTCGTGCTGCAAAAAAAACCGCCACATTTTTCGACTGTTCTCAGTCTTTGTCCTCAAACACCAAAAAATTGCGATTGCGATATTGTAAATCGATTTTTAGATCTTCTAGGTATGGATTGCGTAGTCAACCATTTGATTATGTAAAATTGATAGTTAAGTCCATGATTAACTCTATCCATTAGCAACTATGCATTTGTAAATCGATCTCTTGGTTTAGTACTGATGAGAAAGACCACAGATTTTAAGTGACCCCAGAGAAAAATATCTTGACGTGTCAGATCTGGTGACCTTGGGGCCATTCCATGGGGCCCGTCCGACAAATCCAATCCCTAGAAATACAAAATGTTGATTGAGGTTATCTTTGGAAGTGGTTATTCAACTCTCTTGCTACCTGTCCGACTGTTTTTCATTTTGAATTAACTAGTAGTTTTCTGAACTGTAGAACTCAGTATATTTGATCAAATGGCAAACTAAGCATCTGTAGGTACAACAAGACCTTTCTCATTCAATACCACTCAATGGCTTTCAAAATTAAAAATATCGGACCACATTTGGGTCCTGAAAAATTCAAATCTAAAAATACGATAAAAACATTTACCCCGGAAAAAAAGCAGTATTCATAAAAAAAGAAGACCTCTAGAATTTTCATCCTCACCCTCGTATTTCTCTGTCCCTCTTTTTGGAGAGATACAATACCTACATAGTACACTCGTCACAAAATACTTGTATTATCACATGTTTTACAGAAATCTGTCGTAAAGTAGGTAGTTCCACTAGACTCATGATTTATAAGGTGACCCCTAGAAACCACCTCTGACAGTATTGAAAATTGAACCCCACAGCAAATGTATCTCCTTTCAAATAATGAGATAAGTGTTTGAGGTTTTATTGAAATCTAATTTCTTGTATTCCCACAATATTTCATGTACCTATCACTTTTTTATACAACCTGTATTAGAGTGCATATAAGTAGATATTACAACACTTGAGAGTTTTCTCTACAGAGCACAACAAAATTCCTCTCACTTCCTCTCACCCAGTTAGATGAACTTGAACAACCTCTGACATCCCCGGGTAATAGGCAATCTTTCAATTCCGGAAGTGAATTATCTAATAGCTAGAAATCTTAGAATGTTCACTGAACAACAGGTCTCAATAACGACCTCTTGTCCCCATCGCATAATTCATTCGTTCTACCCACGGCCGTAGCTCTGTTCTGCAAGTTGCCGGAACCTTTTATTTTCAGCTCTCCTTCATTGACCGAACCAAGAAAGTCTTGGTTTCAGCAAGACGATTTTGCAGATAAATAGTTTATACATATACATAATTATGTATTTTTTTTTTTATTAAAGTGATCATATTTGTGTTAATCACTTTCGTGATATCACAACTACTCAAACTAGCTTTTCTAAATCTACGCTGAATCCGGGACTTGAACCACCGACCTCCAGGTTACAAGTCCGCCGCATTATCGATCAAGCTACTGAGGTCGGTTATGTATTATTATTATTATAGTAAGCTTTATTAGGTAAAACAAAAATATATACAGTAAAATACAATGAAATTAAAAAGGAAAATTAAATAGATTAAGCAAAGAAACAAGAACAAAAAAGAGGAAGAAGCCAAAGCCCTACCTAAAGGGCGGGGTTATTGCCTGTGGCAATCTCTTCCAACTCTTTGTATTATGTTTCTGAAGTTTAATGACTATTTTGATGAGCCTTATAGGTAGGGCAATTAATATTTTGATGTTTCCCATGGAGTAAATTATGCAATATATGTAGCTAGAAATCTTAGAATGATGACTGAACAACAGGTGTGTTCTATCACTCAATAAAAAATAAATACCTGCCTCTTATAACCAGATAACCACTTCACGGAACAACAGGTCTGAACAGCGACCACGGGGTTCTCATCTCATGGCATCATTCATTCTCATTGGTTATAGCCATAACTTATGAGATGCTGTTAAACTGGAAGTTAATACCGGAACTTTTGTGCCAGGTTTCACCACCAATTTGACTGGCGGTTAGGTGAATCAGAGGATAGGTTAACCTTAGGTCAATATCTACTTAGAGTAGTTCCTTTAACAGCAATATTTGCTTTTATTTTGAATTAAATGTGTTCAAAAACATTTCAACTTCTACATAATATGAATCTAAAATTTACTTTCTGTCATTTTGTGGTGCTGTTCCTTGAGCTTATAATTTCTCATGTTAAGCTAACCTCTTCAGCTGTTGGTCTGAAAGATACCGGAACTACCGGAATTCTAGCTCGAATCTTCTTCAAGTATCTACTTTTACTTCCCATGAGTATTGAGAACGTGCTCCTAATGTTGGCAACTTGAATTGGCAACGATCTTCGTACGCAGCTATTATATCTTAGTTAAAAGTTTCTAACGAATGTAGTCAGTTTGAAAATGACTTAATAGAGAGCTAATAGTGATTATTACATATTTATTTTATTTGTAATTCGGTGTGTGAGTAACTACAGTTGACAAATAGAATTGGCAGCGATGCTCACAGACAGCTATTAGTTAGACCTGAGATATAACAAGCATTATCATTGTGAAAACGACCAAATGTTAAAAGCAAGTCTTAGGTAGTCAAAATTTAAGGCGCTTGGTATTGATCAAGGTAGCGTGGGGATCCATTGCGCTGGTTCGGAGTTCCACCCAATGCATGCATGTTTCCTCATATCTCATGTACATAATATTTAATTATTTGAGAATTTGACCACTTGTGACTTGTGGCAACTCTTGGAATAAAAGAACTCTTTACTACTTCAGAGTTCTGATCGGTTTGTGGAAGTATAAATGATTATCTTTTATACCTATTATCCTTTCCACATTTCATTTGAAGTCATCAGCGTCCTCAGATATTGATGTTTACCCTGTACAACCTCCTGAGCAATGGCTTCTCTACTCCCTGTCCCTCAACCTCATCTCTCCATCTAAAGTTAAACTTTGGACTCTTTTTATTTTCCGCTAGAAGGGTTTCGTTTCTTCTATTGACTGAACAAAGTGAGTGTCTCAGTTTCAACAATACGATTTTACAGATGATACTTTACAGTTAAACATACGAGATATAAGGGAACTCACCGACCTCAGTAGCTTGATCGATAAGGCGGCGGACTTGTAACCTGGAGGTCGGTGGTTCAAGTCCCGGTTTCAGCGTAGATTTACTAAAGTGAGTTTGAGTAGTTGTGATATCACGAAAGTGATAAACACAAATATGATTACTTAAAAACTTTTTATAAGGGAACTCAAGGGCACAATTTTTTTTCTATTATATCCAGGTTTCTCTTCTATAGAGGTTACTTTTCCTTATAAAGAGGTATGTTGTACCCTGAAATTGTTCTCTTACATCGAGGGTTCTCTTATATCCAGGTTCGACTTCATTTGTTTTAACTCTAACGGATGCTTCAATTTTCATGAAATTTTGTAGGTATATTTATTGGGACATCATTATCTGCTGCACACCCCGGGGACTGCTTGACGGCCCCTATCACTGTATTCACTGTATGGATCTACGATATCGGCACTAGAGTTTGTCTCTCCAGTGTTGCAGATCGCATGACCGCCATCTTTTTCTTTTTTGTGCTTTCCTCATCCATGTATTACTCGCTAATACTTCCGCAAATTTTCTAATATTACAAATCGGAAGTGTTGTGTTTGTTTTTGTAAAATAGGTAAATAAATATTTTTTTGTTCCGATTTTTTTCTCATGGCGTGGTCACATCTGTATGTCCTCTTCCTCTCTTTCCTCCTGTCGCGTCCATCTATTGTCATTTTGTTCTTGCTATGTGTCCCGCCCATCTGCGTTCACTGGTGTATATATTTCTTCCACTACATCTTTTACTTTTAAAGTCCCTATAGTAAACCGAATATTTTTTTTTCTAAACCCACCAAGAGGCTGCCATTTCCGGCCCTACCCAGGCTGGGTGAGGTTAATGTGGGTAGCTGGTACGATTCCCAGCGAATGGAGGGTAAAACCCCCGTCCTAATCCAGGACGTTAAATCAAGTAGAATCGTTGGCGTTAGGAAGGGCATCCAGCCATAAAAAAACGTGCTCCACTCTACCAACCTCAACCATGAGGTTAAACAATGCCGACCCCAAAAGCAACATAAGCTAATATGGGATAAAGGCAAGGGAGATTATTATTATTATTTTTATCAAGTGGGGTATTGCATGAAAGGTCTTATGCTTGATACGACATTTGGTTACAGAATATGAGTAAATATGAGTTGTTACAGAACCATTTTGTACATTCAATTTTACTTTCTTCGTCCAACCTATTGCAAAGGAATGTAATTACCTACCCATTTAATGGAGCGCTAATGGCTAATGGTGAAGATATTAGGTACCTGCTGCTGTTGATATTATATTGGTGCTCGGTGTGTGAGTAAACTACATAACATCAGCTGTAATGTTTGTGTGTAATAGGTACTTACATGTAAGTGACCATCACAATCCCAGAAAGAAATATGGATACTGCACAATACATACATACCTACTGTTACGTGATATGGTTTCTCAGCAACTGCTTTAATACTCACAGAACAGAGAGAATAAGGTTTCATAACCAAGATGAATTTTTAATAAGCAAAGACAATAGTGTATGTGAATATCTGGAGAACGATAAATTGCAGAGCGATGAAATTTTGCTTGTATAGTTTTATCGCGAACACAACAGAGCACTATACCCTAGAACCACGTAAAAAATGTAACCATGTTATTAAATATAAGCGGACTCAACGGAGTCCCAAAAATCTTCTATATGAAGCTGTAGGAACCAGAGTCTGGGGTATGGGCTGCTCTGTTGTGGCCGCCTACTTTCTACACACACACGTAGGTATGTAGCTACCGAAACTAAACTGAAGTCTCTCCAACCAGTTGTTGACTAATTCGTGACGCGGTTCCACACACAAAGCAACTCATCAGCCATGGACTAGACATCTAGACAAAGTCAGCAAAAAGCGTACCTAGCCTTTATTTATTATCATCATCGAATGATAATATTAATTCGAGTGATGAGTAGTCACCGTGGCCGAGTGAGTGAGCGCGCTAGGCATTGCACGCACGGTTACCTGGGTTCGATTCCCAGTGGGGCAGGATTTTTTCTGCTCTGTTCTTGGGTGTTTGGGGTCTACTCATACCTCGTGAGGAAAAATGAGTAGCTTCTTCAATGTTAGCAGCGACCAGTGGCAGAATTATAGGAAAAAAATTGATATTGGGATATTAAAGATACGAAAAGTCCTATAATTCTGCGCTACCCATTAAAATTGTGATATAATAACACGAAGAAACACATTATTATTAATTCGAGTGATAATGAAATGTTAACTTATTATTACTGCTGAGTAGTCACTGTGGCAGAGCGAGTTAGCGCGCTAGGCATTGCACACATGGTGACCTGGGTTCGATTCCCAGCGGAGGAGGATTTTTTCTGCTCTGTACTTGGATGTTCGGGGTCCACTCATACCTCGTGAGGAAAAATGAGTAGCTGCTTTAATGTGAAACAGCGACCAGTGGCAGAATCTTAGGCAACAAAAAAATAATACAAGATATTGTAAATTAAAGTGGAAGTCCTATAATTCTGCGCTACCCACTAAAATTGTGACATAATAACACAAAGAAAAAGCAATATTATTACTGCTGATAAGTAAAAAGACGTCTTAGAATTTTTCATACAAAGTTAAAACAAAAACTACCGAAAAAGAGGAATCCAAAGATTTTCTGGATACGTTTTTGTCAGGAGAGAAATTTTCACTTCCAGTTGTTTGTGGCTGCAAAAGATCTCGAACAGATCCCAAGTTTTATCATTCTACAGAACAACAAACTTTACTTCCGAGGTTTACTTCCCAGTATGTATACGTATATCTCTAGTCTCTAGATATCGTATTTTTTAAAGCGATCGAGAAGCAGAACACCATCATGAGGGAGTCCGTGAAAGCTGATCCTACATGTATGAAACTAGAAAGTCTAGAAACTCAAGTCGCATGAAACCCAACATGAAAGTTTCCTAGCTAGAGACTAAACGCAGTTGCTTCCATATTCAGTCGCATCATCTGTGGTGTCCCATCTGGATGTATTTTAAAGATGAGTGTTTCACAGCCGTTTTTATTTCGTAGCCATGAAACAGGAGCTACTGTAAACGCTTGTGGTCTGTGTTGTAGTCTACCCATCTCGTAGTATGCCACCCCTCTGATAGGCGAGAAGTGACACAATACTTTCCAATTAGGTGCTGGCTCAACACGAGCGCACCGGAAGGTATCCCTTACAAACAATTGTAACCAAATTAAGAATACAAATTTTTGTCGGCACGGGGGATCGAACCCGGGACCTTCCGCATGGCAAGCGAGTGCTTAACCACTGAGCTAATGGCGCGCTTATTAGCTTATATGCTTAACCTAATGTATATGATCTTCAGGAAGAATTTTAAAATAAGATAAGGCAGTCCTTGAAGTCGAAATTTCCACCAATCACAGCGCACCATAATATCTAGGAGAAAATACGGCATTCCCGTGCTTTGTATTCTTATTTTATAATTTTCGACTGGGAAAAATAAGAACTTTGATTGCATGACATAATTTATTGAAAATCGGCCAGTTTTTCTCCTTGGTAAATATCTCTATCAACAAAGTTCAAAAGTTTCGTATTCATTTTTTACGTCGGATTACAACATAGAATACCATTTAGGTAGTTTTATTTCTTAGCATAATATCAAAGCATTCATAGACAAATATCCAAGTTTTTTCTGCCGATTCTAAGTTCAGTTGCAACTCCTAACCTGTTCAAAGATTCCAGCAATCACATGTACGTTATGCTCCTCTGATTAGGTTCATTACTATTACTACTAAAGTTAATGACTATCTACTAATTTGAGTAATTTGGTTGTATCATCTAAAAGAGACTTTGACATTCTTTTTAACATTCTCTTTCTGCCTACCACCCTATTCACCTTCAATTATGTCATTATGTGGTCAAAATTTAAAATAGTTATCTAAATTAGCTACTTTATAATCAGAATAGCCGACTATTCCAACCAATATTGTTCCTATGCACATTTACTTTCATTTTTACTTTCGCCAGGTCAGTTTTTTATTTCGACCGAGGTACCTACATTTTATTGTTACTAATAAATATAAAATTTAGAATTAGGTATTACATACTCGTATTCCCAGTCGCTTTGATTTATGTAAGTCAAGTGTTGAATTTGGACCATGACTACTTCCGGGTGAATGTTCAAATGTATTCTTTCGTAGAAATCGAACCTGGATCTACAGGTATATTGATATAAAATATGGAATTTTTAATGGCCTTTGTATTTATTCCGACTCGTTATGCTTGGATACTATCTATTGAGATACTCCGGTATTTCCTAGCATTGTGTGGATTTACAAAATCCTTTTACCTGATTTATAAGACTTTGACCACATTTAGATATCAAATAATGGCACCAAAACAACGGCTGGAATAATAGGACTCTTTAGTCCAATTCGGTCCGTATAGGAACAAATAATGGTCTTATATTATATTACTATCTCTCATGAATATCTTTTATGATCAAATCGACCGATATTCCAAATTCAAAGATTTGACTTGTCAGTTATTAGCTTATTAGATGTGTATGTTATATGCTTATTGATAATTGGGGTTTTCAAAAAGGGTTTTAATAAAGTTAACTTGCATAGATTTTTCCATAGAAATGAATAATATCATGATCAAAACTCGGCTTGATTTTTATCGCCAAAAGATCTAAGTTCCAATTGGAACTTGTTCCTTAAAAATGAAGTGTAGTTTCTAGTATGATCGGTTTCAGGGCCCTGTGTCACCTCTCGCAATCATTATACATACGACTCGTATATACACGTTACAAATAACGTTATAAGTTAGAAATTCTTGCAGACACATGATTTTTACTTTCCTTATCCTCTATAACAAGGAAAGTATTGTATCCCCCAAAAATACACTTCGTGTGCAAAAGACGCCAAGAAAATAACAATCCTTCTTAAATAGAATTACCTTGAAAATGATTGCCTAAAAAGGAACTGATATCAAATGAAGGTCAAGTTCTTGTAAACTGGATATTATCTGGCCACAAAAGAGTCTCAAGTACAGGAATTAAGCTGACAATTGGATATGATATTTCCCATTTTTCTGCTTTTTAACAACACTAAAATTTAACATTAAAAATCTTGGCAAGTTTGAAACATCAAAAAATTGCTTTGAACTTGCCAAGATTTTTAATGTTAAATTTTAGTGTTGTTAAAAAGCAGAAAAATGGGAAATATCATATCCAATTGTCAGCTTAATTCCTGTACTTGAGACTCTTTTGTGGCCAGATAATATCCAGTTTACAAGAACTTGGCCTTCATTTGATATCAGTTCCTTTTTAGGCAATCATTTTCAAGGTAATTCTATTTAAGAAGGATTGTTATTTTCTTGGCGTCTTTTGCACACGAAGTGTATTTTTGGGGGATATCAGGTATTTTTGGTTGGTTACATTGTTTCCTATTTGCTAAATTCAACACATTAAATAAAGTAGAATTTATTTTTATGAAAATATTCATGGCTTTTTTTTTCTATCTCACCATCTCTTTAATACGGCCCAATATTTCTAAAATATTAAGGTATTTCAACTTTTGATTTTTTGAGATTAGATCCTTTTTTATGAATAATTCTCTAACGCTTCAATCTGCTTCATTTTATCAAATTTCGGACATTTACTTTTGGTTAATATAACTTGTTCTAATTTTCATTTAACTTGCAATTGAATCAGTTATTTTAAAAAGGGTTTAAGTCACAAAAGGTAAACTTTTGGAAAACTAAAAAAAAACTATTTATTTCTGAAAATATAAAACATGGCATATTTTTTTCTTCGTGTAATGATTAATTAGGCTAAAAGACAGTATGTAACTAATTTACAAACGTTTAAGTGTCATACTTTTCAAGTAAATTTTAGTTTTATAGGCTGGACTTATGTCCTTACTGAAATAAACACGAAAATAGGTAAATCCGTTAACCAAATATGCATATTATTTACCATTTTGGGTTGGGTCAACCACAAACCACATATTTTATGTCAATTTTGAGACAATTTAGGCTAGTAATTTAAGGATAAGGTAAAAAGAAAATCATCTTCAAATTTCAAGTATTAATAATAATAATGCTTTTTCTTTGTGTTATTATGTCACAATTTTAGTGGGTAGCGCAGAATCATAAGACTTTACCACTTTAATTTACAAGATCTTATATTATTTTTTGCCTAAGATTCTGCCACTGGTCGCTGCTTCACATTAAAGCGGCTACTCAGTTTTCCTCACGAGGTATGAGTGGACCCCGAACATCCAAGTACAGAGCAGAAAAAAATCCTCCCCCGCTGGGAATCGAACCCAGGTCACCATGTGTGCAATGCCTAGCGCGCTAACTCGCTCTGCCACAGTGACTACTTATACATACTAATTCTGCGAAGAGGTCTTGTGCTTCACCACAAATAAATCATACAATAACACAAATCATTGGCGCATTTAACAGGTTTAACATTACTAAATAAACTGACCTTAAACTGAATAAAAATATAAACTGAACAAATCTGATGGTATCAACAAGAAGTGTCTTCACTATGAGTGATTTCGAAAAGGGATTTAGTCACGGACAAGATATTTAACTCGCTATAACTTCCTTATGACTGATCGGATTTGTGTCTTTCTCATACATAACGATGCGTCTAGGTCCATAGAATCCATTTTCATAATAAAACAAATTTCGAAAAAAATGGACTTAAACCCTTTTCAAAATAACTGATTCAATTATTTTCAAAGGGTTTTGATTGGAGGGATCAAAATTCAGGAGCTTAGAAATGATCTATTTTTGTTTACCTTATTTCATTTACATAGTATCCCAACTACCTGCATACCGAATAAAATAATTTGTTTATACCCAAAATAACGATATCCGAGGTTAATGTTTTGAAACACTTAAGGATCATGCATGCTTCTTTGAAACACTTAAGGATCATGCTGATAACAACATGACCCTCTATTTTTTTTATCTTTATTCGCACCCTAGTTCGAGTTCGAGAAAGAGAAAAAGACATTCTCAAGATCTCAAGGTAGATTTGTAAATCTAGAGCCACCGCACATTTCCCCTCTTTAGTATCCTTACTCGGCACCAAAGGGGAGGTTCATATGACAAGCTACATCTCGTCTACTATGCTCATTTTTCGTCACGAGGTATGAGTGATTCGCACCCCGAACACCCGAGTACAGAGCATTTCAAATAAAAAAAATTCTACCCAGTTAACGGAATATTTTACATCTATTGTTTGATACAACACGTGCTGGACTGGTTTGACTGGTACAACAAAAGAGAAGAGTTTTATTTGTCTTTTTTGCAAGAAAGGTTCAATGTATTACGTAGGTACCCTTTCGTTAGTGTCTAGGTACCTGCATGTAAAGTCAAACCTATTTTTTCGAACCGTAACTTCTTACAAGATATAGGTGATTTTCTTGGAATTGTTTTTACAACTATACCCATTTAGGTATGTATATGTATTATGTATTCTTTGTGCCATTATCAAATTCCCATTAAGGTTCTAGGTCAACACAAGAGATCAAGAGAACCGGAATCGCTTATGTGCACACAATAATATTGTAACCAAATTAACTATACATTTTCTGACGATTCTGGGGTTTGAAGCCTTCCTGACTGGGTAGTGAGGATCTCACCTGCTAAGAGTATAACATGAATTTTCTGTAAGTTGGCCAAATTGTTACAGAACTCAAATTGATGAGTCACGGCTAGCAAGCCTGTGCAACATACTAAAACTAAAGAAGACTTTGCCAGCGTCGATGGCATGTTGAATACACCGGTTCCCTTCAGAACACCGAAGTTAAGCGACATCCAGCGAGGTTAATACTTGGATGGGTGACCATTCAAATTCTAATTCTCGTGACGCTGGCTTTTCCCGGCCCCACTCAGGCTGGGTGAGGTCAATGTGAGTAGCAGGTTTGTGAGTTTCCTGCGAATGGAGGGTAAAACCCCCGTCGTGATATGACCATGGCAGTTGAAAGCGACGTTAAACCCCACTTAAAAAAAAAGATGACTTTTGCCACACCTAATTAGGTGCCATCGACAGCGCGTTGAATACATCAATTCTCGTAGGATCACCAATGTTAAGCAAAGTCTAGCGAAGTGAAGACTTTATGATGCTGGCTATCTGGCCCAACCCATGCTGGGTGAGGTTAATGTGAGTAGCAGGTTTGTCAGTTTCCTGCTAATGGATGGTAGTACCCCCGTCGTGATATGCAGTTGAAAGCGAAGTTAAACCCATATTAAAAGTATTTTAATGGAGGACCTACCTAACTAGGTACCTACCTACTACCTACCTATAATTATTTTAGTTTTGTATCCTTATAATCCTTATAAAAAGCCTTATAATATCTTTAAGGTATTTCATTGAATAGTTCACTTACCCACATCTTGAAAATTAAAAAAAAAAACTAACTAGTCGAAAATAGTAGGTACATCTATAATATCTAAGAACCTAATGAAGGTCAATGAAAGAAAGATAACACACCCTACAGTTCAGCAATCAATCGATACCTTAATTTTATTTCATTTACGAGTGTGGTATCCCGATACTGTGAGCTCCGAAACTCGGAGAAGACACTCTAATCCAAAATATGTTGTGCGCTACCAATGACTTAAGGAGCTTATAACTCAAAAACCGTAAATTTTTCGAAGATAGCTATTCTGACAAGGAATCATCTGGCAAAACTCAGGAATATGTCCTGAAAGTTTCAGCTTGATACAATATAGCCTTAATAGCGATTCATGTGATTACGTGAAGAGAGGTCGGTGAACGTCAAAAATCAATAAAAATGTTATATCTCATAAATGGTTATAATTATATAAAAATTACATAGAAGTAAAAAAGCTGTAAATTAATCAAATAAATAATATACAAAGTTTCAGCTTTCTATCATTTGCCACATTCGAGATATAGGCGATACCGCCAAAGCGCCGCCGAGTGACCGCGGAAGTTTTTTTTGTTAAAAACCTCGAGCTGCAAGCATTATGAACTCATAAACAAAATGTCATAATTTTAACTTGAACCATATGCCCGTGGTAAGACGATTGCGGAAAAAAAAATAAAAATAAAGTATGAATCTTTTACTAATTTTGGGGGTGCTCGTAAAAGCGGTTAGGGGTGTCAGAAAAATATAAAATAAAAAGTAGTATTCTTCTATTCGACGAGGAAAACACGAATATGAAGAAAAAAATCTGGTGTAAACATCACACGACTTTCCTTATCCTATAAGTAATGGGAATCAGACCAAGCAATGGGAGGACAAATTAATGACAATTTCTTATTAGCACCTCAAAATTATTAGATTTTTGTATCTTTAACCAATTCAAAGAAAAGGCCCTTGCGGCCGATTTTTGCCGCCCTGTGGTAGTAAAAATATGTGTGCTATTCATGGAATATTTCTTTGAATCACACTAAGTTTAAAAATAGTGGCAAAAAATATGATTATGTCTGATTGTCTTAATCTCACTTTTCTGTTATACCTTCTGCAGGTATTAAATTGTTTTCTCAGTTACTTGATGTCACATATAACAAAAATCTTTAATGACTTCTTCTTGAGTCATGACTATTACACTCATCTTAAGTGTGAACTAGTTACTAGATGATAGTTATGATGAAAATGTTGTAGTTGTAAATTTGAATGATCAGTGCTTGTTTCATACTCGCTAGTAATCATCAGTTAGACATGGCATTGAATAAGAAAATATTATTCGATACAGTCTAAGACAATCACTGATCTCAACACGATAATGATTGCTCAATAAATTCAAAACTTTAAAGTTTCAATTTAACTATAAAGTTTTGAAATTACTGATATAAAAAAAATCAACTCTAAAAAAGGTCAACTATCTGACAGGACAAAAGAAGTAATTATTAAGTAGAAAGAGACAGGACATGCAAGAGTCGACCCTGCCAAAGTAGTAGGGTAACCTTCCGATTTCCTACTGGACGCTCTGACAGGACCAAAGAATTAATTATGATGTAAATATAGAAAGAGACAGGACATGCAAGAGTCGACCCTGCCAAAGTAGTAGGGTAACCTTCCGATTTCCTACTGGACGCTCTGACAGGACCAAAGAATTAATTATGATGTAAATATAGAAAGAGACAGGACATGCAAGAGTCGACCCTGCCAAAGTAGTAGGGTAACCTTCCGATTTCCTACTGGACGCTCTGACAGGACCAAAGAATTAATTATGATGTAAATATAGAAAGAGACAGGACATGCAAGAGTCGACCCTGCCAAAGTAGTAGGGTAACCTTCCGATTTCCTACTGGACGCTCTGACAGGACCAAAGAATTAATTATGATGTAAATATAGAAAGAGACAGGACATGCAAGAGTCGACCCTGCCAAAGTAGTAGGGTAACCTTCCGATTTCCTACTGGACGCTCTGACAGGACCAAAGAATTAATTATGATGTAAATATAGAAAGAGACAGGACATGCAAGAGTCGACCCTGCCAAAGTAGTAGGGTAACCTTCCGATTTCCTACTGGACGCTCTGACAGGACCAAAGAATTAATTATGATGTAAATATAGAAAGAGACAGGACATGCAAGAGTCGACCCTGCCAAAGTAGTAGGGTAACCTTCCGATTTCCTACTGGACGCTCTGACAGGACCAAAGAATTAATTATGATGTAAATATAGAAAGAGACAGGACATGCAAGAGTCGACCCTGCCAAAGTAGTAGGGTAACCTTCCGATTTCCTACTGGACGCTCTGACAGGACCAAAGAAGTAATTATGATGTAAAAGTAGAAAGAGACAGGACATGCAAGAGTTGAGTTGTTTGTTGTTGTTGTTTATAATACTTTATTTTCAATTCCTCATCTACCTTGTTATAAATCTAATTGTTTTTTCTTGGCGTAACCTTTCCATTTCCATCATTACAGGATCAACTACTTCTGAATCAGCGTTTTTACTTCTTGCTCTTTTTCCTTTTCCTTTATCTTTCTTATCTGGGAACTTTCCTATTAAAAATAAACCTGATAACCTAGTCACTCTACTTAATGCTACATACAACATCTGTTTCGTAAGTCCTGGACAATTATTGAAATCTATTACAACCTGGTCATACGTTTGTCCCTGACTCTTATGAATTGTAATAGCTTCTGCACATGTTACTGGAAACTGTTCCCGCACTACTTGAAACTCTAACTTATTTGAATAATTAAGAACGCAACTAATCCTATCGATCGGTGTTAATTCCTTATTGATATTTTCCCTAAGCATGTAATTTTCCTGTTCTTGCCTTTTCTTCTTCCCTACTTCTGGTTTATCAAATTTTAAAAACAACCTCAGTGGCTCAGTGGTACCCGGTTTAAATACAATATTTTCAAGAATCCCAGTCCCTCCATTACATAAACCATCACTTACGTCAACATTTGATGTAAGCATGTATTTGATTCCTATTTTTAATCTTATTTCATTCCAGAGTCCATTCGTATCCCTATGTGGCATAGATTTAACACAATTTAAAACCCTTCTCTTCTGAATATCAGTGGAATTACCTACAATAAAGTCTTTCGCGGTGTACCTATATTCTAATCCAGCATGTCCATCTAGTGTTTTCTTATTATATCTATCTACAGCAGCATTCGTATTGAATAATCTAATAGCTTCGCGCGGTACATTGTTTGCACTAACAGACCTAGTATTAATAATCCTAACATCGTTCTCATTTACTTGTCCTATCGCAATATTATTTAGAATTCCTACAAATTCTAAATCTTCTCTTTGCCTCATTACCTCTGTTAATTCGTAAAAAGAAAACTCATTCCAAAGGGGATTTCTATCTACCAAGTTACCAAATTCATTCATACTAAATTGAAATATTGGCCTATCGAATAAAGGAGGCAATTGAAATAGATCCCCTACCACAAGTACACTTAGTCCCCCAAAAGTTTCATTTTTCCCGAATATTTGCCTTAACCTACAATCAATTCTACTGAAAAATGTACTTCCTATGAATGAAATTTCATCTATTATCAACAGTTTTGTATGACTCAAATTTTCCCTAATTGTGTTTGCAATATCCGCACTTAATTCAGGCATCCTCCCACCAAACTGACTAACAGGTAAAGCTAATGCTGTATGCAAAGTAACCCCCCCTATAAGGTAACTTGCCTTACCTGAATAAGCTGTTAATAACACAACGATTTTATCATTATTCCCACCCGGTAGCTCATCGAAATAATTTGTGACAGCTTGATAGATAGCATTAATAACAGTACTTTTGCCTACTCCTGCTGATCCACTTAAAAAAATTCTAACAGGAAGTTCATCTGTCTGAAATCTATCTAATACATAATTCACGAATTTCCCCTGCTTTACATTTAATTTACTGAGCATTTCTTGTAACGCCTGAGGTGAAACCCTTTTCGGTATGGTATACCGAGTTTTTGTATTTTCTTTGCTCCCCCGTCCTATTCCTCCCTGATCAAAAACATCCACCTGATACATAGGATCTACCTCATATTCCCTCACATCATCCTGTTCTTCTTGTTCCTCATTCACAACATCTACAAGAGCGTTTTCTAACCTTTCGTCCACTACTGATTTCAAACCGAATTGATCCTCATTTCTACTCACAATATCGAATTTTGCTTGGTATACTTCTTCATAATTTTCAAGACCTTCAATTTCTGTTAATTCATTTCTAAACGGTAAGCAAAGAAGAAGTCTTTCGCGGTAGTAATTTTCGGGATCCTTTGCTAACTTGTACCTAATAAACCTAAGAATTGCATGTTTCTTCCTAAGCTTTAATTCTTCCACATCCGTTTCTTCATCATCATTCCTATCATCGATATCCTTATAAACCCTATGATAGCAAGCTGCATATTCTGCTAAGCAAATATTCTCTAGCGATTTTTTTCTTTTACAATATTTCTCAATAATATTATTCTCAAACACATCGTTGGAATCACCTGGCAAAGCACTCAATTTTGTCTTACTTTTTAACATCCTAACTCTTTCTGCTTGCGGACCAGTATTTATAAATATTACCCGCCTACTATTTTTTGATACAGGCATACACAACAAATAATACACTGCTTCCTGCGCAGACATCAAAGATCCATTCAAAAACACGTTACCAATTTTTCTAAATTTCTCCTTTAAACTAACATTTCCAGACTCTATATCTTTCGAAACATTCCTAAGTAATTTTGACAACCCAGCTTCACATTTACTAATATAATTCACAATATAGGACGCTAATCCATACTCCTCCAAAACAAACTGAATATCCATATTTGCCTCGAATAAACATAAAATATCCTTATTGTACGCGTTAATACCTACTTCTTGCGTGCCTCTTCTTAAAAATACCCTGACTTGCTTCAGCGAGCTTCGAATCGCTAAAATATATTCATCCTCATTCATTTCTAGCTTTCCTAATACATACTCAAATGACCTATCCTCTAACTTAATATAATAATGTTTCATTAATCCTTCTATTTTTTTGAAATTTTCCTTCATTTTTTCTGTTTTGTCTTCTTCAGGTAATGGAAGCAATATTCTAGTGTCTGGCATGCATGCTATCGGAATGTTGAACCTACACTTGTGTTGTCTTTTCTGTGCATCTGACTTATAGCAAGTGTGAGTGTGTTTATGTTTTTGAAGATCTATGTAAGGGTTATTATCATCAAACTTGCAAGTAATAAATTCATCTATAAACTCTACGACTTTTCCTAAAGAATCCGGCTCATCTACATCGAACTTTGGGGCGTCCTTAAGCCATAAAAACATATGTTCATGTGGAGATCCTCGCAACTGAAATTCTACACGTTGATAGCTATCTTCTACATGGTAATGTTTAAAAATGGAATTAGGTGATCTAATAAGTTTAATGAAGTTTGAAACTTTATGATCAAAGTACCTCGCACAAGTGACAGGGTCATTCCTAATCAAAGTCGTCCTATCAAAATTGCTCATTTCCAATGCATCTTTTATACTAATTTTTTCACCCGAATTCATGTGCGATAAACAAGCTAATAGTTCTGGCCACCTAGTTTCTGCAGCAGATAACGTCAAAAAAAATGTCGGTTTCCCTAATGTTCGAATGGTTGCTAATAGTTCTTTCTTTTTTATTTCTAAAAACGCGGGTGAATTCCTTATTTGCTTAGTAAAAGAATACCCTGAATCATATGTTATCAAACCTGTAACAAAGTCCTGATTTACTAAATCAGATGCCTTCATACTGCATGAACCCTTTTTTGTTTTTCTTAAACATACATTAATGCTAGACGTTATTTGCCGCTCAATTTTTTGTTTTGCCATAAATAAAAGTCTTTCCGGATTACAAGACCTACGATCCACGCGCCTGCACTCGGACTTAGCCCTATCATTATAAGTAATATTTTTAGATAAATTGAAACCATAACCGCAGAATATTTTTGGAAAGCATAACTCGTCATAATTTTCTATAAATTGAGGTGCTACAGGATTTTTATCTTGTCCAGGTGCTATTATGTGAATATTTTCTTGATCTTGAGCTACTGTATTCCTATCTAAGAGCATTACTTGCTCTCCTGAATCCTCATCTGACTCTATTTCTTCCTCAGTTGGTTCAGCAATATTGTTCCTAGACTCTCCTGCTTCTAAATCACTATCCTGAAGTACAAAGTCAATGACTGCCTGAGTCCCTGAATAACTTTCTAAATAATTTTCATCAATACTAATTTCATGTTTTAAGTATAAAGGCGTATCTTTTAAATAACGTAATGCTTCACAAACAGCTGCAGGCCTAATAGTCTCAAACATATAATACGACTTGTGCTGAAAATGTCTTTTCAGCTGAACTTGAATAGTAGACATTTCATCAAACATTCTGGGTAACACAGTCAAACACTCATTTACATCAATAGGGATATTCACAACGGATCCTCGCAAACCTAACTGACCATTCAATGAAAATGATTTCATTGGTTTTATGCACATAAAAGGAAGATACGGAGAACATAGCCTTGACTCTAAAGGTGAGATGTCTTTAAGACATTCAGGAATTTCAACAAACTTTAACCCATTACTTGTTGCCAATTTTGGTACCCTACCCTTCATTATATTACTTTTACATGTACTACACATATATCCAGATTGCACGTTACAAATTTTAAACTTAAATTCTAAAAACTCCTCTTCACAATAACTCAATTTTTCTCTGATAGCTTCTAAGTTTAAGGAACTAACTGAATGTTTAAAAAATAAACCCTCACAACAACAACAAACAAACTCAGCGTTTTCATTTCTGGCTGCAATAAATTTTAATTTATTTTTTGAAATTTGTGAGTCATCTGTATTTTTCCTGTTATTTAGTTGATTATAAAAATTATGCCTAAATTTTAAAATATCATTTTCCCTCTCTGCACATATGTTTGACCTTCTCCTGGTATTCTCTTGCTCCCGGTATTCCAAATTATTTCGCTTTTCCTGCATTTTTTCAGCATGCCTTTTTCTTTCTTCTTCAAGGTACTCCGGATCTTCTCGTTTCTTTTTCTTGCTTTCTGTATCCTTTGACTTTTCTTTCTCACGGTAATCCTCCTCTTCACGTTTCTTTTTCTTGTATTCTGTATCCCTTGACTTTTCTTTTTCACGATAATCCTCCTCGTCACGTTTCTTTTTCTTGTATTCTGTATCTCTTGACTTTTCTTTTTCACGATAATCCTCCTCTTCACGTTTCTTTTTCTTGCTTTCTGTATCCCTTGACTTTTCTTTTTCACGATAATCCTCCTCTTCACGTTTCTTTTTCTTGCTTTCTGTATCCCTTGACTTTTCTTTTTCACGATAATCCTCCTCTTCACGTTTTTTTTCTTGGTTTCTGTATCCCTCGACTTTTCTTTTTCACGATAATCCTCCTCTTCACGTTTCTTTTTCTTGCTTTCTGTATCCCTTGCCTTTTCTTTTTCACGATAATCCTCATCTTCACGTTTCTTTTTCTTGCTTTCTGTATCAATTGACTTTTCTTTTTCACGATAATCCTCATCTTCACGTTTCTTTTTCTTGCTTTCTGTATCCCTTGACTTTTCTTTTTCACGATAATCCTCATCTTCACGTTTCTTTTTCTTGCTTTCTGTATCCCTTGACTTTTCTTTTTCACGATAATCCTCATCTTCACGTTTCTTTTTCTTGCTTTCTGTATCCCTTGACTTTTCTTCTTCACGATAATCCTCATCGTTACGTTTCTTTTTCTTGCTTTCTGTATCCCTTGACTTTTCTTTTTCACGATAATCCTCCTCTTCACGTTTCTTTTTCTTGCTTTCTGTATCCCTTGACTTTTCTTTTTCACGATAATCCTCCTCTTCACGTTTCTTTTTCTTGCTTTCTGTATCCCTTGACTTTTCTTTTTCACGATAATCCTCCTCTTCACGTTTCTTTTTCTTGCTTTCTGTATCCTTTGTTTTTTCTTTCTCACGATAATCCTCATTTTCACGTTTCTTTTTCTTGCTTTCTGTATCCCTTGACTTTTCTTTTTCACGATAATTCTCATCTTCACGTTTCTTTTTCTTGCTTTCTGTATCCTTTGACTTTTCTTTCTCACGATAATCCTCATCTGCGCGTTTCTTTTTCATATTTTCTGTATTTCTAGACTTTTGTTTCATATAATATTCTTCATCTTCACGTTTCTTTTTCACGGATTCTTTTATCATTTGTCTTCTTTTTTTTTCAGACATTTTCACCCGTCTTGCTTTCTTCTTATTTTTGACCTCTATAAATTGAACCGATTCCTTTTCTATTTCAATTGAACCATTTGAACTAGTCTTAAAAAATTCATTTGTATCTTCTTCCATCATGACATGCTCATTACTCTCACAATGTACATTATTCATAAGTATAATATTACCCATGGCTCCCACAATGTCCCCACTTGATTCCAAATGTTCATTATTCATTGTACTCATTTCATAATCCTTTTCCATCTCTACATTGCATTCCCTTTGAACATCAATAATTTTCTCACACGATATCATGGTTACATCACTATCAGTGGACATTAATGGTTCCTCCATGGCTCCAGTACATCGAATACTTCCAGTTCCTTCATGGATTGACACCTCAAATGATACAGGTACACATGTCACACAACTCTCTCCTCCTTCAATATAACTCTCATGCAACTCTATATTTTCCTCAATGTTACTCTCTGCTAATTCGATCCCTATAGTATTATAATCTTCATGAATCAAAACATCACATGACACCATAGGAACTAGCACTGTTTTTGTACTCGACTGACTAGTTTTATCAAGCACTGCTTCACTCAATACCATGGGCACATCATAACACTGAATGTCTCTATGATTTGGACTCTCATCTAGATCTCTCTCAAACAAAACAGCTGATATCAAGAAACGCGACCTATTCTTTTCAAACTTCTTTTTTAGCATACCTTTCACACTTCTGATGTCTGGACAAACGATTACCACCGATACACCTTTGTGAGCACTCAGACCTGTGCGAGGATTACACGAGTGAGGATCATATATACAGTATCCTGTCTCATCCCTGAACAGCGCTAATGAAATATCCCCTATTGTAAAAATACCATGACTGTAAGTGGAGAAAAACATCTCTACTGCAGAATCGAGAGCGTAAGGCATCTGACCCTGGAGCATAGAAATACAACATTCATCTAGTACAGATACACAAGTAAACTTTTCACCAAACACTGTCACACTGTTCAAGTCTTTCTCAATATCCTCAAAAGCTAAGTAATTGAACTCTTTGTACTTTCTATCGGGAAAACACCTAACATGAAGATTGTGGCCCTCTCTTAAAATTGTATCCATTGTACTATCATTCCATAAACCTACACTAAAGCTATTAGCGAAACAAAGTGCAGTAAATGAGTTGCTGGTACACTGAGAGTTCCTATATTTACCAAACACTGCATCAGCTTGGCTGCGCCCTCCGGGAACCACGAATGAAACCACAGCCATGTCTTCCGCCCTTTCTTTCTTGATCCTAGGTTTCTTCCTTTCTTTCTTGATCCTAGGTTTCTTCTTAACTTTCCTTTCTTGGATAATTTAATCACCAAAAACTAACTACACTGATTCAAATTTAAACACAAATAAACAAAACACAAGGACAGAGAGAAAAGGAAAAGCAAAGTGATAGGTGACCTAATGTAATTTTATTAATTATTATTTTGTAATAATATTCACAAATTATTATTAATTTATAAAAACACAAGTAAAAAGTATTTTAATAATTGAAAAGACAAGTACAGGTAGGGTGAAGCGCTCAAATAAAGAGAATTCGAAGTTTTCGTTATTCACAGTCACAAGGAATGTCTACATCGAGTGAACTGAAATAAGAAAGTGAAAATTCGGAAATTGGTAGGTACCATATTATTGTGAAAGTACGAAATCAGTGTTTAACCGAAAATTTCCCCTCTCCTCCGCTCTTTCTGTACTCTCTCTCTCTCTGTCTTTCTCTCTCTCTCTGTCTTTCTCTCTCTCTCTCTCTCTCTCTCTCTCTCTCTCTCTCTCTCTGTCTTTCTCTCTCTCTCTCTCTCTCTCTCTCTCTCTCTCTCTCTGTCTTTCTCTCTCTCTCTCTGTCTTTCTCTCTTTCTCTTTCTCTCTCTCTCTCTCTGGCTCTCCTCTCTCTTTCTCTCTTTCGCTCTCCTCTGTCTCTCTCTCTTTCTCTTTCTCTGTACCCCCTTCAGTCCTTCACTATTCACTGCGGGTGAGTCTGTACCCTCCCTCTTTATCATTAAAGCAAGTTAAAGCTAAATATTTCCTCACTCTATCTCTCTCTATCTTCTTCCTTTTCAATTTTTATCAGATGAATAGTAGACTAGTGAATGAGTGCTCAAAACAATATCTTCTATATATAAAACAGAAAAAAGGACTACCTACCTATGTTTGTTTGTCCGGAGTTGTTTAGCCAAAACGGTAAGAGATAGCGAAAAATGTCTCAGAATTGACCCCCCCAATACCATTATCGCTTTGTCCAGAAAAATTATAAAAAGTTCAAAAAGGCATTGCTGTCCAGCAGTACGGCCATGCCTTAGTAAATTTGAAATTTAGTCCCGTTGCAAAGCACGGGCAAACTGCTAGTCAGTGGATAAACTTAATATTATAATTATGTAGATTATAATTTGAGCGCATGTTTAATTAACAGTAATATCTCCGCTTACCATGTAGAAATATTATAATAATGACAAAAATAATAATGATAAATAAAAATAAAAAACAGTTAATTTTCATGTTATTATGTACCTATATCACGATTTTTAGTGGGTAGAAATAGGACTTTTTTGTTTTCTTATAATAATTATTGTATATCATTTGCCTCATAATTTCACTGCTCGATACTACTTACATCAAAGCAGCTACTCATATTTCCTCACGAGGACTGAGTAAACCCTGAACAATAGTGAACATCAATGTACAGAGTTGAGTAGAAAAATTCCGACTCCACTGGTATTCGAACCCAAGCAAGTAAGGAGAAAATTAGCCTCACCCAGCTTGAATCGGGGGCTTGATCTTTGTTAGGACTGTTGTAGATAAATGGGATATTGGGAAATCTTTTTTTCAAGCAGGTTGGTAGATAATGTATTGTGATATTTAAGCTATTTTCAACACATGGATACAGACACGGTTTACATAATACTTTATTATTCTTAGTTAAGTACGAGTAAGCAATGATTGTAGCAGTAATTGAATAGCGAGTTAATGTAACTAGTAGGTTCTAGTTTACTGTACTAGTAGCATATAGGCTGGTGTTTATTTATCTAAAGCGAAGATTTTGTGCTCAGGACATCCTCTTCTGCCCAGCGTCCCCTAGACCAGCGGTACCCAACCTTTTTGAGCCGCGACCCCCTTCGGAGGGAAAAAAAAAATCGCGAACCCCCCCCCCCCCCCCCCCCCCCCCCCTAACAAAAAAAGGTAGTACAATTCAAGGGAGGTAAGTTTTTTTATTGGAAGTTTAAATGTTTCGTTACTTACTAATAATAAAGTGCAAACGTAATGTGCAATTCAATGTGAACCCTGAGCTTGCATGTCATTTACCAAAGAACTAAATTTTGGTACTAAACTAAAACTTTCAGCGGTTTTTTTCCGCGACCCCAGTTCAGTGAATGAAGATTTCTCGCGACCCACTGATTTAGCTTCGCGACCACCCTGGGGGTCGCGAGCCCTAGGTTGAGCACCGCTGCCCTAGACAGTTGAAGCGCGTGTCACTTCCCCTTATCTCCTTTACCATTTTTGTACAAACTAGTACTAGACTGCGTGGTTCATGTTTTATGTTCTTATTGTTCTTTCATGCCATTGAATCTTTATCCATCTCGTCGTCTTCATTTTCATTCTGAGGTTGTCTATTGTCTGTCACTAAGAAAATTTCAGAGTTCCTTAATTCCACTGCTTCAGTTATTTCCAAAAAATAAGCTTCTTTATTTTTTCATCCCTTCTTCATCATGATTATCCTGATTGGTGATTCTATTTTTGTTCGCATGAACAACCAGTGTCCTATTCCTGACAGTCTCTGCTTGGCCCAGAGTGGAGCTTCGGTCACTTCTCTTCCATCTAATCCTTTCATCTACGATCTTATCCATTCTAAATATTTCAAAGTAAATCCTAACCTGAATCACAAGAATGATGTCCTCTGTCTTCTTGCGGGGACAAATGATTTTATCAAAGGCGTCAATATAAATAGTCTAAAGCAGTCTCATAAAAAACTTGTTAAATACTGTTCTAGACGATTTAAACATATTATCCTGTGCCAGATTCCGCCTATTCCTAAACTTCCGGTTGACGTCAACGAAATCATCAGATTGTTCAATCTGTGGCTAGTTGACGTTTATTCCCAAAATCCTATAGTCACTGTTGTTGAATCTTTTCATCTTTTCATTGCCGCTGATCATCTTCATCCTTATCCTCTGGTCAGATTCTATGAAATGACCTATCCTTCCAATAGAACTGACCTTATTCATCTCAATAAAGATGGTCTCCTTATTCTCCGAAATATAATACAATCAGCAGCAGCAGCACTGTCTGTCTGATCATCCTCTCCACCTTCCTCCCCAAACCTCTCCATTTAAGACTAACCTATCGAAAGACTAACCTTTTAACCAAAAGTTTCGTGGCTTGTGTGGTATACGAGGTGTGGCTATTACGTTCGTAGACGCGAGCCGCTACGCAAAAGCTGTGCATGCTAGGAAGATATGATGAATATGTTTAGACAGCTTGAAGTCTTGTGTTTTGATTCATAGCTGACACATGCCTGTACTGTAATTAGTTCTGTTGTGATAGCCCGACGCGCAAGACACCTTTTTTAATTTTGCTGGAATTATGATTGATACAAAGTAACGTTGAGCAACGAGTGATTATTGAATTTTACGTAAAACTTGCTTGTGAAACTTTTTCTTAGTTAAAGACAGTGTACCAGGAGTCATGTCTGAAAAGATCAACGCTTTATAAGTAGTTTAAACGGTTTCAAGATGGTCAGGAAGATGTTGAGGACGATCCACGTCCTGGTCGCCCCGAAACCTCTAAAACTGACGAAAACATTGAAAAAATTGTTGTTATGATTCGTTCTGACCGTAGATTAACTCTTAGACTAATGGCTGATACACTTAAAATTAATAAAGAATGCGTGAGACAAATTTTGCACGAAAATTTCAACATGACAAAAGTTTGCGCAAAAATGGTGCCATGCGCCAGTCCACAGTGCCTTCTCCGTGAAGACGTTCCTGGTCAAGTACAACATCCCAGTGTTGAAACACCCTCCTTACTCACCCGACCTGGCCCCGTGCGACTTTTACTTATTCCCAAAAATCAAATCTGCCCGGAAAGGTACCAGATTTGACAGCGTAGATGCCGTTAAGAAAAACCGGCAGAAGTCTTGAAAGGCCTCACACAAAATGACCTCCACCACTGTTTCGATCAATACAAAATTTGCTTAGAACGTTGTAGGGAGAGAGGAGGGGAGTACATTGAAGGGGATAACTACTAAAGTTGGGTAAGTTAAACACACATCGTTTTATGGGAAGAATCTACGAACTTGATAGCCACACCTCGTTCTTACTTATAATACCAGCACCAGCATAATAAAGAAAGTAAAGAGCGGTCGATTTCCGCCACTGGTGACTCAACGGTAACAGTTTGCTATAAACCAATGTCAAATTAGTAATCAGCACCTCAAAATCATTGGATTTGATGTGTCGCAACCCCCATCTAGGATGAATAATAAAAAAGTTAGTCCAAGCGGGTCCCCCCCAAAATACCGGTAAATTGGGGCCGGGGTCCAAAAAGTTCAAGATATCAAAAAAATGATCAGAGTAGACCCCTATTATTTTTTTAATTTGAGAAAATGTTGTTCTCTTATTTTTTTTGTATCTTTAACCAATTCAAAGGAGCGGCGCTTGCGGCCAATATTTGTGGCCCTGCGGCCACAGAATGCGGCCGATTTCAACCAAAAGTTTCGTGGTTCGTCTGGTGTATAACATTAATTTGTATACCAAATTTCAAGTCTCTAGCTCTTACCGTTCTTGAGATATCCTGTTTACACACAGACAGACAGACAGACAGACAGACAGACAGACAGACAGACAGACAGACAGACGCACGGACCAATGGCTGAAAACAACTTTTTTGGTATCCTGAGGCTATGATTCGTCCAGAAATGTGAAAAACTGGGTAGGTGAAATTTTCGACGAATACAATACTTTCCTTATTATAGGATAAGGAAAGTAAAAAATATAAAAAGTTTTGTCTAAGTAGGTCAAAATTACAAAAGAAAATACATACGAACTCGGTTTAGCGTAAGTATAGCACGCTCGTTTTGTTTTTCTTGGCGTTGCAAAACTAGCGTTTTGCTTGATTCGTCGAAACATTTTCTAAGAGTAAAAAAATAATAGGGGTTTACTCAGATCATTTTTTTGATATCTTGAACTTTTTGGAACCGGACCCCAATTTACCGCATTAGACCAACTTTTTAATTTATTATTTATCGTAGATGGGGGTTGTGACATATCAGATCCAATGATTTTGAGGTGCTGATTACGAATTTGACATTGATTTTTAGCTAACTGTTACCTTTGAGTCACCAGTGGTTTTTGGTCCAGTTCCCATTCCTAATATGATAAGGAAAGTCGTGTGATGTTTACATCACATTTTTTATTTTATATTTAGCATTGGACAAAAACAACCATACAGCCATCACATGAAATTAACATTTAGCGTAAACCAAGTGGTAAAATGGAAGAGGACTTCAGCATACGCAGAAGTAAAATTGAAACTTCACTCAAACTCCTAAGTTGTAAACTGGCTTGTTCCCTGTAGAATGAGTGTGACACAAGGCCCAGGTAGAACTTCGGACACACCTCAGTGTCGTCACAACACTGAGAGAAACTCTTGCACACGTCCTGGGCTCCTGTGATTTAGTGAAGAACAATCGTCATCATGAAGTAAGGAGTACCATTGCTAAGCAGTTGAGGAAGAATGGATGGATTGTGCACGAATAGTAAGTTATACCTAGTTAGTTTCATTGTGGAGCAGAAGACGGATCTAATCGACGCTGACGACGAGTAGATATTTGGTGTAATTATGAAAATTTGACAAAAGCTTAGATAAAAGATATCATTAATTCGAAGCTTCTAAAGACCTCAATAAAAGGATATTATTGATATGGAGAAAAAAAACTTGCTGGAAAATTATTACCTTTAAAAAAAAAATAGGTTTGTTCATTGGAGCCCTAGGATGTTTGACACATCATTTCAAAGACATCAAAACCAAATTCAAATACAAAAGATTATTAAATTTGTGAGAATATAGGGGATGTGAAAAAACACTGTATACATGTATGAATTATTATTGTCCATTTATTTAATGATTTCATCTCCTTTTAACACCCAATTATGGATCTGTAGAAACTTTAAGTAGAAACTTAACCTAATTTTCTTGCCCTTTTTTTGGGGGGGGGGGGGGGGGTGTATCAGTAATTTTGGTTGGCTACGTACAAACCAATTTAATTTGCAATTTTCTCTAACTTCAGGCCAATCGCATTTCGGAAAATTTTCATGCGGACTTGAAAAGTTTCTTCCTTTGCATCTTTTGTCTTCCGAACAACTTTCCTCAATAATAAATTCCGAGTGTGATACTGTAGGTATATTTTATGTACATATATCTGAAGAATTGTGCTCGTTTTTGAATTATTAAATTAATTTTCATGTTCTCTCCGATTTTATTATTACATTTCTGGACACGATGTCGTTCCTTCCTGAGAGGTCTTTTATTTTTCTACCTACTTTCAAATCTCAGAAACTACTGAACGGTTTACAACAAAATCTTGTACACATTATATCAGAAGACGTGTTGGTCTCATTTTAAGTTCATGAACTTTGAACTTGCGGATCTTGGAGATAAAGTGCTTGCGCGTGACCTCTACCTCTTCACATAAATTACTTTTATGTAGGTAGGTACCTCCTACCTACATACTACATAGGTATAGATCATGTACGGTTGTACCAATTTTCAGATGAATGGTTTTTGCGTAAGTAGTTCAACTTTATGGATTTTTAAAAAGAAATACAGGTGATACATACTTTTCGTTAAAATTTCATGTTCAAAATGAATATGCATTTTGGCATATGCCAATTCAATTGTGCTTTCATAATGTCACTAATGTACGTATCCGTGATGTTGGCACCAAAGATTTGTCATTGCCAAATTGTGTTGCTCGAAGCTGTGTAGCGTACAATAGCACTGTAGCAATGAGGCATACCTCACAGATCCCAGGAACAACAATAACATCGCTGAAATAGGATGACTGATGACTACTAAGTCATTCTGCTTCCTCTAGTCTAGAAGTAAAGAAGAACAAAGTAGTTTAAGTTGAGAACGAGGCACAACTCTGTACTTTACTCAAAAGTAAATTTAAGGTCAGTTAGGTGTAACTCTTCATTTACTAAAATGTTTTGTATATTCTCTAGATATACCTTCCAACAGGCTTGGGTGACCTGGCGCTCACAAAAAGGCCGAAAGTGAGAAGTAAACTCGGAACTTAGATCCAGAACGGCCATGCCTCGATCTATCGAAACGGGTTTTCCTCTCATTACCGAAGGACGGGTTACCAGCTAGTTTAATATAAAATATTCAAATTCACTAGAACTGAAATAGGTTTCACGGTTAAATTTTCGAGGCCCAGAAAACAATATCTGCATATACTGCCTGTTTTTAGGTATAGGTTCTACTTATTTCAATTACTTATTCATACATAGTTAGGTGTATGAGCGAGACGTATGAACATTCGTCATACATTCTCGTCCATAAGTCACCGTGACAGAGTGAGTTAGCGCGCTAGGCATTGCACGCATGGTGACCTGGGTTCGATCCCCAGCGGGGCAGGAATTTTTTCTGCTCTTTTTTTCTTGGATGTTTGGAGTCCACTCATACCTCGTGAGAAAAAATGAGTAGTTACTTGTATCAGTAACGACCAGTGGCGGTATTACCAGAGTAAAAAGAAATTAATGTAATGGAATAAATCGAAATGTTAAGGAGGCTCTTAGTAATGCTGCGGTACCCACAAAAATTGTGAAGAGGTCTTGTGCTTCACCACAAATAAAACCATACATACATTCATTCTCGTAAATGAAGTGAGTGTTTTGTTTCATCTCGATGATTTTACGGATAAGTAAAGGTAGTTAGTGTGTTTTTTTGACATCTTCTCTTAGGGCGAAATTAATAGACAAATTCTATATCACAACACAAGTCATTGCTAAATGTCGGTTTTCCCTATCTTACACAGTACGTGACTTAGCGCCACAGAGGTATTTCAAAAACGTCTATTAATTCCGCCCTTAATCTCTTTAACAGATGCTTCAGTTTTGATGACACTTTGTAGGCGTTATGTAACACTTATGTTCAATTTTATTAGAGAATCTGACTATCTGCGTGAGGTCTACAGTTCACTGAAATTCTGGTTAACTAGTTACTACTTCATTTTTTTTTTTTTTTTTAAGTAAGTGTGCCCCGGAACCGCTTTCACATTGCTTCAGGGCACTTTACTTTTACATCCATGCCATTCCGGAAACGGAAAATTTCGGTCAGAAATGTCCGCTCCGGACGGGATTCGAACCCGCAACCTCCGGGTCAGTAACTGATGCTCTTTACCACTGAGCCACGGAGGTCGGCTTCATTAGATCTGTATTACTCGTACTTTAAGGAGTAGTGTGCATTTCCTTTCCTCCTGACTCTCTCAGCTCTCAGTCATTGCCATTTCATAACAACATTATTTCAATTTCAATTCTATTCTCCATGGTTGAGCTCCAAATGATTTACTGAATGGAATTCAAAATACCTTGTGTCTTCGGTTCTATTCAACTGTTGATCAGGAGTTCTGGTGTGTAAAGACCATGCTGCGCTAAGGTCAATGTTTCCAGGCAATCCATCTCATACCTCCAATCACTTGGAAAACGACTGAGATCATTGAGAATAGACATTTTGAGCTGAAGCAAACCTGGACCTTGCAGGACATAATAACTTTATATATTTATATAAAAATAGGGCATTTTTAGGTCCTTTCACAATAGTATTTCTTAAAAAATAACTTAATGTAAACTTAAAATTAGACTGAACCTAATAATATCAAAGGTAGATAAGTTAGTAATAATTATTACTTTATAAAAAACATCACGCTATTATTATTATTTAGTCACAAAGTACCTAATAAGGGCGAAATTAACCCGTGAGTACACGCACATAGGGAAAAATTCTCACACGCTCGGCAAAAACGCTAGAACTTGATCGATATTGGTCCTAACCTGTAGGGACCTGGAGTAGCTGTTGATAATATGTTTATCTAGATGTATTCACAGTCTCTTGAGCTATTTTCAATTTCTGTTGCCCGTGACGTGGCGAAAAGTTCAGATCGGTCTGAAATGTGAGATTTTTTTTCATCGCGCGTGCACAGACGTAACTTTTTTTTTGAGAGTTTTTTTTTCTGTTACTAACTATTTATTTTAATTTAATTAATTATTTATAATAATTAGTTTTAATAATTAATTAATATAATAATAACAATTGTTTTAAATAAAAAAATATATTTTTTTTAAAGAAAATTAGTGTGTTTACCTAGCAAATTCGTGATTGTTCACTATTGTTATAATAATTATTATAATGATTTTTAACTAACAAAATATAAACTTTTAACTAACATTAATTAAATTTGTAATAATATTAGGTAGTTAGGTAACTTCCTATACTTTTTTTGCTAGATACTGAAATAATTAGTATTCTTTGTAATCTTTCTCCACCTACTATAATGGGTACCTACCTACCTACTTACCTCCTGGTATAATCTAAGTACTTACATTTATTTTTTATCGTTTCTGTTTTTAGCTTTTAGAAGTACCTAAACAAATATAATTACATAATATTCTTGATTATAAGATATACTGTGAATTGCCCTACAAACTTATGTCACTATGGCTTACGATGAACAAATTTTGGAAAAAAAAAAATCAGGGGTTCGAACTGCAACCATTTGGAAAAAAATTGTTAAAATTACTTTAAATATCTTTTAAATACATACCTAAGTCAACTTAATGTATCTTAAAAATATTATATAACTCTTCAAGCAGAACGAAATACAAAGCAAAACCAGGTGTGAGAATTTTTTTCATCGCGCGTGTACTGACGTTCGGATTTTTAGCGCGTGTACTCACAGGTTAATAGACAAAATTGATAATTTAAGTCATTCCTTAGTGTTGGTTTTCCCTATCCTAAAGAGTACGCCACAGAAGCATTACAAAAACGTCTATTAATTTCGCCCTAAGGGTCGAATTATGAAACAGGATTTGTTAATCTTTGGGCGAAAGTAATAGAATACCTCTGTGGTGCCAAGTCTAAATTTTGCGTATTGTTTTAAAGGGAAAACTAGTCCTCAGGTCATTACCTAAAATCTTGTCGAATTCGCCCTTAGGGGACTGTAGACACCTACCCTTAATTTTCATAATATTTCAACATAAATAAATAACACGTGAGGTTAGCATTTGGACCAACCCAGACTGCAGGGAAGTTAATATGTGTAGTTAGTGCGAAACCCAGCACTTGAAGGGTAACCCCCTCCTGCATAACCATGTGGACGTTAAAACCAAAATAGAATCAATGGACATGGACATGTCAGGAGCCTAGACACTGCATCTAGGATTCCTTACAATCCTTTCATCACAGGAGATAGGTATCTGTGCATATACTGCATATCTCACAAACACGTAATTATTATTATGACCATCAAAGTGGTGGTCATAAAGAAATATTCCTTTCACTAATCTTATTTTAATGGATGACTGACTATGGTACAGAACACACTGCCAATTATGGACACATCACTTCCTCTTACTAATGATGAATTCCTTTTGCGCTCCTTGGGAACTATAACTACAATTTCAATAAAGTACAGATGATTTCAATAAATTACAATATCTCAGAAACACTTTGGAAGGGCGTACGACGGCGACGCCAACTCCTCCTATTCCTATTTCATATATCAACTGCGCCGATGATTTTGAAATTTGAAAAAAAAAATCAATATTTCCTTTTAATTATATAAAAACAGCAAATCCTAGTAGCCAGTCCGATAGACAGAGATATTTTTTGACATAAGTAGGCAAGGCCATTCATTCCATACCTACCGCCTACCTACGCTACATACCTACATCCTTGGACAAAGGTTTTACGAATCACTAAATTACCCAACCCTAGGGAGCCTTGTAGGGCAATCAATGCCTTGGTTGTATAGTTGTATAGTAGGGTTAGGAAGAATACATGTAGCTTATTGCCTTGATTCTATAGGAGGTTTAGTGGTCAAGAAAATTCCTTCTTCACGAGATGTTATTAATGGATGAATTCACATGTTCAATCGTTTATTATTATCTACCTGATAAGTCGGGTAGGTCAGGGCGGAATTGTAACTCTATGGCGCTAAGTCTCAAATTATGTACTGATGTCTATAAGATAGAGAAAACCAATGCTAAGCTCAAGTTATAAATTGGTCTTTAAATTTCGCCCTCAGTCTTTGTGACCCTAAAAATGTTAGAGAAGCAGTTGACCATTGCATCGGTGCAGTTGGTTACCCATTTATTTAGAGGAGTCGGATGCTGTCTCTCCGGTATCAGTGCGCGGTCAACTACATGCAAGACAAGTGCGTACCACCTTAGAGAAGGCTACTACTTCTGTGAATTAAATCGCTGATAGTGATTTCTAAGAAAAATGTTTTTCTTCGAGTTGTATCTACAATCAACACGACTGGAAATGAAGATAACAATATACGATATTACTACCTGGTTGTAGTCACCTTGTCCGATTAGATTGCGTGCTAGTAGTGACTTAGGTTCAAATTCCGGCTCTTATATAGAAAAGATCTACTTGGTTCTTTACATGTCCATATTGTCCAGGTCCCACTTCGTACTTCGTAGGGATAAATGAGTCGTTATGAGTAATGACCAGAGTTAGAAAAGTGCTAGTAATGCTATGCTACCCACAAACAATAGGAAGAGACTCTTGTTTCACCTCAAAGAAATCATATATAACTTACTTACTTACTGATTCTTAGAAAAATAAGTACCTATGTTGAGTGGTATAATCTAGGGCTGAAGATAAGAATCCGATACTACCTTAGATCCGTATCGGATAGCATCGGATACTACCGAGTTCTGCAAGATAGCAATCCATGTACCAGCGCTTGGTTACAACTTCTCATCGTCTGACCTGGTAGCTGAGCCACTGGATGCTAGTGCTAATTAATATTGTTCTTCTTGTGGTCTTCACTCTGAGAGTGGTGAAACGGTACTTGTAATCTAGTACACCGAGATGACCCTATTTGCCTGCGTTGATCATATATTAGGTACATATAAAAAGCCGTGTTGTTCAGTTTTCTAACAGGGTCATGTTTGACGATTAGCCCATTTAATTGTGTTGAATTTTTCGATTTTTTTAAAGTGGATTTTCTCGATTTTATACCAGACTAGCTAAAATCCGGCACTTTGTCACCGTTATGGTTTTTTCCCCGTGGCTGGTCTCCTAATTAAAAATGGTAATAGAAGTATCTAATTTTGGTAATTTTTTTGATAGTTTGACGGCCACTCTGTTGTTTTCCTATTTTCGACCGTTTCGGACGTGTCATGCGCTAATGTCTCTGTGTGTTAGAGTGTATGTATTGTATGATTGTTTGTTTGTGTGTGTGATGGCCTGGCAAATCGGTCCATTACCAAGAATAAAAATATGCAAAAAATAATTATCAAATTTCCAGCTAAGAAAAAAGAGTAATCGCATGCAGAAACAATAATCAGCTCTTATCACATTGTAGTGATTGCATCTTAATGCATGCTCTGATAAAACCTTGTAATGAGAGCTACGCTTGATCATAATGATCATAATCCTATAAACGGATATTTCATGACTGACGGATGACAATGATGGTTATATTTTTAGTGCTTTTCCAACAAACAACTTTTTCATCTCTTAAAAGCAAACCATCCCTTTTATTTATTAAAAAATAAAGAAAAAAAAAATCTGGTGTAAACATCACATTACTTTCCTTCTCTCCCAAAAAGAAGTTGACTACCACTGAACGGTAACAGATAGCTAAAAATCAATGCCAAATTCTTAATCAGCACTTCAAAATCATTGAATTTGATATGTCACGACCCCCATCTAGGATGAATAATAAAAAAGTTAGTCAAAGCGGGTCCCCCCAAAATACCGGTAAATTGAGGCCGAAGTCCAAAAAGATCAAGATATCGAGAAAATGATAAAAATAGACCCCTATTATTATTTTAATATTAGAAAATGTTACTCTCCAACTTTTTTTGTATCTTTAACCAATTCAAAGAAGCGGCGCTAGCGGCTAATCTTTGCAGCCCTGCGGCCGCAAGTTCCGTGGTTCGTCTGGTGTATAAAAATAATTTCCATACCAAATTTCAAGTCTCTAGCTCTTACCGTTCTCGAGATATCGTGCTCACACACAGACAGACGGACGCACGGACCAATGTTTTAACTGAAACACATATTGAGTTATACCTTGTTCGAAAGGTCTCAATAAAAGGAGTAAAATTTTATTTTTCTGAAACTTATGGTTAACGAGTTATAGGTCAGAACATAGGGATATTAGCCAGGACGGCCGACCCTGTATCTCGAGAACGGTATGTCGTAGCTCACTGAAATTTGTTGCAATAATCTTTTCTTTATAACCCCTTCAATACAATATGCCACAAGACATACCATTCCATTTGAGATTTTAAAGTTGGTGAGTGCGCCTGACTGGGGCAGTGTAGGTTTTTTTTTGCTGAAACATAATCCCCCAATGAATGAAGGAATATGGGTTTTTCTTTATTTTTAGCTGTTCTTGAGATACGGGGGTGCGGAAGGACTTTATGAACACCCTGTATATATGGTTTCAGTGTTTTCCAACAAATAAAAAATATTTTCATAAAAAAATTATCGATCCATTTGCCGCGCGTCGCGTCGTCTATCACAAGCAAAAATCGGACTTCATGAGTATACGTACGTATGTTCTTTCATAGAAAGTATGTACATTCATTCGGTGAGGAGTTATTTCATCACCATGATAATATACCTACTCTCTATCGTTTTAACGATACCGCTTCTAGTCTAAACTGTAGTCATAATTATTTGTATTGTAGTCGAGTCGACAAGGAGGATTCAGTCGTTCAGATTGGGTTTTTACGTCCTGAATTATTCATCAGCAGGACGGGGATTTACCACCCTCCTCTTGCTGTGATCCACACCAGCAACCCATGTTTATCTCACCCAGTCCGACCCAGCCTGGGTGAAGAATATTATGTATGGACCGCCGCCGGCTCAAAGCCGCCAAAGAAAATCCAGCTGAAAAGATTACCGACACCTTTTATTTTTATCAAATTATTTAATTGAACAAGTTTTGGCCCATAAAAATTATGGAATGACGGTTTTCCCACAATTATTCAATAATTGAGAATCGACCCCTAGTTTATTTCGGTATTTTGTAGCCCCTAATTATTAACAGTCAGAATAGGTCTAAAAGAGGTCTGGTGTGATCATTGGGCCATGTCTTGTAGGACTTTAACCAGTTTGTAATAAAAGGCGCAAGGTAGCCATTGATACCTATTTCATTATAATGAAAGGATTATATGGACGCTAATTAAGTTTTTTTGGGCCAACAGTGCCAAAACTTTTATAAGACATCTTTAAAAGAGGAGGTTTCATTCTTCAATCGCTGGGAATTGTACCAGATACCCACATTAAACTCTCCCAGCCTAGGTTGGTACGGAAATGCTAACCTCACAGGTTCTTTATTTCACAATTTGCAGAATTATTTAGAAAATTCTGTCTAAATGGATCGAACGTAATATCTCTGGACCACGGGCAGTAGTGATAATCCTTACACCACGGAGGTTGCTATACTGAAGATAAATATGAGGTAGAAGACAACGACCTCTGGGTTAGAGGATAGTATAATTAAAGCTGGTTTGATGCGTATAGGTATAATAGGTATATAGCTATCAGGTATTAAAACATATCGACCACATTCTCGCAGTAAACAGAATTTGAATGATTCATCCCACGTCACGTCAGTTCACTCTGGTCCAGCTCTGCCTCTACCTCTGATTTTATACAACACAAAAACGAGTTTAGTCAACAAAATTGGACTCTTATCATCCAATTGCATTTTTTTTCAACTGTACCTACACCAAGAACATGGGAAAAAACGTGCTGCCACGATAAATTATCAAATACCCAATCAATGAGTCATCTCAACACGAACAAATGAAATGCTTTCTGAGCAGAAAAGCATTATTGATAAAACTGATGATCAGATATTTGGTATAATTCTATGCGATGTATGTTTTACCCCTAGTTTCTCAGTCATGAATGGAGGATCAAATGGCTAGTGACAATTTAAGTCCTTTATTAGGTTTTTCTATTAATTACAGTGCAACTTACGGGGTTAGAATTTTTCCAAAATATTAAGAAAAAGAAAACTTTATTACTGAGCCTTTTATCGAATTAAAATGAGTATCAAAGTACCAACTATTATTTACAAAATTCCTATAACGAGACCTTAGGGGCCTTAAAAATGGATTAGAGATCGGTTGACTTAGTAAATAAAACGCAGTCTCAACAAATATTTGTTGATTGTGTGCATGATTTATTCAAATTTATAGAATCTATTCAATGACCAACTCGAACTAGGTAATTTATATTAACTTCAATATAATTATTATTTCTTCTTTGCTTTCAGATCACACTAAAATGTAAAAGCAAGGATAGTTTTACGTAAGATGGCGAGACTGATAGAACCTGAAGCTGAAAATTCTTCATCAATCACCGTAGATACGCCTACAACAACAACTCCTAATGAAAAGAACAAAATGAGTTCTGTGAATATTGTCAACACGATAACAAACAGTCCGAGAAAGGTCAGCTTTAAAACAAAACAGCATGCTTACAACCATGGTCATGTTCAGCCAAAACTAGTCGCAACCAAAAATAGGAACAAACAAACCTCTACGGTTGCTGAATTAGCCGACAAATTCAATACTATTCTTAATGATAGAGATAAAAAAAGTAGGCACCACATTATCTTAAAGAGGAAACACAGCATAGACAGCAATAATAGTATCAATGATATATCTTATACTGTCAAGGAAGCTATCAGACTCTTTGAACAGTCTAATCGAAATGAACAGAACAAAATTGATGACAATGAATGTAAAATAAGATCTACAGTCAAAATTACACATGAAGAAAATGCTCATTTGAAGAAGAACCCAAAAATTATAATACTACGACAAAACTCAGGACAAAAAGTCAAAAGAGTAACATCAACATGCGAATCTAATAAAGAAACTAACACTGAACATAATCGAATAAACAACCCGTCAAAAAGATCTCAAAGGGTGACTAAGGAAAATTCTTGTGAAGTATGTTTAAAACCACCACAATTACGTCCTACCTCAAGTATGGAAGTATTCACTGATAAGGATACTAGCAAACTTCGAAGGTCCTCTGTAGATACAAATTTCAAACACAATAGTGAAAATGAACTTTCAAAGACTTCTAGAAATGAGTGTGGAAACTTTCTAAATAACATTAAAAAGAACTTGAGACACACTTCTTTGACAAATTTGAACCATTTTAGTAATTTGTATGACCATAGCTATCAACATAAATTATCAGATAAACATTTAATAAATAAAAACAATAGTCTGAAACCAGAGTTGAAACCAAAGCCACAAAATTGTAGAAAATCTATTACAGACATGAGCGTTCAAGATAACAATTGCAAAGAAGATTACGTTACAATGAACACAATAAAACGAATAATTTTAAATGTCAGTCAAAAGCTAATGAAATAGAAAGATATGTTGAAAAAAATACATCTACAAGTGAGCTAAATAGTAAAATACGATGTAGGACAAAAATTACAGGAAGTTGCAAAAGGCTTGGTCACACATTTGATACGTCGGTAAACAGTGACAAAAGCAATGAAAATGAATCTGGTACAGTTAGTAGAAATCTCAAAAGCAATACCTCAATTGTCAATGAAAATGGGAAGCCTTTAGAGGCAGACGATAAAATCATTAAAAATAATAGATTATCAATACCCAAAATAAGTTCTGACTTTGAAAATATATTAAACCACCAGAATAAAGAAATAAATGATGAGGTTACAGAATCTAAATACTACGATAAAGATGCCATAGTAGTTATTGGTAAAAAATCCAATGTACAATCTACTGAATCAACGAATATAAATCCTAGAATTGAAGAAAAAAATATTCATAATCCTATAAGTTGTCCTGTTGAAAGTGATAAAGGCACTAGTGTTGGTTCTAAACCAAACAATTCTTTTTTATGGAGATCAATAAGTAAAGAAACAAAATCTAATAATGGAATATTAATAAATAACAGTAAAACAATAGTGGACGATCATGCCAATGAGAAAGATTATGAAATCTATACCTACATTGAGATCAATAACAATGCCAAAAAAGAAAATGATGTTGTTAAAAATACCTCATTATTGCATGCAAATAATCATACCTCAACAACCTACCAAAGCCTTCCCAACCTTAATCATAGTGACATTGATGACACTTATGAAGAATTAAACTACTTTCCCCCAAAAATGTATACTCAAATTCCACCAAAAAAGAAGTTCCCTTGTACAAACAACATCAATGATGTATTACCAAAGTTACCTGAGAAGAATAATAAACAAAAGCTTGAAAACAGCTCGAGTGTAAGAAGTACACATCCTGACATTGACATTATAGAAGCTTCCAAAATATCTAAAAACGTCGCAAAAGATTGTGAAAATAAAAATTTACCGGATCTTTTAAGACGAGGTGACGGAGAGAATCTTTATCATGAGCCAAAAGTTCCTAGGGAGAGTTACAAATTACCTGATAAAAGAACAAGACCAATATTGTCTAATATCGATGACAAATATGCCACAATTGTGAAACCAATAAAACGTGATCAAGGTGAATCACATTACAATTATGAAAGCATCATTGGCGTGAAAGATGAAAACCATTACATTAGTATACAAGATGACACCTATGATGACGTCCTCAATGTTATTCAGATAGACAACTGCTATGAATCCATTAAAGCAGCATCCGAATGTGGCAGTTTCTGTGAGAAGGACAATAGCATATATGGCATCAAAGCACCAAGTCTCCTATCCAATAATTCTTCCATCAGCACAGGTAAATTTAGTTATAAAGGTGTTACCTATACTTTTCATTTCTTACTTACATACATATGTACGTACATATAAATATATTAGTAATTAGAAGAAGCATTAGAGAGTGCACTGATTATTTGTATCCTGCCTTGTAAATATTTGTATGTCATGTAATAAAGTAAAAAAAAAAATATTTTCTTTAATTTTTAAAAAAATATGTAGACCTAAATACCTACAAATTTTATTTGGTTCAATACATTCTCACATTTGGTGGGATCCTCTTGTTACAATTTTTTAGATATTTATGTAGATATCACAAGACTATTTCTGGCACTTGGGATAGAAGGTCACTAGGTTTCCTTTAAAGCTTGGGAAATTAAACCGTGAAACTACAGAAGAGCGTAGATTATCCGAAACAATTTTTGCAAGGGTGTTTGATAATAGATTAATAGAACATTTCATGAAACAATTGTTTTTCTTAGTAGGATAGTAGGATGGATCAGATAAAACACGTTATTTAATTTTAATTTTTGTAATTAAGTAGATGTAATTTTTAATGAACAATTTAGTGACGGGTACAACATTAACCACACTGAAATTAAAAGAGCCATCAGTTTTATTTGTGTTATGAATACTCCTTCCTAAACCACCTGTCTCGTGCAACGAAAATCTGCGATATTCTTCCTCCTGCAATATTTTTGCTTCCTAAGTTTCAGACAACCAGCTTTCGGATAATCAGCGCTCTTCTGTATATTCAATTATGTGCATGATGATTTGATTTGTCTTATAATATTATTCTACTTCAAACAATAAAATTTCATAATATTATAATACGAAGATGTTAAAAATACTAATAAGATTTTGGGGTAGGTATAGTAACTTTCTTTCTTAGCTATGACTGTAATTATAATATATTTTGGGATTTAATTAAAATTTATTATAATTTTGGGATTTAATTATAATTTATTATAATTTTGGGATTTAATTATAATTTATTATAATTACTGTAATTATAATAAATTTTGGGATGCGGAGGTGTTTCGCTAGACAACCGAAGAGATATTATGTTGGGGTCTCGTTTTTATTGCATTAGAAAAATTGATCAAAATCCAGAGATGTTTCTGAACAAAGAACTTTTTGTCGACGGACTTTTTTGTGTAAATATTGAATTTCATTTGTCATTGTCCACATTCACAGTGTCTTGTTTCAACGATACGAGTGACGAGTGGGTCGACGTGGACCAATCAGATAGTGAACAACAAAATATATATATGTAAGTGTCAACCAAATTCTAAAGCACCTAACCATTTTATATTACTAACCAAACATAGCCTTAATAGCTCTATTAATACGTAATTACGTACTCATTGTCAGGGACAATAAGCCAGAAACGAGTTCATTGATATTGATAGCAAAGACGGTAATTTTACTTACTTGAATTTATTCATAGAATTAAAAAGTTCAATACTAAAGAATAAAATTTCATAAAGTTAATAGAAATCAAAAATTGAGTTATATCTAATAAAAAAAGTATTTATTAAGTAGGGTCAATGTGCCCCCTATGGGACACCAGAGGATGTGATGTTTTGGAAATTATGATAATTGCCGTTCTATTCGTATCAAAATCACTTTTCTAATCGTCCAATTGCATAAAATATGATTTTTTTTTGATAATCGAAAAAAGTCTAAGCGTCCCATAGGGAGTAGGTACATTGAACCTATGCAGGTATTATTAAACATGTTAGATCAAGTTTTATTTACAAATGACATAGAATATATACATACATAGAAATTGAAATTAATAAAACAAAACTTGATCAAGGGCGGTGCTAATGCCAACGGCATTCTCTTCCGTCATACAGGTATATGACTGTATGACGTATACATATACATTGTACAGTTAAGTACATCGACTACCGAATCAAACAAAAGTTTGTCTTCACATTTTATAGCTATCTTCCTAAAAGGAAGGTCAGTAGATCCAGTATGAAGAACAAAGGTTGGATTCAAAAGGTCCGCCGACAGCGCTCCAAACTATCAAATGTCCGGAAAATTCTAACAACAAAGAAAGGTAAATTTGATCATTTGACTGGGATAGGCTCTTTTGGGTAATGGACTAAAACAATTAACATTATTTTATTAAGTCCGGCAATGGCATTTATAAACAACAAATAGTTTTATAATATTAGATTTATCAAATTCAATTCAATTCAAAATGTGCTTTATTTGTTTAATAAATATTTTACAAATATACCCAGGTGGAGGTCAGCTGACAAAACATTTTCATAATTTATTATGATACATTGTAATACTTATTGTATGAAGTGTTATACATTGTTAGAAGTTAGCAACGTTAAAATGTACTTACTCCTCTGGAATATTTAAACAGGGTTTAACAAGGTTTCATATTACATTACATTCATTAGGTAATTTATCAAATTAAGTATTTCAAATCTAACAAAAGTTAATCTCTTTGAATTTGGTCTTGTCTTATCAAAACTTTGAAGACCGTTGAAGGGCTTGGAAGCAAATTAGTCTTTGTGACATATTTAAAATTCTGGTCTGTGCTACTTTGACCGTTTTTGTTTTCTCTAAAATGTGTGATTTTGTTGGAAGTTTTCTTTTTTTTCAACATAGCGCACTCACTGTTCCAAATTTCATATGGACTAGTTTTCCTCTGTGACAGATTCAATTTTCAATACTCCTCTATCAGCTTATGTAGGTATGCACTTCACTATTTTTTTCAAGCATGCACTCAACTATTTTTTTAATATGTAAGATGATGAAACACTCATTTTTTATTTCGTAGCCATAAAACAGGAGCTACTGTAGACGCTTGTGGTCTGTGTTGTAGCCTACCCATCCCGTAGTATGCCTCCCCTCTGATGGGCGAGAAGTGACAATACTTCCCATTTAGGTGCTGGGCCAACACGAGCGTACCGGAAGGTATCCCTTACAAACAATTGTAACCAAATTAAGAATACAATTTTTTGTCGGCACGGGAGTTCGATCCCGGAACCTCCTGCATGGCAAGCGATGCTTAACCACTGAGCTAATCGCGCGCTCAAAAGTTATCTTTATAGACCATTTTGCTTCTCCACTCAATTGTATTAGGTATCAAGCCTTTGCCGGACTTAACTTTTAACTTTTCTCGTCTTGTCTCATAACCGCCAGTGTTTACTAATCATTTTATGAATCATTTAGGTACTAATCACTTGTAGGATAACTATTAATCGAACTAGTCTGGCCTATATTAGCCTTGAAGGTTTTGGTTGAGAATAGGTCAGTGTTGCTTGCTTGCTTGTTTTCTCTTTATTTTAGAAATCTCAGGGATTAGCTCGGGACAATCTAAGATTTTAAACAAAAACAAGATATCTCTACTTCATGTCTGTGCTTCAAGGATAGACATGACGTAGGTTGCTATTGATAGTTGAAGTTACAGAGCAGAATCCCATGAGCAACCTATCTTTCTTTATCCATACAACCATAGATACTCTGGTACTTAACAGTATAAATAGACCCAAGTATTAAAATATGTGGGTCAGTATCAGAAATCCAGGTATGCTAGGTATGTCAGGATTCAGGCTATTCAAGTGGGCATGGTGACATTCAGTGCTGAAAGCCCCACTTCATGAATTTTAGGGTCCTGGCCAATCCTTGGAATTACCGCTATTGTAATATAATTGATAAAGTTAACTTATAAAAAATTCCGTCATAAAAAAACAATATTGGTTTTTTTTCCTGATTGATTACCTTAGCACATAGTAGTGTTTGAAAATGATTCTAAGCTGCATACATGATACACTGCGTACATCATATACCTAGGTATTTAAACAGAAACCATTTTGAGTAAAAAGCTTTCGACAAAAAAGCTCATTAAAACATTGTGGAGATTTTATTTCATTTTGCATTAAAAGAAAATTTCATAACTTAGTCTCAACCACCCAGTAGAGACCCTATTATTAAATATTACCTATTAATCCTCGTATTAATTAATTATTTATTTGTAAGGACAAAAATATATACAAATAATGTTTGTAAAAAAACAAGATATAGGTACTACCTTCTCCCATATATCTCTCTTGCATTTATCCCATATTAGCTTATTTTGCTTTTGGGGTCGGCATTGTTCAACCTCATGGTTGAGGTTGGTAGGGTGGAGCACGCTTTTTATGGCTGGATGCCCTTCCTAACGCGAACGATTCAATTTGGTTTTCAAGTCCTAATTAGGACGGGGTTGTTACCCACCATTCGCTGGGAATTGTACCAGCTACCCACAGTAACCTCACCCAGCCTGGGTAGGTCCGGAGAGGACAGCCTCACATGTTTGGATGAAACAGAATTTTCTTCGAAATCAGTAAACCGAAATAATAAGCAAATCTATATATTTATAAACAGATTATGTTTGTATAGAAGAGAGAAGATGCTTGTTTTTTCTCTTGTGAACGCCGGTTAAGCAGTCGAACTATGCAATGTGCAACATAGCTTATAATGTCACCCCTATCTTGCTGAAATACAGGGTGTCCCACCAAACTTGGACACCTCAAATTACTCGGCCCCTGAAAGAGTTTTTGAAAAATAAAAAAATCTAGGGTACAGGTGCTAATTATGCGGTTTCAGTTATGAATTTTTTTTTATACAGGGTGGTTCAAAAGTCAGAAATTGAGGTGTCAACTTTCGATTTTTAAATGGATCGACCTGAATTTTATTTAATAATTTTACTTCTAAATGATTCCTAAGTACTTTTTTAAACAATAATATTTCATACAGGGTGGTTTTTTTTCGACCAATTTTTTTTCTAAATCTTGAATAACTCAAGTTCGGTTAATTTTTTCGATAACAAGATAAGAATGTGTTTGTGTAATGAATACACGCACTTTATTTTGGCATCAAAATTTTTTAACAGGGTGGTTCACAAGTGAAATAATGACTTGATTTTTTTTAAAACCGAGTTTTTTTTAATTTTTTATTTAGGATTAATAATTCTCGTCTAATTTTACACACTTTTCGTTAGTCATATCGAAAAACAAAACTAAAGTGTTGTACAGGGTGAGACATAATTTTTTTGTAACACCCTGTATATGGGCAGTCAAAGAGACGCAAAATTAAATACAAAGACTAAATATGCAAGAAAAACTTTGATTTTTAATTAAACTAAAAAGTTATGGTGTTTTAACTAATATTGTCGCATGGACCACCCTGTAGATATTTTCTTAAACCATCATATGGGTAGTCGAAACTGTCTAAAATTCAACGAGGAGTCCAAATCTGAAAGAAAAAAAATTAATTCATAAAGCCATGCTCAATTTTGTGTCTACACCTACCTACTTTTTATTTCAAGTTTTAAAATCATTCAGTGTGGACACCAAATTGAAAATGGCTTCAAATTCGTGTTTTTTACTTGTTTTTCCCACATGATTCGAAGTGTTCGTTGAATTTTATACAAATTAGAGTACCTACATGATAGTTTAAGAAAATATCTACAGGGTGGTCCATGCGACAATATTAGTTAAAAAACCATAACTTCTTAGTTTAATTAAAAATCAAAGTTTTTCTTGCATATTTAGTCTTTATATTTAATTTTGCGTCTCTTTGACTGCCCATATACAGGGTGTTACAAAAAAATTATGTCTCACCCTGTACAACACTTTAGTTTTGTTTTTCGATATGACTAACAAAAAATGTGTAAAATTAGACGAGAATTATTAATCCTAAATAAAAAATTAAAAAAACTCGGTTTTAAAAAAAATCAAGTCATTATTTCACTTGTGAACCACCTTGTATAAAAATTTTTGATGCCAATTGAAAGTGCGTGTATTCATTACACAAAAACATTCTATTCTTGTTATCGAAAAAATTAACCGAACTTGAGTTATTCAAGATTTAGAAAAAAAATTGGTCGAAAAAAAACCACCCTGTATGTAATATTTTTGTTTAAAAAAGTACTCAAGCATCATTTAGAAGTAAAATTATCAATAAAATTCAGGTTGATCCATTTAAAAATCGAAAGTTGACACCTCAATTTCTGACTTTTGAACCACCCTGTATAAAAAAAAATTCATAAATGAAACCGCATAATTAGCACATGTACCCTAGATTTTTTTATTTTTCAAAAACTCTTTCAGGGGCCGAGTAATTTGAGGTGTCCAAGTTTGGTGGGACACCCTGTATATTGAGTTTCCTAGTTGTTCTGTGTACTGTAGATCTCACTAAATTTTTTAATGAAATTTTTATATGCAAATTTTCATTTATTTACCTACCTTATACCTGTATTTTTTCAATAATGAAGTTAAAAGGTAGAATAAGTCATCTTCAAAGTATTGGAAAAAGGGCCAGCCTCCATGGCGTAACGGTTGTGACTACTGCCCGTAGTCCAGAGGTCCCGAGTTTTATCCCCGGTTGGAGGAGACTTTTCACACAGAAAATTATGTTCCCTCCGTACACGTGAGGCTGGCGATTTCGGCCCTACCCAGGCTGTTTGAGGTTAATGTAGGTAGCTGGTACGATTCTCAGCGAATGGAGGGTAAAACCCCATCCTAATCCAGGACGTTAAATCAAATTGAATCGTTGGTGTTAGGAAGGGCATCCTGCCGTAAAAATGTTCCAAAATCAACCAACTTTAACCATGAGGTTAAACAACGTCGACCTTGCTTAAGCGGGATAAGACAGAGTAAAAGAAGAAGAAGAAAAAAGTATTGGAAAAAGGGTCATTTCGCGCCAAGCCTCTGTACAACAAGTTGTTGAAATGAAGACTCTAGGACACTCACTTCATTCAGTCAATAGTAGAGCTTAAATGGCTGCTTTACAGATCCATTTAAAACAAAAATGCAATAATTTTGTTTAGAAGAGAAAATAAAATGTAGTATACGACTGAACACCGGATGCACTAAGCGACTGATGTCTCCAGGAATTAGCGCTCCAGATTTGGACCGGTTGGTATCAAGTCGTGTGATTTTCCTCCCAGACAATGATTCATGAGGTTCAAATCATGTTGGTTTCTAATTAAGATCATCATTTATATCCGGTTGTAGGTTGTAGTGTCCATACAAGCTTAAGAATTTCATTCATTTGAAATCTTGTTTGGAAATATTATTATAATCACTGATAAATTGATTCCTTTAACATGATCTTATGAGCTCCAAAGGATGTTGGTTGGTAAGACCATCAGGTTGTAGTGTCCATACAAGGATAAGAATTTCATTCATTTGAAATCTTGCTTGAAATTATTGCTTTGATCACGAGATAGTAAATTGATTCGTTTACTTTGATCTCTTTTTTGACATCAGCTATCGCCGTGTTTAATAGTTCTATGGGAATAACCATTTGATTTTCTAAATAAGTGGTCTATTCAAACTGACGGATCAAATCACAAATCAATCTAATGGATTACGATGTCGGTTTTTATTTATCATATTTACTGAAAAGAATAATGTTTCATGTAACATTGAATTTGTTTGCGTCCATTATATTCGTATGAATGTAGCGAGAAGAAGCTGTTTACGTTTGTTGAGTTACGATTGACAGGGAATTACCATCAGCAGTCTAGTCAAGAAGTAGTTATCAGTGAAATCCTTTGTTTTCTACATCTGTGCATCTGTATATCAGAAATAAATGATCTGGAAATATTGCAGATTCTGAACTTCTAAAATATACAGAAGTTAAGAACGATCCCTCATCAATAATAATTATTTAGCAGCAAAATGTCTAATGGTTTTCGAAATGACCGGGAGTTGTTTGATGTGTCCCGGATTCAGCGTAGATTTAGTAAAGCGAGTTTGAGTAATTGTGATATCACGAAAGTGATTACAAATATTTAAAAAAATAATTTATTTACCAAGAACTCGAACCACCGACCCCCAGGTTATAGGTACACGCCCGCCGCCTTCTCGATGAGTAAACTTCGCAAAACGAGAACGTAGCCATTTCACTCTCATACTCACTTCTACTGCTACTTCTCCTACCCTGTACTTCCTTGGAGAAGTATCAAGTGTCAGCTCTGACAGCATTGCTAGATTTAGATCTACTCAATCGTATTATTATTAACAAAGAATCTCGTGTGCCCATCCTTAAGGTCAAAAATCTTTAAGTTCAAGGCAAGAAGATCAACGGTCCTATTGTAGAAAATATCCATTACAAGTCCACACCTTCCAAGAAATCCGGAGTAAACCCATTCTATCGTTGGTACTTACAATAAGATCATTTTACTTCGTAATCTTGGACTAGACTCAACAAGAGGTTCCATGTTTTTTTTTAATTTAAGTTGCTTTGGAGAACATAAATAAACAAAAAAATTAGGATTAAACAAGTTAATAAAAGAATAAATAAATTTTGCACACAAGTACCTACCACAAGAATCAGTTAATAATAATGTAAGGAAACCTGTTAGAGAAAAAAGAGCAAGAATTGTTACTAAAATAAAATATGTACCTAATATTTATAATTTTATATGTAGGTAATTGACCTTTATGTAGGCATACATCTGTGGAAAGAAGATGACCAACATTAAAATTGAGAGTGCTATGGATGTCTGCTGGAAAATTTGCGACATGATATAAAACACTTGAGGAAATTTAGCAGTTACTCATATTATAAGGAAAAGATGAGAAGGCTGAAGTTAATAATAATAAAATTAAAAAAAGCAATGCAAAAAGGAATCTTTGATACATCAGGTGTTCTTGTTCTGTCACAGGAGTTAAGAAACGACCAGTGAGGTTAGGACCTAATGGATTACCATTCAAATTCGAACCTTTGGCAATGCGTTGGCGCATGTGTTGTGTGTTGACTCAGCAAAGCGTGTGCAGTCCGCTAGTACAATATGAGATAATTTCCTGATTTCATATGATTAGCACGTTTCCATCCTAAAACAGTAATTTCTCGATGTCTAGTGTTAAACCAGCTTTTAAAAAATAACTGGATTGACCTTGTATTGAATCCGTATCAAGTACTCCCAGCTTTATACCAGCATAGCATCAGAATAAAGAATAATACCTACATTCAGTAACTTCTCCTGCACACTGGACCAAAAATGCCGAATTTTCGAATTTGAATGGTAAATCATCCAAATCCTAACATTCCTAACCTCGCTGAATGTTGCACAACTTCATTGACAGAACAAGAAGTGGTGTATTCAAAGGCTTTTTTTTACACCTTGGTGTTTGAGCACAAAATTCAGGGTTTTCTGCACAAAATACCAGAAAATTTTCATGTAAAAAAAACATTACATTTTAAATAATAATAATATCGCCTTATTTATACTGCACGCTTAGGACTATTAAGTCCCATTATTCCAGCAGTAAGCCCAAGACGTATTATTATGTGGTAAAAATCCCAACTGGAAGGATAACTTGTCTTGTCCCGGCTGGGTTTCGAGTCCGCGAACTCTGGAATCTCTGGATTCACACACTACCGGGACAGACTGTAAAAAGGTGTAAAAAAGGGTCCATTTCGCCTGTTGCTCGCGAAATGGGCCCTTTTTTAAAACTTTTTCGAAGAAATCGTGATCAGTAGAAACAATGGTACAATATGGTACATGAATGGCAGTTTAAGAATTTTTCGTTTCAAATATTTGCCCTAATTTAATCCTTTTCAGCTCCTGCAGCCAGAGTCTACCCTTCTTTTCCACAGAGGATACCTTCTGTTCTCTCTGAGTCTCTTCTGTATCAGATACTTCACAAGATCAATTTTCTTTGATCTATTTTCTGGCTGTCTAAGTCTATTCCAGGTGTTCTTTGCTCTTCCTTTCTGCTTTTTTTTTATTGGTTTTTTAATTACAGTGCTTTTACCTATCTATACCTATTAGGGGTTGTCTGTTACCATTACCACAGCTCAAACGACAAAAGACATCAAAATTTCGATGAGAATTGACCCACCATGACACAGTTAATTTTAAAGTCACTCCATGACTAAGTTAATTTTAAAGTCCCGTTGCGAAGTACGGGCAAAGAGCTAGTTTTAGATATATTTAGATCTGTGGCCCAATGTTCAGCCTGGCACAAGAGAGAAAGTATCTCAAGATCTCGTGACGTACTCCCCTTCTGCTTAGCAAACCATGTAACACGTAACTATCTCAGTGCTGTGAACGTAACAGACAATTTATGAATAATATTTTTAAAGTAAGATATTTAATTATTATTTTTTTTAACAATACGTGAGTGCGCGAGGATTAAATTTAATTTTTGATAAAAATCAATTAATTAATATTGAAATTTTATGGGTCACTTCGAGATCATATTTTTTTTTTATTTTTTTTATCATATTACCTTGTTATTTGTTAAATTTTTAAGTGCTATAAATTTTAGACTTATCATTTGAAAATTCGTTAATCTCAATTTAAATATAAGTTTTTTTTTCCAAAATTTGTTAATACCCACAGTTATAATTTTATTTTTAAATCCCCTTGAAGACAAAAGAATAGTGCATATTCTTAATCGTCGATATGAGATATTATTTCATTAAACTTACTCTTTGTTCTTTGAAAAAAGATTCTTATTAAGATAATTGTATCACCCTGTTAAATACATGGAGTAGATTTTTTATGAAAAGGCATGGAAAAAAAAAACAATATAAAATTCATATAAATAAAAACAGAACATAAATAAGAAATTGAGAAAATACTAAAATAAATCATTGAAAGGCTAGGTTATGCCTCATTTGCCTCTATGTCAATCTAGGGCAGACCAACCCTTTAAAAGATTAGTATTTATAAAATATTTAGTTATATTTGTTTAACACGTTCGTTACCAAGCCAATTTTTTCAAGTTTTACGTAGGGACCAGGCGGTAAAGTTGCTTGGTCCCCAGGTTTTTTTTTGCATATTTGGCATCGTATTTGTACAAGAATCGATCCTATATTTGTTCTAATACTAACAAACTACCTCCAAAAGGCCATATATGGATGTCCGGTCCTTCGTTAAAATTTTGATAACAGCCACATGTGTGTTTTCGGTCCCTCGGAAAAACACAAAAACATCCACATATGGCCGTTCAGTAACGAACGTGTTAAATCACAATAATTCAAACCCGCTTTGCTAAATATTTTCTTAACTTGGGATCAGAACCACCGACATCCAGGTTACAAATCTATCGCCCTATCGATCCAACTACTGAGGTCGTTTTCTGATCTTGCATAGTATTCTTGGTAATTAACTTATTAGGAGATATATTCATATAATACACACATAATGGATAAATGACACGTTATCCTCCCATTTGGGATTTTTACCACATAATAATATGTCTTGGGCTTACTGCTGGAATAATGGGACTTTAATAGTCCTTATCGGGCAGTATAAATAAGGCGATATTATTATTATTTATTATAGTTAATCAATGATATCAGTGATTCTCATGAAGGGTAAAAGTGACCGCTGGTTCAAATCCTCATGACACTGGTGGGGCCGGCAAATCCAGCTCAGTGGGAGGATAAAACTTCCTTCTCGTTAGAGCTCTATGATAGATAGTATCATGATTGTTGTTTATTCGTGTGTTTGTGTCTACGGGTAGTGCATATACGTTTTTGTATGTTTCCAGGCTCCTTTCTTGTCCTTGTGTTGTATTCTGTTTTGTAATGTATAGTATAATATACTTAGTATAGTATGGTAGTGCTTTATTTAGACTGTCAGGAAGTCCCATTTAATGTAGTGTAGTATATATAAGGACTAATTTCTTTCACACTATTACACCACAATACAACACAGGATTTACATTAAGAGTATCAGATAGTCATACAAAGAGCAGTATTTTTGTACCCTGTCGGTGATCGAACTCGAGTCACCAGCGTGCAAGCCGAGTGCGCTACCTACTCGGCAACAGTCACTGTGAACTTTTTTCTAAAAGAACTCTATGCATATATTTTCGCTACCAAAGGCTTATTCTCTATGAAATATAATTTAAGTACCTAATGAATAATTGAATATACTAAATATGATAATAGGTATGTGTGTCGTCGATGTAGATACAGATGGATGATACCTACTGATTTTTTTTCTATCTCTGGGTTAGGTTTCCAACACGTCGCACGATGATATCTCACAACTTTTTGATTCAAACCAGTTAAAGGAATTCCCAGGAGTTTGAGAACCACTCGTACATGTTGATCACAGTCTGAATCCTAGTCCTTTCCCTTCTATGGCAATCCAAATGTTGAGTTCTTCTGTAACACAACCACATAGCAACTATCTGCTATTTCTACAGGTGGCTGTCTAAAAGAGAAAATTTGACCCCTTACTAGTAATTTTTGCTAGCGTGTTCGATTTTTTAGAATCCTTGCCCCCCCCCCCCCCCCCCCCCTGATATTTGGCAATCTTGATATATTTGGCAACGGTTCATCAGACAAGATTTCTCAACATTATTTTTTGTAAACTCTTAACGCTGCGATGATCAAACAGCTCGGCCGAGGTGTAAAGAGCGCCCTATACAAAGAAAGAGACAGTTAATTAAAACAATTCGTCTTGTGCGTCACTGGTATTTTCAGAAACTAGAACAATTTGGCTCATTACAAAATACGTATAGGTATTACATAATCATGTTTGTTTGCTCTTCTTCAGCAAGATTACCGAGATTGTACCTACTTACCTAAATGGCAATGTTATTGTTCTATGCTGGCAAATATGTGCTTGTCAAAACGTCTGTAAATCTGTTTTTATTACCTCAGACTTATATTTGTCAGGAGGGTTCAATGATAAATTCAGAGCATGCTTTGATCAACGCGCCACAGGTCTTGATCACAATCATGATGTATCTCTCGGTACTCAAACGCGCCTTACTAAAATTTTGCCTACACGTACCGGACATGGAACGACCATCGTTCAGGTTACGGTTCCGCTGCCTTATCAATTGAGCACTGATTAGTTCAATGTCATGGTAGTGGAAGGATTGATATGTGCATTTAAACCTTTGGACGCCCAGAACTGAGTGCTGGGCTTGTTCCGTGTCCAGTGTAAGTAATAGTGTAAGTGTGCTAAAATGATGTATTTAAATCTGAATTAGGTATAGTATAGTAGAAAATTTAGTATTATCCAATAATTTTACTATAGGCATACAACGACCTTATACATAAATGTAGTTACCCTACATAATATACTATCGGTGCGGTGCGAATTTTGGGCTTTTGACAATGCTCCTTAAATCGTACGTACATTTCACTTGGGGTCACCTCCTATCAATTTTTCGCTATCTCTTGCCATTGGGCTAGACAATTTGGACACACAAACAAAGATACAAATCCATCCTTATACTCGTATCTCTTGTATAGAGATTCGAGTGGCAAAGGCACTAGTCTAGTATTACTGATGGTAGTTATCGCATAGGCATCTGTTGGTTTGAATCCCAGCAAAAGTATGACTTAAACCATCATATTTTGGATGTACGAGTATTATTGTCATCAATAACTGTTGGAATCAGGAGGACTCTATAGTTCTAATAATCAGTATACATACAAATACATGAGTAGAGTCGTTAACAAACTATTATTATTATTATTTTTTTATATTTGTGTTAATCACTATCGTGATATCACATCAACTACTCAAACTCGCTTTACTAAATCTACGCTGAAACCGGGACTTGAACCACCGACCTCCAGGTTACAAGTCCGCTGCCTTATCGATCAAGCTACTGAGGTCGGTTTTTGGATATATTATTGTCATCAATAACTGTTGGAATCAGAAGACTCTAATTCTTATAATCAGTTTACATAAGTAGAGTCGTTAACTAACTATAAGTAATTACTAAAAAACTGACCATCCCTGTGAGCATGAGTAATGTTCCATTATTAGACCTATAGGTGTTCATGGGCCATTGCAATCAGTCAGTATAGAGAATCCAATAGTTAGTCCAGTGTCGACTAAGGTTGTGTTTAATGTAAAGTTCAGCATTGAATCTCAAGGTGAACTGCCTGCTCTGAGATTATGCAACTCAAGGTTCGTGTGTTCCTTAATGGCTGGGTAGAGGGTACCCAATGAAGAAGATAGTGGATACTCAAGTGGGCGTATTCTAATGGATAGTAAGGAAAATTATGGTATGCTCCTCACCTTGTGCTAGGTCACAAGGATCGCCAACCCGTAGATCGCAAGCAACCGGTACCCGGTAGCCCTCCAGAGGTATTAAAGTAAAAGTAGCTAAACCTCATTATAAAATTTTCATTTTGGGGAATAATAAACATATTATTTATTGATAAAACCGACATCAGAAACTTGATGGATAAGGCGGCGGACTTGTAACCTGGAGGTCGGTGGTTCAAGCCCCGGTTTCAGCGTAAATTTATCAAAGAGAGTTTGAGTAGTTGTGATAACACGAAAGTGATTAACACAAATATGATAACTTTTTATTTATTGATAACATCTCAGATTATAAATTTCATTAAAAATCATTGGGTGCGGAAAAGACCCTTCAATATACTTGCAGAGTTTCTGTGCAAGTTTGTGTCTCTGCTATGTCATCTAGCAAGGAGGTTATATAAACTATACATAAAATTATATTTTCTAGTCGGCAGAGATACTCGTTGGTGATGAGGTCTGGCCAAGATATGATGTTAGTCTAGTTTACAGAACTGTGTTAGTCTATATTGATTTTGGAATTATCCTTTCTTTCGTCACAGAACTGAGACTTTCTGAGTTGAAATAGTTTGGTAATAATCAATGAAGTTTTGAGGAAGAAAGAGGGGGTGGTGCAGTAATACAGCAAGGCAAATTTAATGTCATGGAGTTTCAGAGTAGATTGTTAAAACCGGTCGAGACAAGGTGGGTGCGTATTTCTCAGATTGGTTTGCTGCATAATTTAAGTGAGTTTGGTGTTTCTCATTGTTCAAGAACTCGGTATTATTTCTCTATAGTTGGTGGCTGCTGGCATAAGATGAGGAAATTTAAACAGAATAAAATGGTGTGAACATCACACGACTTCCTATACCTAAACAAATAAAATAGTGTGACCATCACCTAAATTTCCATTACGATTCGAGTCCTGCTCAATGAATACTAGAGGGAATAACCTACAATTTTACATTTAAAATACTTTATTTATACTTCCAGCGCGCAGCGTAGGACTAAGTCAACCAATTTTGAAAGAGTAATAAATATTTGAACCGTGTACCAAAATTATAAGAGTAAAATTAATTTTGTCTAAGACTCGAACAAACACCGTGCACATTTTGTTCATTGTCCATATAGTAGGCATATCCCTCCACTCAGACACAAACCTAATTCTTGCTTAGCTCCTATCTTGCCCATCTCGATATTGTGCAAACTCTATGCATAGTAAGTAGGTTCTCTCCGATGTAAGTTGTTTCTGCAATAGTTTTTACTTTGAGGTTTTAAATTGATGACGGCGATAGCTATGATTTATTTAATGATGGCTCGCAACTCTCAATGGGTCTAGAACTCTAGACTAGATGATGAACACCTGGCAGTACGCACAAGCATCAGTTTTAGTACGTTTACTTCCTAGCCTATATTATGTTTACTAGCACAGTATTTCTATTTAGTAGACCACTGTCCCGTTGGTGTAGCTATTTGGTCTTTATTTTTCGGCCCTAACAATGTTGTTATATGCGTCTTTCTTCCTCTACTTTAGCTCAGTAATAATAATGCTTTTTCTTTGTGTCATTATGTCAAAAATTTAGTGGGTAGGGCAGAATCATAGGACTTTACCACTTTAATATACAATATCTTGTATCATTTTTTGCCTATGATTCCGGCACTGGTCACATCAAAGCAGCTACTCATTTTTCCTACCGAGGTATGAGTGGACCCCGAACTTCCAAGTACACAGCAGATTCCTGCTTCGCTGGGGCTCGAACCCAAATCACCATAAGTGCAATGCCTAGCGCGCTATCTCACTCGGCCACGGTGACTACTTAGCGCAGTAGAATTTAACACTAATAGTGACCTTATGAAAAACACTATTACCAGTGTATGGAAACAATCTAGATTTGCTATAAACTGCCGGAAACATGTGCGAGCTAAGGAGTTATGGAGCTCCTGAAATTTCATACGGGACACTGATACTTGTTTTTTGGGGGTTCTTCGCATACAGATATTATGTAATTGCTGAACCGACGCAACTTAAATGTTTCTTAGTGTTTTTTTCACTGAAAACTGACTCTCGAACATTTTGGGTGATTCCATTAATTTCCTTTCTATAGGATAAGGAAAGTAAAAACTATGTATTTGGCTGTATGGAATGGCCTTGCCAACCAATGCCAGAAAAACTATGTATTGTACATATTAACGAGCCCTGTTCCGGTCGTCTAACACAAGCTATGACACTAGAATGGTTTAAGTTATAGATCTAAATATGTTAATCTTATTGAAGCTTTAGCTTAGGAAAATACCTTTGCATAATGTTATCCTGTTATTAAATAAATAAATTTTAAAAAATAATATTTTTTTTTCTTTTTAAAGATCTCGACGACGTAAAAAAGGAGAATAACTAATTAAGGGACTCTTCAGTCCTAATCCGACATTAGCATAAAAAAAAGTGTCTAATATCATCTTAATATTCAGCTCTTGTATTATTTAAGTAGAGAAAAAACAGACCAATCACAGTGCCTTAAAAAATGTAAATGAATAAAGAAATAAAATGAAAAATACCAAGATCATCATAAATCTCAAGACATTGAAATAATATTCAGCTCTTGCATTATTTAAAAATAGAAAAACAGACCAATCACAGTGCCTTAAAAAATGTAAACTAATAAAGAAATAAAATGAAAAATCCCAAGACATTGAAAGTTTCCTGAATGACTCTGAACTCACCCCGCTTGTCATGATTTCCAATGAGTTCTCGAAGTTCCACGATACGACGGAGACCGCGCATAGTCGAGCAAGGTGATGTAACTCTTTCTACGTGAATAACCATTTTTCATTAATTGTTATTTAAAATGTACCTATTTTAACACTCTTTTATTGAGAAATATCAAATTGTAACAATAAAATTGAAAGAGATAGTAAAAAAGTATCTAACTATCTAGAAGCCATCGTTTGATCTCACAAGAAATTATATCAGAATTTGAAAATACAATACATAATTATCTTACTCTCTGATTTCCTCTATTAAATCGACCTTTACTTGATGTTTAAAACCCCATCTTTTAAGTCCATAGGTTATATCTAATAAAATATGGTAATAGTAGTTTAGGCACCTACGCTCATTTTGTTTTTCTTCGAGTTGCCAAACTAGGTTCTTGTTAGCTTGAAAACATGATATAATAACACAATTATAGTATTGACTACCTCAACAATTTTAATTATCTAATTAGACCCGATATTTTCAGTTGATGGTAGTCATCAGCCATTGAATTAGACTACAAGCAAGAAATTCTCCTGACTATACGTTGCACTTCCGCGTTTAAACTTCTTATAGTAGAGTGGTTAGAAAGTGAAACTCCTGATTCATCCAATGTAGAAGGTGATTTAATCACAATGACTCAGTGTGTAGCCATTAATTATTAGTCAATCTGTCTTTATTTGGTGGTCAAAGTGTTTAAGGCACAAGTCTGGTGATTCAGATAGCTTGGGGCCCTGGGTTTGAATCCCCAGCAATGCATGAATTTTTACTCATAGATTTGAGATCTTGACCGCATAATAATGGCACCAAATACTCGGAACTACCTACTGAAGTAGAGGAATTCCTTAGTCCTTATCGGGCCGTACGAATAAATGTCAATTATTTTATATTATTACGAGCTCTAACTTAACCCGTGTTTGAAAGTTTGTGAACGTGGCGTTTTTCTTTTTGGCTGGCATCCTAGTTGGAATAAGGCATAAATAGCACCTACTTACCAATTTTGAGCCTCCTAGGAAGTACTCTTAGCGGAGTGAGGGAGTGAATGAATGACTTTTGCATTTTATAAGTATACATTACCTACCTTTTATATATGACTTTTCTCTTTTTAGTTATTCAACAAATTATTGCACTTATCAATAATACCTGTATGCAGGTCTTGTAAATTCCTAATTGTCTACACTCTACAAAATATTCTGAAATGAACATCGCTGAAACATTGCAACACCTACCTATTATTGTACTCAATCTGAATGCACTGATGCATGCCAATACCAAATGTACTAGAATGTAACATAACGAGAAAAATATACTGGATACAACAATTTACTTCTTAACAGATCAACAAGACAATCAACTGACCATGGATGATTATGATTACAATAGGTAGGTGTAGGTAGGCACCTTACAAACTACCTAACTTCATATTCAGGCAAAGAAAAGTAAAACATACGTACCTACAGTTTTTTTTTGTTTAACGTCGCTTTCAACTGCATGGTCATATCACGACGGGGGTGTTACCCTCCATTCGTAGGAAACTCACAAACCTGCAACCCACATAACCCTCAGCCAGCCTTGGTTAAACCGGAATGGCAGCATCACGAAGTCTTCACCTCGCTGGACGTTGCTTAACTTCGGTGATCATACGACAACACGCCATCGACGCTGGCAGTACAGTTTTTAGAAGCAGACATTAAGTTCAACTTGGTCTATGAAGTCATCCCACTTCAACACATGTTGAGATTATACTATCAATTCATAGAAAAAAATTCTCGCGAGACGAAACCGATTTTAAATTTTGTTCTGCCAGTTCTTAATATGCAAAGGTGTTACTGTATCAAACCATATTGTCCATGATTTAACTCCCACTGTTTATTGTTATAGCTAACAACAATCCGTGGATAATTCTGTTAACTAGCTATGCACCATGTTAGAAGAGAAAGAAAGAGTTATTTGGTATTATAAGTAGGTATAATCCGTACAATACATAAACCATATCACATCAATTTACATAATATTATTTTAAAAATGGAATAAAGAAGGTAGGATACCTAATACACACGATAACTTTTGAACGTCCTCAGCCACACCGACGCGACGTCTTCAAAATTTGTTGTTATGATACTTAAATTGATTTTGCATTTGGTCGAATTGGTAGATCATTTCTACTCCTACACGGACAAATTCAACCGCAAACGATGTTTTGGCGATATTTAGGCTGGATCGCACTTTATTGTCAAAATGCATAGGTATGCAAACTCTTTTTAGACAGTACAGTAGTTCTCGATATTTCAAAATTTCAAGTATCAAAATCTTTTAAACCGTTCAAACTTATGACCAATCTTAATATAGATATTATACTTAAGTACATAGATATAAAATCCATTTACCTTCACTCGTTCATAATCAACAGAACACTGAAACGACTTGACCATAGACCATAGACTTGACCATAGACCAAATGAATCCCAATTTAGCACAGAGTCTCATTTTCATATATATGTAAGTGCATACTAAGAAAGAATTTTTTAAATTCCAAATAGGAAGCCAGCCACGGGCATAAACCTCAAAGTTCACAAAGTACCGGGTTTTTCATCTAGTACTGCATATTTGTTCTTTGGAAGTAATATAGAGCTCCCCAACGCTGCTGCGATGGATAAAGTTACATTTATTTGAAATATAAAATAATATTAGTTGATTGAATGACCCTATATTATACATAATTATATTATGTAATATCTTTACATTGGGCGTAAGTCAAAAAGGACAGACATAACAGATAGACTTCGCAAGTTACACAAGCGTCAGTAAGTTTAATAACCAAACGCATCCTGACATTGTTTCTCTTATAGTTGGTATTAAGTCGACGTCCATAGTAGTCCTATCTCCCAGTATCACCCAGCAACCGTTACCTCCCGTACCAAAACGCCGCGTTTACAAGAAAGCCGGTTGCACAAATCCAGGTCTCACCGAACTCCGCTGTCATAGCCGATGTGGCGTTTCTCTCGAATCTCAAGAGTTGACGGTGTTTCTACCGTCCGATGAAGGTAGAGATAATGCCAAAAATCTAACAGCATAGCATGCGCTCTGCAAGTTTGTTATCTGGTCGAAGGAAAGTATTTTGTGAATTAACAGACACATCGGAGTCCGAACAGGGCCCAGGTACACTGCCGTGCTCTTGTGAAAATTAAAAATAGCTAACTATACGTGTGAAGAATTTCTATTACTCTTGAATAATTTACATCAGATCTAGGGAAATATCAAATGCATACTCACTTTTTTCACAAGGTACGACTAGGACCCATAACAGTTTAGAGCTGAATAAAACTGCGACTAGTTGTATTCGAACCCGGGCCACTTCGGGATAAGTGGACGGATTGGGTCCCAATTGATAGTTCCACGCACTAACTGTGGAAAAAAATACAATTTGTAAATATCTGTTCAAGTAAAGTTGAAGCACTGGTAAATGCACTAAAGGTAAATGAAAAAATCCATGCACAAAAGCTGTACAAACTTTCATATGCCAATCTTTTTGGTCCACAAAACGGTATTAGCTGTTTGGTTCACCCTCACAAGCCCATTTCTCGATTTTTTGTTGTTGGAATTTCTCTTTTAGAAAGATATCTTTAACGAAATTTGAAACCATTCAAAACTTTCAACGGCTTCCTCTTCTTACTCAACATTGACATCATGACCAATACTTAGGGACACATGACGTCCTCTGCAGGCGCGGTCGATAAGAAAATGATTTGGGGGTGCTGTCACATAAACTTGAGTAAAATGGCTCTTACAGAGTCATTCTTTCAGTATCTCAAGAGTTTGAGTTTGTTTACCATACCAATCATAATAATTAGACATAAATTATTCTAGAAACGGGTGGTAATTTTCATTGTGTACGAGCTAGGACTTGAGAAATCCTCTCCCTTTCTTTATGTCTGGGGGTGCTGCAGTTCCGCAGCTCCTTAGCACCGGCGGCGCCTGGTCCCTCTGTGTGTCTCCGTAGCCTCGACGGTTGCTCTGCTATCTCCTCATTTATATTTTAATTATAATAATAATAATGCCCGGTACACGGGTACATTTATTGACGGTACAATACCTTTATACAAATTATAAACATGTCATAAACATTAAATTTAAAAAAAAAAACAATTGTGAACAAACATTACATTATGGTGAATTACATGAGAGAAATAACACAGAGGATATCACAATGATTCGATCTTCACCAGTAATCGTTGTACAATACACACACTTGCATTGGTGGTTGAAGTGGTTATGGTGCTAGTCTAGTGATCCAGGTAACGTGAGGATCAGGTGGTTCGGATCCCACCCAATGCATGAATTCTTCACTGTGAGACAACTAATACGAATAATTTAAAATAAAAATACTTATTTTACATCTGAGCTAATGGGCGATGTTATCTGCCATCTGCTATTGGCAAACTCTTCCACCCAACCATTTACTCTGTTGAAATTAGAAATTAATAGATTTTTTGTATGAGTGTTTCACAACCGTAGCCATGAAACAGGAGCTACTGTAGACCCTTGGGGTCTGTGTTGTAGCCTGCCCATTTCGTCGTATGCCTCCCCTCTGATGGGTGAGAAGTGGCACAATACTTCCCAATTAGGTGCTGGGTCAACACCACGAGCGCACCGGACGGTATCCCTTACAAACAATTGTAACCACATTAAGAATAAAATTTCTGTCGGCACGGCGGATCGATGGCAAGCGAGTGCTTAACCACTGAGCTAATCTTTGTTAGAGCAGGTAATATATCCTATTAAGGAAAAACTGAGTATCACAGTTATGTGGGTCCCCGGGGCTGACTACTATTCCGAGCCTGGCCCTCTGAGGTGCTTGGGCTCGGTCACTTTATTTCTGTTGCCTTGTGATCGGCCCTGACTGAAGAACATTTATGCATCATTCTCTCTGTTTTAAATTCATTAGATGTGCCCAAAACTTGTAAAAATTAAGCCCTGCATGAGTTAAACTTTTTATTTTGATACAGTCCTAAACACTTAAAATAATTATTGTACTTACATTCAGTAATTTATGCATGTTATTTTTTGCTTATTATAAGTTATACACACGTCTATTGAACATCTATCTAGACCATTTCAGTTTTGCATGCTTTTGTACTTACGTGCTTATTATTTTTCTTGGTGCTAGAATTGGAATGTTTTTCAAGAGATGGATTTTTCACTTTGCCTTTTCCCAAACCTACTTGGGGTCGGCATTTGTTCCATGAATCATTTCCTTTATACCTACTTTATTATTTAAAATAATAATAATAATAGTTAACCAGATCAGTTATATCTAGGTATATTTTAGTGTTTCAAATTCCCACTTACATTATTTATTATGATCAAGATCAATGATTTCAGTATTGGACACTCTGGGTGTGTGGTGAAAGTAATGTGAAATTGATCTACCTACCTTGAAACGAAGAGCTCTCCTCAACTATTGAGGAAGGCTCCTCAATAGTTGAGGGAGGTTCATGCATACGAAAATGTTATTGAGTGAAGTTTTGAGGAAGACCTCAATTTGTGGAACGACTATGCATACCAACCTGAGTTTCAATTTCCATCAGCAAGTCTTACAGAGAGTATTAGAATCCAGGATGCTCGAGTTTTTTTGTGGTATTGTATAGTTGTGGTATTGTGTACTACGACAGAAATTTTGTACTTTGAAGTTTAGTTATAGTTATTGTTATCAACGTTGATTCAAAAATAGGTAGGTATAGCCAAGGTACCTGCACCTCAAGAACAACGCTAGGCACTTAAATACATACGGCTTTCGTTTCAGACAACCACAACACCTCCACAGAAACCCGAAGTCCCCACAAAATCACCCCCCTGTCTGATCATGAGCACGACAGCTTCTCAGATTCATTTGATTCAGATTCCGATGATTCTTCCGAGTTGGATTCAAGAGACTCGGTGAGTTATCAAACTATTTCTTTTGTTTTGCACAAAGTTTCTTTACATTTAGGACTAGGTTAGTTATTTGAGATAGGGGTTTTATCCTCCATTCGATACAAACTCACAACCCAGGTATGCCCAATAAAGTCACCCAGCCTGAATTGGGCCGAGAAAAGCCAGCTTCGCGAAGGTACCAATTTAAGTGGTCACCCACCAAGGCCTGGCCTTGCTAGACGTTGCTTAACATTAGCGATCTGATGAAAACTAATGTATCTAACATGAGTAATATTCCATCGAAGTTGGCTTATCTAATCGAACAGGACATAAATAATAATATAATATAAAAAAGGACATAAAGAAGATTATTTTTGGGTATCTTCTCTCGATGGTGTGGAGCACCTCCGCAAAGGTTTTACACCAGGGGCGGATCTATAATCAAGTCTCTTTATTATCATTATTCTCCACCTCCAGATCCAGGAGCGCAGCTTGCCCCCGCCCCCCACCTCCGCCGCCTCCACGACTCACCTCAACCAGAACATATACGGCCTCGTGAAGGAGGCGGGGCGGCAGATGAAGCACTGGTCCCTGAGCTCTGGCCTCCACAAGATACGCAAGATGAGCGTGGGAGCCATCTCCCAGCTGCCTGGCCAGATCTTGCCAAAGTCTACCGAACCTGGTCAGTAGCTGTTTTTTGCTTGCTTGTTCGTTATTCGTAATTGGAGGGAATTCGCCATATTTTATAGTCATCTTAACACTTACACGTGTACCACCGGTGGTACACACGTGTCTGATTTGAGGCATGGAACGTCTGTGCCACGGATGGCACACGCATCTGTATTAATTACCGCTACTCTCACGGAAGAACTCACTAAAAACATGCCGGTCGTATATGTGTTAACTACCGACCTCAGTAGCTTGATCGATAAGGCAGCGGACTTGTAACCTGGAGGTCGGTGGTTCAAGTCCCGGTTTCAGCGTAGATTTAATAAAGGGACTTAACTTAACTTAGTCATCTTAACTTGACACGTAAGCATACTACAACATAGACCACAAGAAAAATCGAAACATGAAAATTTATATTTGTATAATCTCATAACTTTTGATTTACATAGGTAGAATGGAGAGTATTTTATTATGGATTTGGATTACCATCCAGGGATAGCGAACCCGTAGATTGCGATCTGCCACTGAGACTTGCGAGTGGTTTTTATATATTCGTTAGAAATAGCACCAGCGTACATTAAACTCAACCAGCCTGAATTGGGCCTCTACATGATACGTTTCCGCAATTGATTCTCATTTCAGAAGGGAAACAGCAGCCCCAAGGTTCGCCACTGCCCGCTACCTTGCCCTCGCGGGGTCGCCGCTGGTCTTCATTCAAAACCAAGTTCCGCCCCCACACCACCTCCACATTCTACTTGGATGATCAGAACACACCGCCACATATTCCGCCATACTCCGCCACTGATAGCACGGATGAGGTATTTTGATGATGAATAAATTACTTTATATTCTTCGAGGAGGATTAGAACACACCGCCACATGTATACAGAGTGAGCATAAAGTCTCACCCCACCCCCCCTATCTCGAGAATGGCTGAAAATACAAGAAAACACAAAAACCCGTATTCCTTAATTTTTAGGGGGATTAATTTTTAACCAAAAAAAATTTGCCTACAGGGCCCCAGTCAGGCTGGGCATGGACCAACTTTAAAATCTTAAATAGAATAGTATATCTTGTGGCATATTGTTTTAAAGGTCTCATAGAGATAATTTCATTACAACAAATTTCAGTGAGCTACGACTTACCGTTTTTGAGATACAGGGTCGGACGTCCTAATATCCATATATTTTGACCTATAACTCGTTGACCGTAAATTCCAGAAAAATTAAATTTGTTGATAATAACTCCTTATGGCAAGGACTTTCGAACAAGTTAAAGCTTGATTTGTTTTTTCGTTAAAATTTTTTTGGACTGTTCGTCCAGCTGGCTGACGAAACCGACCAGAAAATAATATCAACAGAGTATGTCGAGTTATACCTTTTTCGACAGGGCTTGTCATAAGGAGTTATTATCAACAAATTTCATTTTTCTATAATTTACGGTTAACGAGTTATAGGTCAAAATATATGGATATTACGCAGGACGTTCGACCCTGTATCTCTAGAACGGTAAGTCGTAGCTCACTGAAATTTTTTGTAATGAACTTCTCCTTATGAGACCTTTAAAACAATATGCCACAAGACATAACATTTTATTTAAGATTTTAAAGTTGGTCCATGCCCAGCCTGACTGGGGCCGTGTAGGCAAAAAATTTTTGGCTGAAAATTAATCCCCCTAAAAATTAAGGCATACGGGTTTTTGCGCTTTCTTGTATTTTCAGCCATTCTCGAGATACGGGGGGTGGGGTGAGACTTTATGCTCACCCTGTATATTAATTTATATTATGGTTGATGAAGACTTTAGCTTTAATAATGCATTAGGGCGAAATTAATAGACAAAGTCTATACAATGCGTCATTGCTAAGCGTCGGATTTCTTTTAACTGATGAAAAGCAATGCCTTGATTGGATGTATAGTAGGATTGTATGGATGTAAAAGTCATGTTTATACACACATAATTTATGATAAAAGAAATTTCAACCCTCAGTCATATGATGTGCTTTCTTGATCGACCTATTATTTATTTGCTATCACAGGTGTATGCCCCCCCGCCCCCATCATTGCCGGATAAAAACTTCCGCCGCAAGAGTATCGCCATGGGCTCTCTGCCCGCCAGTGAGAAGGACCCCCGCCGCCTCTCCCTAGCTTTACGCCCCTCTAGTCCGCCCCCTCCCCCGCCCACCAGCAGAACCGTGTCAGCAGGTCAGTCAATACACTAGTGACTAGTCTTCTCTATGGTATGAATGTGGTTTTGACACATTGAGGGAAGAGAAAACCGACCTCAGTAGCTTGATCGATAAGGTGGACGGACTTGTAACTTGGAGGTCGGTGGTTCAAGTCCCGGTTTCAGCGTAGATTTAGTAAAGCGAGTTTGAGTAGTTGTGATATCACGAAAGTGATTAACACAAATATGATAACTTTGAGGGAAGAGATGAAAACTAGAGGTGAGCAAGAAAATTGAGAAACTTGAGGTAGGGGAAAGAGGAAGAATGGGAGGCCCAGGCCAAGTGAGAGAGATTTGAGAGAGAAGAAGTGGAATAGAAAGGATACTCTCTAATGACTCCAGACTCTTTAGAGCTATTCAAAAAGAAATTAAGAACAAAACTTTATCTGTGGTGTGTGTGTGGTGTGGTGTGGTGTGGTGTGTGTGTGTGTGTGTGTGTGTGTGTGTGTGTGTGTGTGTGTGGTGTGGTGTGGTGTGGTGTGTGTCTGATGGGCTGGCGAAGCCTGCGGGTGAAACCCGCTAGTATTATATGAACTATTCAGCAGTGTCAGGTACATCCCGCAAGGGAAGCTCCACACGTCAAAGGGTCTTGTTCCCCAAGGAAATCTAACCCTCATTTTCTCGTTTCCTCTCTCCCTCAGATGAATCTTCTCTCAAAGTATTCGACCAGTCAGACAAGAGTTCCAATTCCTGGTATGCAGAGAACAGATTTTTTGACCCTACAGGCGACGTCCCTACGTATCTAGACAGGGGTATGTTTTTGTCTCTTCTCGTATTTTCTCTTGATGGAGTTCCTTTTCAATTCCAATAATATTATCACAATGTTATCCCCATGGTATTCGAGATGCACGGATCAGGCATTAATACACGTTATTGTTATACCTCTGTAGAGTTAATTCTATAGAGTTTGCTTATTGTTTTTAATGGGGCAACTAATTTAATCCATTAGTCAGAACTTGTGATCTTAATTTTGTCTATTAATTTTGTATGAGAGTATAATAAATTCACTGTCCGTGTGGCTCTCGGCTAAGAATAAGACCACGGGTTGTTCCCCCTGTCGTAAAAGGCGACTAACAGGAACATCTCTCAGAAGCTGTTGAAAAGCTTCATAAAAGAGATCTATAAAACTCTCAGGAGCTGCTAGAAGGCGGTTCGAATGGCTGCTCAAAGCCGTAGAGCCACTTTCCAGTAAAAAGCACCAAAAAGAAGCCTCGTTCAGAAGAAACGTTTAGAGCATCAGGGTGAGAAGCTAATGGAGCAGAAGAGGTAGAAGATGCCAACAACCTCAACTACGAGTATACTCTCTTGTAAAGTTAGTTCAGAGGTGGCATTCGAAACCTCAACTGCTTCTCAAAGCTTTATAAACGCCCTGAAGTCTTTAAAAGTGGGACTAATTCTGAAGAAGTTCCCAAATGAGTCCCGGCCACAGGCAGGCGAAAATGTTCCTAACTTATTCGCCCAAAAGAACAAAAGAAATGCTCTGTCTGAGCAAAGAGGAATCCTTACTGGCTTTTCAACAGGCCACTGTAGCCTCAACTACCGTCTGAACAAATGGACATTGCTCAAGACCTAAAATGGAGTCTCTGTAAAGAGGACCCAGAGACAGCAAAACAAATTCTCTGTGAATGTGGAGCAGCCTCACACGCTCGACTGAAACACTTCTCAAGGCTGATTCTAACACCTAAAGAAGTTACCGAAATAAAAGAATCTTAAGCTACATTAATAGCTTTGATCTCTTTTAGAGTTACAGGGGCATGTCACAAAAGATCTATTTAAGGTCGCAGTGACAAAGAGCTTTCGTAGCCGACAGCCCTACTTATACCAATACCAATACCAAGGAAAAAAAAAATCTTGTGTGATACCACACGACTTTCCTTATCACTAATTCCGCCACTGGTGACTCAACGGTAAGAGTTAGATAAAAATCAATGTCAAATTCACAAACCCCATCTAGAATTAAATATAAAAAAAGTTAGTCTAAATTGAGGCCGGGTTCCAAAAAGTTCAAGGTATCAAAGAAATGACCTGAGCTTTAAAAAGCCGTATTTTTCTTTCTAAGGCAAAGTGGATTCAACTTATACCAATACCAAAATTATACCAATACCAATAATAAATTCACAATATTTTTTGGTAGTTGCGGTGGTTTGAGCGCTTTACCTACTTTTAATGTAAACAAGGAACGTATCCTACGCAATGCAAGGAAATTTCCTCACTCATTGATTTTGTGACCACATAATTCTAGCATTTTTAGGGTTTGGTGGTATAAAATGATTTAAACATTAACCTCGCCTATTGGTTATAACTTCCATTGAAGGGTGTTTCACGTACTATTTTTATGATAGTAATCAAGTTCGCCGGAAGGCGAGCGCTCGTCAAGTAGCGCCAGCCAACCGGCCTATATTAATCCTACATCCCTTTTGTTTCAGATCAAATAAAACATCTTCCTCCGCAAGGCAGTGCCTACTGGGACAACCTTTGGGACTCGGGCAACAGTTCCACGCCTGGTGCCACCAGCAACTCTGATTCCATGTCCGACCCTGGTTCTGATCTTCACTTGAGATTCATAGATGAACCCTTGTACCAGTTCTACAACTCCTATATTGCAGAGGTAAAAATCAGCTCATATTAATACCTACATAGCCTTATGATTAAAACAACATCCATATTAAAATCCATTGAAAAAACGAATTTTGGTGCCAAAGTTTTTCACCCACGTATAATTCCGGGTATATTGAACTTCGGGAGTCCTAGCTTGGATGAGGTTAATGTATAATATGTACCTACATATATGGGTAGCTGGTTTGATTCTCAACGAATGGACGGTAAAATTCCCGTCTTGAATAACTTATATGAGGACATTATAACCAAAATAGAATCATTGGACAACGCAGGAGCCCAGACATGGGATCTGGACGTCCAAGCGTCCATACAACTCTTCCACCATCATGAGCTTGAGCTTTGGGTATCTACATTATGTCTATCACGTGCACGGAATTTTCACATTCAAACCCGTTCTTTTCTGCCAGCCTCCGTGGCGTAACGGTTGTGACTACTGCCCGAAGTCCAGAGATGCCGAGTTCAATCCCCGGTCGGAGCAGATTTTTCACACAGAAACTTCTGTTCCCTCCGTACAGGTGAGACTGGCATTTCCGGCCCTACCCAGGCTGGGTGAGGTTAATGTGGGTAGCTAGTACGATTCCCAGCGAATAGAGGGTAAAACCCCCGTCCTAATCCAGGACATTAAATCAAATAGAATTTTTGGCGTTAGAAAGGGCATCCAGCCGTAAAAATGTGCCAAAACCAACCAACCTCAACTATGAGGTTGAACAACGTCGACCCTGCTTGAGCGGGATAAGTCACAGTAAAAAAAAAGAAAAAAAAAAAAAAAACCCCCCGTTCTTTTCTCCCCAGTGTCATTTGAATGGAAGCTCAGAGGAAAATGGATACGAAGAAATCGGATCTTCTCCCAGCCGCACTTCCATGCTGGAGATCATGGCCCCTTCTAATATGTGTAGATCCTTGTGGTGTCAGTTACCTGAGGTGGTAGAGTCAGGAGTATTGGGTGAGTACTAAATACATAACTCAACTCCCATGCTGGAGATCATGACTCCTTCTAATATGTGTAGATCCTTGTGGTGTCAGTTACCTGAGGTGGTAGAGTCAGGAGTATTGGGTGAGTTACTAACTCAACTCCCATGCTGGAGATCTTGGCTCCTTCTAATATGTGTAGATCCTTGTGGTGTCAGTTACCTGAGGTGGTAGAGTCAGGAGTAATGGGTGAGTACTAACTCAACTCCCATGCTGGAGATCATGACTCCTTCTATGTGTAGATCCTTGTGGTGTCAGTTACCTGAGGTGGTAGAGTCAGGAGTATTGGGTGAGTACTAACTCAACTCCCATGCTGGAGATATTGGCTCCTTCTAATATATGTAGATCCTTGTGGTGTCAGTTACATGAGGTGGTGGAGTCAGGAGTATGTGAGTTATTCTGTTAAAACATGGTTAATATACGAGTGTAATAAATATACTAGTAAAAAGTAAATAACCGACCTCAGTACTACTGAGTCAGTAGCTTGATCGATAAGACAGCGGACTTGTAATCTGGAGGTCGGAGGTTCAAGTCCTGGTTTCAGCGTAGATTTGGTAAAGCGAGTTTGAGTAGTTGTGATATCACGATAGTGATTAACACAAATATGATAACTAGATCCTTATGGTGTCAGTTACCTGAGGTGGTAGATTCGAGAGTATGTGAGTAATTCTGTTGAAACATGTTAAATATACGAGTACTTATGTTGCATTTCAGATACTCTGGACGTCGGAGAGCGCAAGCTGCAAGAAGCCAAGTTCGAGCTGATAACCTCAGAGGCGTCCTACTTCAAATCTATGTCTGTGCTGGAGAAACACTTCATAGCGAGTCCCTTGTTAGTGGATACCAATGTCCTGGGCAAAAGTGACAGGAAGCATTTGTTTGGCAACGTTTCAGCAGGTACGTTATAATAAAAATAATATCGCCTTATTTATACTGCTCGATTAGGACTATTAAAGTCCCATTATTCCAGTGATAAGTCCAAGACGTATTATTATGTGGTAAAAATCCCAAATGGGAGGATAACTTGCCATGTCCCGGCTGGGTTTCGAACCGACGACCTCTGGAATCTCTGGATTCACAGAGTGCCGCCTTTACCACTGAGCTACCGGGACAGACATTAGATAATCTTATCTGTTTTTAATTATGTGTCAAAGCCCTTTTTCAACTACATGTTCATAAACGACGTGGGTTTTAAACCTCCATTTGTAGGAAACTCACAAACCTGGTACCCACATTAACTTCACTCAGCCTGGGTTGGGCCGGAATGCCAGCATCTCGAAGTCTTCACCTCGCTGAACGTTGCTTAAACTTCGGTGATCCTACGAGAACCGGTTCTTTCAACGCGTCATCGACGCTGACAATACTATCTGTGGAACATTTTTACTTAATGCCTTTGTAAGAATTTTTTCAAAGCTCTTTTTTTCTTTTTTGTTTTTTTTTTTTTTTTTTTTTTTAGACCTCAAATTTAATAGTTCGGCTTTTTATTTTTTTTTGTACAAAATTCAAGGTCAAAGTGATTTTACTAAATTTAAACGGCCTCCGGACAAGTAATTTTTATGATAATTACCTACCTATCAAAAATAACATCAAAAACGCATCATAGCCAGATCTGAAGGTAGCATACAATACAATACTCTTGTTTATCCTGCAAGAATGAGACTAAAGAGGGCCTTTACTCTCACAGTACACTAGGAAAGTTGGTTTGTGAAACTATTAATGAAATAAACCTCAATATAACTGGCATAATAGTTAATGACAGTTTTAATTAAATAGCTAGAATGTATCGAAATATCCTACACATATATTATTAAATATACCGTTAATCGTTTCTACATTGTTCCTACCACACATACTGCATTACATTTATTTATTTATACAACAAAATACGGGCGGCCCCATTGCTAACTATATAATAATTAGTTCCTAGCTATAAAAAAAACCTATTTTATAAAACTAAAAAATATTCAAGTTACCTATTGCACAGCCTTACCTATTGCCATTCTTTAAATTATTTTTATACAACGCTTTATTAGGTATAAATGGACATTATGTACTTACAAATAATTAATTTAACAATGAAAAAAATGGAAACAATATATACAATGAAAATGAAAATGAATAGAAAATATATAAAAACATAAGTCCTAACTAAAGGGCGGGGTTATTGCCTATGGCAATCTCTTCCAACTAAATTACATTTTTTTAATTTTATATTTTGTCTTCAGTTCGCAAATGCTCGGAAAAGTTACTGGCAGCGTTGGAGCAATGTTGGCAGGACAGTTTCCTGCTGACCAACATTTGCGAGATCGTCTACCAGCATGTCACCAACAAGAACTTCAATATTTACATCAAGTACTGCTCTCATCAGTTTCTTATTGATCGCACTCTGAAATCTCTCAAGTGAGTACGGTGTACCTTTTTTTTTTTTTTTTTTTTTTTATTTATTTATTTATTTTTTAAATCTAAGTGTGCCCCGGAACCGCTTTCGCATTTCTTCAGGGCACTTTACCTTTACATCCATGCCATTCTGGAAATGAAAAAAATTCGGTCAGAAATTTCCGCTCCGGCCGGGATTCGAACGCGCAACCTCCAGGTCAGTAACCAATGCTCTTAACCACTGTACCTATCTAGTTCTTTAATGGCTTCATAAGATAAATTATTTTAAAAATGAAATTACATTTAGGCTTAAGGAAGATTGTTCTTTTAATCGGACTTTCCACAAATCAGAAGGCAACATATGTTGAATGTCCATGAGACGATCTTCATTCATCCTTGTTGTAATCCTATTTCATTTACTAAGGCACCACAAGTTTTTTGATGCACAGTCTCATAATGATCAGCTAAAAATATTAAAGTACCTACCTAATGATATTTAGTTGGTGAAGTAAGGCCTCTTCAAAATTTTTGTCTCGATCAATTTTCTAAATTCTTCACATGAGTATCTCTATGCTCTGGTAATGTCGTCACTGCTTGTTGCTCATACGTGTAACAACTATTCTTCTAGACTATTAGACAAATAGACCCCCCAGACATCCAAGTATAGAGTGAAAAGAATTCTACCCTAACGGGAATTGAACGCGAGTCAGCTGCTTGTAAGCTTAGTGCGGTTTCAAAAAAAATTATTCGATGAAATAGCTATTTATTTTAGTATGGTCATGATCGTGGAACCCGTCCATTTTACATAATATTTATAATGATTAGGATTGTAGGCATAATTTGTAATTTGTAAACTAGGGAACATGAGTGGAAAAAGTCTATTTATGAACCTTGTGTACCCTATTTTAAAGAAAATTTTAACATAAAAGAAATCAAAGTGATCGGGGATTGCTGATTGGTGCACGAGGTGCAATGACAAGTTTTCTTGAAGAGTTCAGAATTTTTTTTTAACCTTCCGAAATCCATTTGAAAAGAAATAACGACATCAACAGTTAGAGGTTCTTGCAAGACCCATCTATATAAAAACAACACTTGAACAAAACATCAAAAAAAGAAAAAAAAAAAAAAATATGTAAAAAAGAAAATCATCCACCATCAGTATTCAAAATCACCAAACTATGTACCTACTGTGTCTATACTGTCTATAGGCAAACATCATGAGATGTCAGGTGTTGTTTTTAATATATTCAACGTTTATATTATTATCCATGTGTCGATGTCCTGTATGTAATTAAAAACAATTCTTCAGAGAAACAAAATCTAAGTTCATGTAATTGCAACAATACTGAGTTGCGTTTGAACATAATTAAAAAAAAAAATTATCCATGTGTTGATGTCCTGTTTGTAATTAAAAACAATTCTTCAGAGAAACAAAATCTAAGTTCATGTAATTGCAACAATACTGAGTTGCGTTTGAACATAATTAAAAAAAAAATAAAAAAAAAAATCCATGTGTTGATGTCCTGTTTGTAATTAAAAATAATTCTTCAGAGAAAACAAGCCAAAGTTCGTGGAGGCACTGGCGGAGCTGGAGGCTGACCCCGTGTGTCAGAGCCTCTCCCTGCACTCCTTCCTCATGCTCCCCATGCAGCGAGTAACGCGGCTGCCGCTCCTGTTTGATGCTGTCCTCACGCGGCTGAGGCCCAGCCACGGCGAGTACGAGACCTGCCACACCGTGCTGGCCACGCTCAACAAGGTATTGCGATTTTTACTAAAAAGTTAAAAAAAAAAAAAAAAAAAAAAAAAAAAGTTAGCATATTCGTATTAATCACCACCGCTGCCTTATCGATCAAGCTACTGAGGTCAGTTCCATAATAAAATACTCTCCATTGTACCTATGTAAATCAAAAGTTATGAGATTATACAAATATAAATTTTCATGTTTTGATTTTTCTTGGTACTATTGTGGTCTGTGTTGCAGTGTGCTTACTTGCCAAGTTAAGATGACTAAGTTAAGTTATCATATTTGTGTTAATCACCTACGTGATATCACAACTACTCAAACTCGCTCTACTAAATCTACGCTGAAACCGGGACTTGAACCACCGACCTCCAGGTTACAAGTCCGCCGCCTTATCGATCAAGCTATCGATCGATCAAGAATATAGCATATTCGTGTTAATCACCTACGTGATATCACAACTACTCAAACTCGCTCTACTAAATCTACGCTGAAACCGGGACTTGAACCACCGACCTCCAGGTTACAAGTCCGCCGCCTTATCGATCAAGCTATCGATCGATGAAGAATAATTCAGAAATTATGTATTTTGAGCCCCCCCTCAGACTATCTTTTTTATTTTTTATCTAAGAGAGCGGTTGTGACACGTCAAATCCAATGATTTTGAGGTGCTGATTACGAATTTGACATTGATTTTTTAGGTAACTGTTACCGTTGAGTAACCAGTGGCGGTGATAAGGAAAGTCGTGTGGTGTCACACCATTTTATATTATTATTAAATAGACACGTTAAAAAAAAAACTGATATTATTTTTACTAGTAACGCGATTCAGCAAATAGAGGGTAAAACCCCCGTCATGATATGACCATGCTCGTGACATGACTAGATAGTTGAAAGCGACGTTAAAAAAAAACCTATCTAAATTGAAGAGAATGCCAAAGGCATTATCACCACCCTTGATCAAACTTTTATCTTTCAATAATTAATTATACCTTTTGACTGCACCTGTATATAAAAAATTGTAAATAAAGATTGATCAAAATTGTTGAATAATATAAAATTACTTACTATACCTAAAGTAGTATACAATAGGTAATTAGGTACTCACACAAAAGTATTATTTCTTCAGATCGTACATGAGTGTAACGAGGAAGCGCGGAAGATGGAGCGCTACTACGAGATGCTGATGCTGAGCCGGCTCATCAAGTTCTCTCTCAAGGAGGTGAAGTGCCTCCCCGTGATCTCTTCCAGTCGCTGGCTGGTCAGGTCGGGGTCCCTCAACTTCGTCAATGTGGACGCCAAGACCACCATCTCACGGAAACTCAACAGGACGCACTTCTACGCCAAGCTCCATCTGTTCCTCTTCACAGATCTGCTCGTCATCACCAAGAAGAAAAGGTGAACGTCATTACTTTATTCTTATTTTTCCCAGCCTCCGTGGCGTAATGGTTGTGACTACTGCCCGTAGTCCAAAGATCCCGAGTTCGATCCACGGTTGGAGCAGACTTTTCGAAGAAAGTTCTGTTCCCCCTAAACACGTGAGGCTGGTATTTCCGGCCCTACCCAGGGTGGGTGAGGTTAATGTGGGTAGCTGGTACGATTCCCAGCGAATGGAGGGTAACACCCCCGTCCAGATCAGGACGTTAAAACCAAATAGAATCGTTGGCGTTAGGAAGCGCATCCAGCCATAAAAAACGTGCTCCACCCTACCAACCTCAACCATGAGGTTGAACAATGCCGGCCCCAAAAGCAACATAAGCTAATATGGGATAAAGGCAAGGGAGATATATATATATATATTAATAACGTTTTTCATTAAAAAAAAAAAAAAAAACGAACACAATAATTCCGATTTCTAATATTAGAAATTCATCGGAATAGAAACCACTTTTCCAGCGTCGATCGCACTAATCTAATATTAGAAATCGGAAGTATTGTGTTCGTTTTTGTAAATAATAATATTTTTTTGCTCCGATTTCATTTTTTTTCTTCATATTTATAACTATTATTATGTCGTGTATCTGTTTCAGCAACGGGAGCTACTCTGTGATAGACTACGGTAGGAGAGCCATGATGCAAATGTCTGCCCTGGAGGATTCGGTCCCTCCTACCAACAAATATCTCATCTTACTCACAATACTCGAGAATCATGAGAACAAGACGGTCGAGATAGTACTTAGCTGTGATACTGAATCAGGTATGTGTGTGTTATGTCGAGCTAGTACTTAGCTGTGATACTGATCCAGGTATGTGTTTTGTCGAGATAGTACTTAGCTGTGATACTGAAAATCAGGATTTTCGGTCGGCGTTGCTACATTAGCAACATGTGTGAAAGTATTCAAGTCTCTGGTACTTGCCGTTAAGGCGCCACGCTATGTTTTTTAAAGTGATCCATCTTTTTTCTATCCTGGCTCAGCGTTGCTCAACATGAGCAACATGTAGCTTATCCTACAAACATCTTCGATTCACGACGTACCTGTGTGCAAAATTTCAAGTCTCTTGCCGTTTGTCGTTTATAGGCGCCACAATATGTTTTTCATACGTTACCCATTCTTTTTCTATCCTGGCTCAGCGTTGCTTAGTATTAGTAACATGTAACATTGTAACCCATCCCAGTGTATACTAGGATGGGTTACAATGTGTATACTATGTAATTGGGTGCTGGCTAACTTTTGTAAAGCCAACACCTGTATTGTACTGCACTCTAAATAAAATATACTTATATACAGGGTGAGCATAAAGTCTCACCCCACCCCCCGTATCTCGAGAATGGCTTAAAATACAAGAAAACGTAAAAACACGTATCCCTTCGATTTTAGGGGGATTAATTTTCAGCAAAAAATTTTTTGCCTACACGGCCCCAGTCAGGCTGGGCATGGACCAATTTTACAATCTTAAATAGAATAGTATGTCTTGTGGCATATTGTTTTGAAGGTCTCATAGAAAGAATTTCATTACAACAAATTTCAGTGAGCTACAACTTACCGTTCTCGAGATACAGGGTCGGACGTCCTGCGTAATATCCATATATCTTGACCTATAACTCGTTGACCGTAAATTCCAGAAAAATGAAATTTGTTGATAATAACTCCTTATGACAAGCCCTGTCGAAAAAGGTATAACTCGACATACTCTGTTGATATTAGTTTCTAGTCGGTTTCGTCAGCCAGCCGGACGAACAGTCCGAAAAATTTTAACGAAAAAACAAACCAAGTTTTAACTTGTTCGAAAGTTCTTGCCATAAGGAGTTATTATCAACAAATTTCATTTTTCTGGAATTTACGGTCAACGAGTTATGGGTCAAGATATATGGATATTACGCAGGACATCCGACCCTGTATCTCGAGAACGGTAAGTTGTAACTCACTGAAATTTGTTGTAATGAAATTATCTCTATGAGACCTTTAAAACAATATGCCACAAGACATACTATTCTATTTAAGATTTTAAAGTTGGTCCATGCCCAGCCTGACTGGGGCCCTGTAGGCAAAATTTTTTTAGCTGAAAATTAATCCCCCCAAAAATTAAGGAATACGGGTTTTTGCGTTTTCTTGTATTTTCAGCGATTCTCTAGAAACGGGGGGTGGGGTGAGACTTTATGCTCACCCTGTATATAACCATCTCCCATGAAAGACGGACCTGTGTGCAATTTTTTTTACACTCAGACAGAAATGAGTTTTATTGATAATATGATTTCTTCAGGGCGACAGCGATGGCTGGAGGCGACAGCTCCCCCCGCCTCGGCCAATCCAGAGGAGACCCTGTATGAACAATGGGACTGCCCCCAGGTAGCTGTGAACCACACTTATACTGCCGAACAACCCGATGAGCTAAATCTGCAGCCGGGGGATGTTATAAATGTACTGAGGAAGATGAGTGACGGTGAGTCGACGATAATAATCTGAATGATAACAAACATGCCTTCGAGGAAATAATGTACATACATGATAAAATTTTATTATTTCAAGACATTTTTTATGGCCATTAGTTCTAAATAATCTAATGGAAGTTTTATTTTATTTATTTTTTACAGATGATATATTTCTGCCATTTGCAATCCAGAGGGCAAAGTACTCAGAATACTTGAGCAATTTCCTCTCTGGATTACAAAAGTACTTTGGAATAGGTATGATCGTGCCTTTGGTTCTCCTCTATTTTGTTTACCAACTTTCAAGACATCATATTTGTGTTAATCTCAATCGTGATATTCCAATTAGTTAAAATCGCCTTGGATTCTTTTTGCACTACCGGGACTCGAACCATCGACCTCCTGCTTAATATTCTGCCGCTTTATTAATTGAGCTATGTATTTGAATTTTCGTTACATAGTGCATAACAATTTTAATTGGTACTTTAAAATTGGGCAGATCTATATTAAGTTGAAAATAAATAAACAGAGCTGATTGTTTAAAATCTCATTCACGGCCATCTTTTCTCTAACCTTTCGTGAATCAACCAATTTAGTGATCTGCGACAACTTTTACTTCACAATGAACCTTTGTTTTGTTGTCAGGTTGGTATTACGGCGAAAGAATTCGAGATGGGCAGAAGGGCTGGTTCCCAGGAAACTACACGTCAGAGATAGCTTCCTCTCATGCCAGAGCCAAGAATTTGAAGCAAAGATATCGGCTACTAGCACTTAGCGGGAGTTATCTTCAATCACAGCAGTTGTCAAAGAAAAAACTATGAGAAAATATTCTGTGCCAACTAATCGATTTTCCGTAAAAGTGATGGATAATAATTATCCATTATTTTTCTTATTATGGATACTTCCGAAGAATTTCTAATATTGGATATCGGAAGCAAATATTGTTTTCGTTTTTATGAAAAATAATTTATTTATTTTAAATTTTCATATTTCTGAACACGTACCTAAACGTAATCTCCTGAGCAACTTTGGTTTTGTTTTCAGTCCTCACTACGATCAAATGTACGGATTTTTGTTTTGTGTTTTGAGGATTTTTGGAGGTACAAGTGGTTTAGTAAAAATCTCAGAATATAGCGATAGTGGGAAGTCAAATATTATGTATTGCTAAGTTTATAGAATGTGAAACAATCACAAGGAAGTATTGTGTTCATCATTGGCCGTGTATTTTTTTTTTTTGGTGGGTAGCTGCGATAGCTCTTTGGTCAAGTCATCGGTCTGGTAATCAAGAGGTCGCAGGTTCGAAACCCAGCCGGGACTGGGCATGGTATCCTCTTATTTGGGATTTTGACCATATAGTAATGCGTCTTGGACTTACTACTGGAATAATGGGACTCATTAGTTCAGTATATTATGTAAATAAGGCGATAATATTATTTTCAACCATAGAAGTCAAAGCCCCTTCACTTGACAAATAAAGTTTTTGGTGAGTTTTTAACCGACCACCCTCCCTCCCTTGGGTGCGAACCTGACTACACCGTATATATAATTATCAATTTTAATATTTTATTTTTCCTGTTAATATTTTTTATAAAAATTACTATTGTACGTAAAATGATATTTAAATGCCTTTGTAAAAAATGTTTACCTATTGAAATAAATTATAAACGTCTATGTAGTTGATTTTTTTTTCTCACTATACAGGGTGTTGCATTAACATAGTTTGTCAACTGGACTATCGGGTAATATTCGTCAAATGTTTACAAAAATATTAAAAATATCAAAGGTCACAAGGTTCCGGTCTGGTTGTCGGTTCAAAATCAACCCGGGATAAGACAAGTTATCAACATATTCTATTTGTTTTTCCCGGTAGCTCAGTGGTAAAGGAGGCACTGTGTGAATTCAGAGATTCCAGAGGTCGCGGGTTCGAAACCCAGCAGGGACAAGACAAGTTATCTATCCTCCCATTTGGGATTTTCATCACATAATAGTACGTCTTGGGCTTACTGCTGGAATAATGGGACTTACCTGATAGTCCTAATAGGGCAGTATAAATAAGGCGATATTATTATTATTTTGTATTTTGACCACATCATAATGCGTCCTGGGATTACTGCTAGAATAATGGGACAAGAAGTAAGATAATATATTATTATCTTATTTTATAAAATGATACTCTACAATGTTCCCTTTGAGGAAACTCACAAATCTGCTACCCATATTAACCTCATTCAGCCTGGATTCGGCCAGAACGCCAGCCAGCATCACGAAATCTGTGTGTGGTGTGTGTGTGTGTGTATATTACACACAATATCGTTTTAAATACTAATTTTACACATATTTTAACTTTTAACTTAAATTTTCGACATTTTTACTCGTATGTTATTTGTTAACCTGAGATTCATTTGTTAATTTCTTATGTAACTTCTCAATTGTAATAGAAAGTCGTGCGATATTCACACCAGTTTATTTTATTGTGTCAACGGAATTAAGGATTATTGCGAGTTAGCCATGTTTCCTTAGCAGGAATATTTTATCAGCGTCGTACCTCTCCTTTTCCAGTGGAATTGATTTGAGTATCGAGGGTAAATAATATTGCACAAGCTTTTTAATCCCATTCGGGAAATTTAATTCTCATGTGGCAACAACGCTCCAAGGGTGATTGATCAGCTGTTTGGCTGCCATAAGCTATCTTGAAGAAGCGGGACATTTAAAATTGTATAATTATGGATTAGGAACTAAATTCTTTACTACCTTTAGTAGTTAGCTAGTTAGATTCTTTTACATTTATAGCCCATTTAAGTAGTATTTTATTCTGTTTAGTTTAGATGTCTGGAAAGCATTCTCAATCAAGTAATGATAAGAGCTTGGATCTAACAAGTGATAAAATAGATCCATTGAAATGTCTCTATTCAAATGATGTTCAAATGCCAAGTCAGAAAGCACCTCTCTTTGACAACCTTTCACGATTTAGTCTAAATGAAAACAATGATGTTTTCATAAAAACTACTGTGATCAGACCTAAAACATCAGAACCCACTTTGGATAGTAGAGAAGAAATAAGATCTACCCTGGTCAATAAAGAAGTCAAAACAAAGAAAAATATTCTCACTAAATTGGAAAGAATTAACAAGGGACCACTATTAGCCTTGAAAAATTGCATGATACAAAAAATACCTGTGAAAATTATTACCAGAAATCATTCAAGTTAGTATTATTTTACTTTTGTAGTTAGGTAGTCAAATTTTATTAATAGTGCAGTCAAGCTCTCTTGACTTGTTAGGTTGGAGTACAACTGCACTCCTTAATTTTCAAGCATTAACTTTTGCAGTGTTTGCAAAAAAGTTGTTTTTCTAATTCATTAGGTCTCCTTGTATTACTTGTGAATGCATTATGTAACTTGTTGCAGGTAACATTTTGAATATTTTTTCTTTTGAATAGAAGAAAACAATTTATTTCTAAATAATTAATTAATAAGTGGTAGTATATCCAGAAATAGTCATTTTACCTCTACAGATGACAGAAAATGCTCTAGGCATTATCACCACCCTTGATCAAACTTTATTTAATGTTCTTTTAATAAGTTATGCCCTGTAAGTATTTGTTTTTCATTTCTTGAAAATAGATTTTGTGCTATTGAATTTGATTCTCTATGATGTGGTTGTCACTGATAATTCAAATTCAAGGGAGTCGTATACAGGGTGTTACATAGTTTGACTGAAGTAAATATGGTAAATAGTTCAGACAAAGTTTCTGCAGGCTAAAGTCTATTCTGAGACTGAATTCTGAAATAATTTCCTCTCCACCCTAGAAGATTTTGCAAAATGGAAATTGAAAATGAGTTTTTGAATTTAGTTGGAAACAATTTGGGGTATTGCAAGGAAAATCAAAATAACAAAAAAATCATTCCCATAACATGCATTGAGGCTTCTTTTGGTATGCAAGTGGCAGCTGATTTATTTTCAGAGCTTCAGTTAGAGGGGGGTCTGAATTAGTCAAACCACTAACTTTTTGGTTTTAAGTACAATTGAAAAAAAGTTAAGATTAAAAAAAAATAAGAAAAAACATTAGCACATTGAATATCTTTGATATAGCTTTTAGAAGTTACTTTTTGGTTCAAACTCTGCCAATGGAGTATATTTTTGTTGTAACAAGGTGCAAAAGTGAAAATTTCAGTGATCTATAAGCTGTGCACTCATGTTGCAATCAAAATAAAAGACTGGGTCCTCATGACCACTGAGATTTGCATAACAATTAAATTCATACAAATTTAATATTGACAACTTGATCAATATGTACTTCCAGAATTGTTTTCACCATCAAACATTAGAAGTATAAGTACTTCATGCAGAGAGTTTGAACCCTTAACTTCTGAACAGCGACATACAATATGGAAATGTTTTTTCTTAGTTTTTCAACAAACAATATTATTTCTTCATCTGATTTACAATCAGATTTAATAATAAAAAAAAAATGTAACTAAATTCGACCCCCTCTAGTTCCAGCCCTAAGCATGGAGCAGCTTCTGCTTGCATAGAGAATGTTTTATGCTATGGGAATAGTTTTGATTTTTTATAACAACAATTTTTTTATCTGAGAAAAATTACTTTCCAGGTGTTCGTGGATATTGCACAGGCATCATTGTTTTGTTTGACAAACATTGGAATATTGCACTAAAAAATGTACATGAAGTATGGACTAGACCAAAGAAGAAGCTGAAATCAATATACATGGACACCCCTGGACATGAATATAAAATCAAACATAGGTGTGTTATTCCACCTGTTAAAATAGTACAGAGTACAAAAAAGACTGAGTTATGTGAAAGATATGTGGATCAGATGTTGATCAGAGGGGAACATATTGTCTGTGTCTCTGTTCTGAATTATATTGAACTTTGATTCATTTTATACAGGGTGTTAATAAATGCATCTCAGATAACATGTAACCTTGCAGCAAGACTTGCAATTATACATGCTTATGCAAGCTTGATTAGAAAGAGTGAATCCTACTTTCTGGGAATGTGAATAGGCTTGATTGTTCTACCTATTGTAAACATTCAGCAAGCTTGATGTAGTAAATCTTCCTGTTACTGTAAATTATTGTGCTTGCAAAGTAAGTTTGCAGTATTCTTACTTCATGTGTGTAAATGTGTGAACCAGCCCTGTACCATATATGTATTTTTGTTGAACTAACTAGTTTTTTTAGATCACTGAGTTTAACAACTTACACCAGTTCCATTCAGGCTGGGTAAGGTTTATTTGAGAGGGTGGTGTGAGAGTTTCCAGCAAATGGAGGGTAAAACCTCTATTTATGACCATGCTATTGAAGCCATATAAAAGAAAATAAAATATTCCGTCAATATTCTTGTATTTACAGCATAATTTTTTTTTGTTATCAGAGTATTATTTTGTAAAAAAAAAAAAATCAAACCTGTTTAATCTGCACCTGTATGTATATGTTAGAAACCTAAATAAATTATTTAGGTTGTGGTCCTTCATTTTTTTGACAAAATTTAGAGATTCTTTTAAGTTATATAATTAAGCTTCTATGAAAAATTTCATCAAGGTCATCAAAAACCTCCATAAATGAGAATTTTGTTTCTGCCAGACCCCTGTAATTTGGAATTGGTTGAAACTTGTCACATTTTGTCTTTTGGCTTGCTTTTCCAAGACTTTCAGAAAGCTTGTGTTTTTTAATGAAACACACAGCAGCAAGTGTTCAAAAAACATGCTGCAAAAGTTTTGTTATATCTGGACCAGTTTGTTGTTTCTGTCTGTATACATATGTGTTTCCTTGTGTTCTTTACAAAATTAAAAAAAAAACAGCCAACCATGATAATTCTTTGTGGAAATAATCATTATAGGCTAAAGTAATGGCCCTTATAATGTTTTGTTGTAGTTGTTGATGTTATTGAGATAATAGCACTACTGCAGATTAGTTAACATGAAAAAAAAAAATCAGAGTTTTACCTAGGATACCTGGGGTAGAGATATAGTCTCCCCAAATTAGTCCATTTTTGGTATGAGAAATTGAGCACACCATACAGCTAGATCATGCACCACCCGGTATATTACATTGTCCATCATATGTAAAAAAGTATGGTAAAAACTGAAAAGAGGCAGATGTATTTTCTTAAGGGTTTTTGAAAGCTAAAAAATAAGTAATAAAATGACAAAAACTTACCATATAGTAGTTTTTCCATTTTTCAAAAAGCTTGTTGAGTGAGTACATTAGAAAGACTGATGCACTGAAGACGATGAGCCTAACTGACCTGACACTGTCGAGATTGCATGGTGAGCATGTACTCGACTGACAGCCTGACGATGACCGATTCTGTCGAAAAATGACAAGTTCGTTACCGAGGTTTTGTAAAACATCGGTAACACTTTACACAGGCACTAACATCGGTAACACTTTACAAAGGACAGTTAAGTTGAATTTTTTATTGTGTAGCAACATTTCTATGGTTGCATGGTAGTCAATAGCTATATCAATGCATTAGAACTTTTACGTTAAGCGAAGGTTGTTCGGTGCAATGAATAAGACAACCGCAATATAAAAACCCTAAATTCCCTTGAGAAATAAAACCCAAGTAGGGATTTTTTTGGTTTCCATAGAAACACATGTGTTCAAAAATATATTCCCGCCAATTTTTAAAATCGGCGCTAAAATATAAAATTCACTTGATTATGAATTTTCAATAGTTCATTTTGCAATTTTTTCATTTCAATGCTGTTGAAAGGTATGTTAAACCCCAGTTAATAATAATTTGTACTTCAATTTTTTCCACTCAACAGCATAATATCTAGTATATAAGACGGTTGTAGACTTATAAATTTAGAAGCATTATGTGACTCAGGGACTTCAGGTAAATAATCTAGTCTTGAAACATTTTTCCTCACTGATTTTCACCAATGTCTTGTATAACTTTCCCTTCACATTGTGAGTAGGTAATGTGAGAATTTGGTTTGGTTTTTGGTAACACCTAGAATAACCTTGTCTCACTACCAAACTACCGATTTGAATACAGTTAAAATTACAAATGCTCCTGAAAATTGCTCACCATGGCTGCACTTCGCAATGGTGACTATACAGAACTACAGACTGATTAATTTGTACACATATCATTGGTCATTGACCATTTGATTTTGTATAAAAGTGTTTCTCAGGTCAATAATTAATTGCCGGGTGGAGACTCAACCGCTGGGTCCCAGCTCATGTAGATTCAACATAACGTAATCAATTTCCACCAATTACAGGGCTAAAAAATTTTCATGTGATACGTGAGCTCTGACCCAGCAGTTTAGTTTCAAACCAGCCATAATTCAGTTCATGAGCAACCATGCAATTATTGGACTTTACTATTTAAACTACTGAGAGAATGTGAGATTTTGTGTTTTGTTGAGCTGTGTAGAATAGCTGGGGTGAAAAAAATGTATTCATAATTTGGTTACAGTTGTTTGTAAGGTATACTTTCCAGAGAGCCTGACCCAGTACCTAAATGGTATTCTACTTCTGAGAAATTTCTGATATTAGAAATTGTTCTAATATTCTGATTTTTTTCATATTTCTGGAGCAACTTAGGTTTTGTGTCAGTCTATCAAATACATTCTTTGTAACACGCTAATCTCAGAAACTACTGAATAGATTTTTACACAGCCATGGTAAATACTATCCTTTAGAAACAAATAATTATTTTTACTTCTTGAAATTTTATTTTTCCCCTTCTTTATTTTCAGATGAAATTTAAAATAGGTATCCCCTCTTTGATTTAGGAAAAGAATACTTTGGAATCTTTTGATAATTTTATCTTGGTTGATAATGGAGAAATTGAACAAGAAAAATCACACCTTCTGGTCTGCTGCATGTAAGGTTTTGTCTTTGAAGCCCAATTATCAGCTCACATCAGCAGAACAAAATTCATTCCGTAAACTACTGAACAATGTTCCAACATGTCACCACATGTGTATCCCAAGTGAGCCTAGTGAAGAGCCAGAATATCAAGGTATTATTGAATTTTATATTATTTTCCAAATCTTCATAAAAAATTAAAGGTAAAGACATGAAAAATTCTATTCCCACGTTTTAGATACCTCCTTCACCTTCATCTTGTGAATTATTTCAATAACACTATAAATATCTGTGGTAAATCACTGACTGTCCCTTTTACTTCATTACACTAAATATTATTACTACTAAATATCAAATCTAACAAGTTCTAATTATCTTATACCTACTACCTATATATTTTATTGGCCATACATTTTTTCCACAGCATTCAATATTTGGATGTTTGGACAACTGTTGTATATCACTATAAGACCAGAGTACAAATCAATCCATGAATCAGCCATTGATTGTCATGGAGCCTTACTCAACCTATTGCAAGAAAATAACAACAAAATATTTGAATGCATTCTCAAATGTTATCTGTTGGCACTGGAAGGTTAGTTCAATCAAAGAAAATATTCTCATTTATTTTTCAAAGTTGTATAATTTAATACAAAATAGTAGTTCACCTCATTTGCTAGGAATTGTACCAGCTACCCACAGTAACATCAGCCAGCCTGGGTTGGGCCGGAAATGCCAGCCTCAAGTGTTCAGAGGAAACAGGATTTTCTTAGAAAAGTCTAATCCAACCGGGGATCAAACTCGGTATCTCTGGACTACAGGCAGTAGTGATAACTGCTATGCCATGGAGGCTGTATTTTTACGTTTTAAAATAATCAAGTAAAAGACCACTCTACCTCAGCTTCTTTAAAAAAGCTGAAATTTTGAAAAACATAAATTAATTATTAATATACAATTATGCAATTTTAATATATTTGCTCTTTGTCTGAGTTTCAGATTTGACTTCAATCAGTGCTGCATTGATACAAAATCAGACAATATCTAAGCAATGTGATTGGTTCAAAAGTGAAACTGTTCCATCTCTAACCAATGTTATTCAGTTCAAAGAAGTACTCTTTTCTCTAAAAAGTCAAAACGATTTGGATGTATTACTTCCTTTCATACTTGATAATGTAAGCAAATATTATACCAACTTCTTTGTTTTGTTGAAATAGGTATAAATATATTCAGGGTGTTCAAAAAGTACCTTTCCTATGTAAAAAAAAACATTATTATATTTGTTAGGTATACATGAATGTTATTGAAAATTGATTTTCTGGTTTGAGTTACAAGGCGTGAGAGATTTTATAGGAACCCTACACAATTTCACGGCGATCAAAAATAATGAATTATTTTGCGAAAACGATCGCACCATACTTAAAACACAACGTGAAAACAGACATTTTATGATTTAAGAAAAATTTCCATCAGCTCCTGACTTCTTCCTGTGGGGCTACCTGAAGGAAAAAGTCTATAACAATAAACCGTGATCATCAGAAGAGCTAAAAAACAATATTCGAGTAGAGATTGAAAAAATTACACAGGCAAACTGTTAAGACATGAAATATGTTCTAAAATTAACCAATAATAACCTGAGTTCTAGAGTAGACTACTTGACTGACATAATTTTTCAAAAAATCTCCATAGAAACTACTGTCTAGGTATTGTAATTTATTTTAATGTATTCTGTCCTGTTGATCAAGAGTTATTAAATATTTACCTAGGAAAGGTATATTTTGACCACCCTGTATTATGAGATCACTAAAGTCAGAAAATGATATGTTTCCAAGTTTTGATTTTTCCATTTCTTTTTCTGATCTTTCCATTTCTTTTTCTTCTTTTAATGTAAGATATCCCAGAGAAAGAAAATTTTGTAGATCATAAGAATCTGTTAATTAGCTTTGAATAAAATTAATTACCTTAAATGAAACTAATAAAATGATTCCAGCCTCTTGAAGAATGTGTTTGACTAGGCAATCTAGGCATGCGTTGTGAGGTTATCTTGCTTAGATATAAAATTCTTGCCGATCAAGTCGCCACTAGGCATAGTATGGTCTCCTCTGATCTCACCGTCTACCTTTATGCAGTCAAAGTGCATATATCACCTCCACAGTTCTAAAACTCCAAACAATACCAACATCTGTTCTGGGCTTAATAGCTGTTCTGGGCTTAATAGCTTTACTTATAAAACTTTGCCCTTATAAGATTTTCTATTATTATTATTATTATATCTGTGTTTGAGATTCTATCAAGAACAGAACAAGTGAACAGAAGTATGTAGATATGAGGTTTTTACTGTTCTGATGTGAGAGTCGGGCCTTTCTGTATTTCAACAATAAACTGAAAACAGCACCTATACAATAGTCGTTGAGAATGTTTTATTCCTTGCTGCATACAAGAAACAGTGGCGGGGTTTTTTTTTATAGAGTAACAAAAAGATATGTTTTTAATGTATGTAAGTCTAGAATAAATTATTATTACTATTTCTTTCATTGCTCAATGCAAACTAATAATATTTATTTCAATTTTCAGGTGTTAATTCCTCACATTGATTACATTTTAGGCAGTAATCTGGTGAACAAACTGTATTCTCTTGTATTCAATACCCCCTTTTTGCTCAATACTTGCTCCATTGTCAGCTCTTTCAAATTTGCTGAACTGCTGATCCAACTATCTCATAACTCACAGGTGATTACCAACATTTATCAGGCTATCTTATGTACATTACTTTTCTGATGTTAATTAAGAGGTATGGGTTTGATGGCAGATATTCTTCTTATCATAAAAAATCATTTTTCTCATTTTTCCATGACAGTATTCCTTATAGAAATTTCAATTATTACCTAAATAAATTCGAGAAGGGCCAGTGACCACAAGTAGAGTAGTTCTAGTTTTTACTTCCATTACCTTGAAGTTTAGAAAGTATTGGCATCGGTCCCTTTTTTGAAGTTGTGCTGATACATTTCTTGAGGAATTAGGGTTTCTGATATATAAAAGAATCGTGTTTTTCATCGCTCTGACTTTACTTTTGATAAATTGGGTATTATGATAGGTATTATGTATAAACCTATTATATTAATTCTACTTATGGACCCATTCCAGTCCATTTAGACGGGAAGAACCTGAAAAAATAGTCTGGAAAATCCAGGAAATTCAAAGAATTTAACTGTATTGTAACTCATGAGACACGTTGTAAGCTTTTTCTGTATCATCACTATGTATTATACTTTGTTCTATATATTTCGGGGAGAAACTAGTTTTATTTCTCACGTTTTCAGACGATCTGTCTTCTAACAGCCCGTGCCATCAAAACTGTGATGATCAACTGCAACCAATCCAAAGAACATCAAATTCACTGTCTTGAGCTGATCAGAACTCTGTGGCTGCAGCAGTACGATGTACAAGCATGTCTTGACTTGGCTTACTTCATGTTTAAGCAGAACCTTGCTGTTAGAGATCAAAGTAAGTGAAACACTAAGTACAGATTATATTTTTGATATTAAAAACGTAAGTTTCTAATATTGAAATCTGAAGCTGTTTTGATTATACTGAATAACTATTATCCGTACATTAATACCATAAATTGAATCATTGGACATCCTTCCTCCATCGGTAGTGAGGAACACGGAATTATTATTTAAATATTACTAAAGTTCAAGGCAAGGGTTTGAGCTTGGTATGCCAAAAGTCTTGTGTCTAAATGAGTTGATTTTAATGAAAATAGCTAATGATATTTTTAATACCTAAGGAAAACAAACGAATTAATATTATGATAAATACTTAAATTATAATACCTACCTAATTAATCAAATGAAAGATCAGAACGATCAAAACAGGATCAGATCGAAATCTAATTTAAAAGAATCACTCAAGTGCGTTTTGAAATTTTTTTGTTGTTTCTTTTCTTGATCCTTTCCTTTTACTATGCTGTCTTCGGTGGAATATGTTCAAGCTGCTTTCTGCAGACGACTGTTTTATAAATTAAACGGCTTTTACCCCCTCTATCCAGATGCCATTTCTTACAGAGATCTGCGAGAGCACTTGTGTTTGCCATCCATTGAGTCCAAACAAAAAACAATCTTACGTACTTTTCTTTATAAAATCAACAACGATACGATAGACTCAATGGATCTAAGTGGCGTGATCTAACCATTATCGTGTTCCCTGTATGAGAACAAGAGATTCCAATAACTCCACTTTTTTCGGCACCCCCACTTTTTCCCAGCCTTTATCACCTATCATCAGAGCTGAAACACTATTTAACGAGCACCATAACACATTACACCTTTCTTCTAAATTGAATTGTTTTACAAAAATTCTTAAAACTTTATTTTTCCATTATTCCATTAATATTTTCTTCTATGATATTTTTTTTTTTTTCATTTCACTTAATTTTGCATTGTAATAACATTAGTTTTAAGCACTTAGTTGTTGTATCAACGTATTATAACATTGGAAATTGTGAAAAATGTCATTTGTAAACGATATCAAACAATAAACTTATTTGATTAATTTTTTTCATAGGCGATTACGACAGATTGCTATGTGAGCTGATAGTACAGATTCAAGAAAATATTCCATGTGAAGATTTAGACTTGGCTATACGGTTAAAAGAAGTTACATCAAATTTGAAAAAAAATACTGTAAGTATTTGTTCCTCCTAATCGTACTCTCTCTTTCCTAAGATTAAGAATAATTTATAAGATGATAATAATAATAATAATAAAATTATTCATAATTATTAATTCCATAATAGTACTTTTGGAATATTAATTACATTGGCAAAAACAGATTGTTGTAACAATTTGATTTAGAATATTATTTGTTGGAAAAGTAAATTTAAATATTTCATTCAAATTAGTAGACCGATAATAATATCCATTGATTTTATTTTTATTTTTAATAGATGTATTTTACTACAAGGTTTATAACGCTATCCATTGAATTAAATTAATATTTTTATAATAATTTAAAATTTCAGAGTGGATTACTAATTCTGGAAAGTCATCTGGTAAAACAACTTCAAGTCATAGATCAATCCTTACTATTACAATCACAGCAAGGGTGAGATTTTGCATTTTTAATCAAATTATATTATATATTTTTTTTAAAAACAGTTTTGTTTAAACCGGTAGTAATCACCGTGGCCATGTGGAATAGTGCACTAGGGTTACACGCACGCTGATAATGGTTCAAATCCCAGCAGGAAAATCTACTCTTGCTTCTTTGTAATAGGTGTTTTTTCTTTCTTCTTCTTTTTCTTCTTTAATCGTACCAACCGTGTTGAGTTTCAATTCAGGAGACTATGTGGATGGGTTTCAAGACATGTAATTGGCACAGACTTACAGAAATATTCAATGAAGGTAAAAAGACAATTTCTTTTTAGTCAAGAAATTAGGTTGTTTTTTTTTTCTTTTCGATTTGGGTTTAACGTTGTTTTCAACTGCATGGTTATACCACGACAGAGAGAAAGAAAAGACATTATTTAATACATTCTTGGTACTTGACACAACTTGGCATTGTATCCCGGTTTTAATAGTTTGTATAAAAATTGTTGTAAAACAATCCTACAATGTCTCTCTCTTGTATTTCACCAATCTCAGTAACTAAATCAATGAGCTGGCTGAGTCGTGAGTCCTAAGTACGGCAAAATATAGTAAGGCGAGTTTAAGCTATCTCTTCCCCATAAAGAGTTGGGTGGAAGAGATTGCCGCAGGCAATAACCCCGACCTTTTGGTAAGACATTAGCTTTTTTATCTTTTTGTTTCTTTATTCAATTTTTTTCTTTTATATTATTCATTTTATACTGTTAATTTTGTACTTTGACTATACCAAAGAAATAGTAATAAATATAATAATTAACAGTCTTGAATTACAGTCCCTTCATTTTACACACCACAAGCTCAACATGGCAGAGTGTACTAGAGATCGCGTTTCCCGACATTCTGGATTTACAATTCTTGGAATCCGTCACCCTTTGCATGACTCGGGTTCATCTTCAATTTCCTCGCCTGAGGCTGGAGTTCTTATCGCCGGAAATGTTGGACAGATTGAATACTCATCTAATTCAGTCACTTAAATCTTTGCCTGTTGATGAAAAAGTAAGTTTTTTCACCAGCTGCACAAGAAAGAAAGAAGCTGGTGCTTAGATACGTGGGTTGGATCCCATCTAATTGGCTGGAATGCATTAGTTCTTCCTCATTTATTTGTTTATATGACCACATAATAATAGCATTGTAAGGATCAGGTGGTAAAAAGTTCTTTCCGCTGAACGGTTTATTTTTTAAAAAGTTTTTAATTTATGTAAAACACGTTTATGATATTATGTATCATGTAGTTTACCATTATAGCATTAAATAATAATTATAATTATTGTGAGATATAAGTTTTCTCAACTACGAAGGACATTCAGACAGTATGAATAATTACCACTCTCTTTTTTCATTATTAAGAAAATTACCTGTTTACTTGTAAAATGCGCAGGTGCTGAGGGGAGTTTTTTTATGGAGTGGAATGAATTGGTAGACGGAGTCGGGTTACCAGTCTTGCTTCAATTTAGAGTGACCAATCCAATCCTACATCCCCCTCCTACTCTTTCTCTCTAATTTTTCTCTGCCGCTCAATTTTTTAAATTTTTAATTTATCATCATTATATTAGTATTAAGCAAATTATATTAGAATGTTATTATTATTATATTAGATTTAAGCATTTGTGTTCATACAATATTGTATATTATCACAATAAAAATTCAATTCAATTCAATGGTCACTTCAAAAATGTGGTTCATACGTTGTTGTTTAAAATATAAATTGTTTTATCCAAACGAGTTCAGAAGTTGCTTTTTGTCGTGATGTTTAGTAATGTAAAACTACCGACCGACGTGATTGACCCTAATAGCTGTTGAAAAGCGACATCAGATCCGAGAAACGAAAAATAAAATAACTTGGATTTATTCTAAGTTAGGAAAAATGTTTTGGTAACGTACAAAACCAGTTCAATACATGTATTGGTGGTCGCAGCACTGGGCTGGTCTGGTCATTCAATGTAGTCTAAAAATCCTTTGGTTCGAATCCCAATCAAAACATGAATTTTTGCTCATTCGTTTTAGATTTTGACTAGGTACATAAGAATGGTATCAAAACAACTGCTGGAATTGTGGGTCACAGTATAAATAAAAGTGTATTATTTATTATTATTTAATGTTCTTAAATTTACAGTTATTGCGTGTATGTCAAAGGATTTGCTGTTACGTTTGTATGATTAACTGTCACCTAAATATGTTCTACATTTGTGCCTTGCCATTCTTGGACTCAACACCTTGTTCAGATTTGGATATCCGAGCGGTACAGAAACTCTATGCTAATCAACTAGGTAAGCAAAATTTGCACACACTATAAAGTATCATGACTGTCACTGAGAGAACGACCACTAACTCAGTATTTCCATATACCAAGAAACTATTCTCCTGTGTACCTGGAATCACCACTCATCACCTCTCTTATAATATTTAATAATTATTGTAACAGTGCAAATTTGGATCTCGATCTCACTTTAGAACAATTTAAACAAAGATGTAGAGAGGGCCTGGATATAGGTCTTTAGCCTGTATGCAGTGTCCCTCAAACCTGTTTACGTAATTGCAGCATTATTGTTGCGTGTAAACATAGATAAAAAAAAAAAAAAAAAAAAAAAAAAAAAAAAATGACGGCGATAAACGTATAAAGTTTGATCAAGGGTGGTGGTTATGCCTATGACATTATCTAATTCAAATCACCGTGCCCGAGTGAGTTAGCGCACTAGGCATTTCACGGATGGTGACCTGGGACATGAGTTTTTCTGCTCTGTACTTGGATGTTTGGGGTCCACTCACACCTCCTGAGGAAAAATGCGTAGCTTGTTTTACCCATGATTCCTTTAATGGAGGAATTATGGGCAGAACAAAAGATTGTATATTAAATGGTAAAAAGTCCCGTGATTCTGCACTACCCACTAAATTTGCGACATAATAACACAAATTCAAAATTTATGCCTGCAATTTATCCGTTTTAATAATGAAGAAAACTGGTACCGTGTATTGGTAGTCAATAGTGTAAGGCGCTTGTGTAGGGATCCATTGGTTCAAATCCCACCCAATGCATCAAGTTTTACTTACTTATTTGAGTATATGACCACCTAATGCCTGTGATCTATGATACACTTAGATCTCGGAATTTTGATAAATATTTTTATTTTGCTTTTATTTTGTATTTGTAATCTTGTTATATGTTTATATAGGGCTTGGTCCGTAAATATATACCTGTTTAACAGGTATTATTATTAATGATAAGACACTCGATTATTTTATTTCAGGTAATGTTAAAAAAGACAGCCTGAAGTACCTCTCGCTCATAAGTACTAACTCAATGCCCGTCCTGGACTCTTGTGTTTCCAAAATATTCAGCTCGGTGCCTTACTCAGAATTAATCCCAAACATTCCTCTCATCGTGTACAACTCAGTCGCTATGAGCGAACCTTTGAGTCAGAAGAAAAATATTCCAAGTCAGCGAGGTCTGAATAGTAGTCAGACGTTTCTAACTAGTTTATTTGACAAGTTGAATTGTTCATCTGAGAGCATGAGTGAGACAATGCATGGCGAGTATTCCAACATCTACGGAAAAATTATTTGTGCTTTCCAGAAGAACAGCGCGTTCTGTGTATGGTAAGTCTGGCTGGTGGACTATAAAAAGGGAGGAGACCAGCTGTCTGGCTGGGAGACTATAGACAGGGAGTAGATCAGCATTGGCTTGGTTCTGGACGCCCTTGTCAATTAATAGCCTCCTTGTAAAGAAAGTGGTAGAAGTGCAGTCATACCTCCGCTGTCTGGCTACCATCGTTCACGATGACGCCACCCTATGATGAAGTCATTGCTATACGAACTAGTTGGCTGATAGCCTTAGCATAAAGAATATAATTTAGGTACCTGTATGATTTTCTTTGTGGTGAAGCACAAGGCCTCTTCACAATTTTTGTGGGTAGCGCAGCATTACTAAGAGCCTCCTTTACATTTCGAATTATTCTATTACGTTAATTTTTCTTTTTACTCTGGTAATGCCGCCACTGGTCGTTACTCATACAAGTAACTACTCATTTTTCCTCACGAGGTATGAGTGGACCCCGAACATCCAAGTACAGAGCAGAAAAATTCCTGCCCCGCTGGGGATCGAACCCAGGTCACCGTGCGTGCAATGCCTAGCGCGCTAACTCACTCTGCCACGGTGACTACTAATTTAGGTACCTTGTTTAATGTTTATACTGCTGAGGTATGACTGAAAAGTCCCTTTACTCTAACAATCAAACAGGTCTTAAATATTTGAAATATTAAATATTACAAACACGTCATTAATATTTCAAGTGTAAAAATTTACAATTATAGTTACATTTTTTTTTTGAAATTGTATATTACACTTGGTACATTTATACATTTTGCGTTCCAAGACAATTTTCAGCGTTCCGTTGCACAACATTGCATCCTTAAGTAATCCATCTTTCACATAACGCAGGATTTTACGTGGTAACGCCATGTGCCTGAAATAAAGGGAATAAGTTATCCCTGAACCTCTAGGTCAAGAGTTCCACTCCTATATATAAAAAAAAAAATTACAACAAAATATTTCTTTCCTAATTGGCTGGCTTTCTTTTTCCTTCTCTTTATGCACTAAACAGTGTTACGTAGCCTTTTCCTCACAGCTACGAGTACATAATATATGAAATAGAAGATTTTATAGACACTTTCGGTCTGTGTTGTGGGTTGTCGAATCTGTTGTAATAATTCCCTCTGGCGGATAGGTGCCGGAGCACTACAAGAGCACAGAAAAAGTCTAGCACAATTTTATCAACAAAATTTAAATACTTTTTGTATTTAAATACGTGCGCCCTATGTTTATATTGTTAAAGAAGAATCAATCTTTGTTTACAGGAATTTCAACACGAACGCGTTTGAAATCCGCTGTCGTGTCTGCGACTTCAACGAGTCGGTTTCTTCATCCTCCGAGTTGCAAACCTTCCACCCAACTGTCAATTCTTTAACAACAGTATTGAGCTTTATCGAATCAAAACACGTTTGTATCCGGTACAACGGTGTCAAATGTGTTCCCACCCTGTACAATCATTGTTCTCAACGGCCATGCCTTTCTCGACTGAAAAAAATTATCCTTCAACTTTATATGGAAAGTGAGTCGAGCATTCTATTCTCTTTTCGACAAAATTTCGATAAATTCGCGTTTCTGGGATTCTCGCGAGAGTTAGCGAAAGAAAATCCAGAGCGATATCTGCTCAAGAACGATAAGAATACCGTGAAAGACATGAAACAGATGTTTGCAGAGATACTGGGGCAGGTGACAGAGCTGTGCTACCAGAGTCTACTGGAGGAGAAGACGCAGCATCTGCAGGAGACTATTGTGGACACCTTGCTTGTGTGGGGACTGTGAGTTAATTATAATAATAATCCGACCTGACCAACCTAAATAGCTTCATCAGGGACTTGTAACATTGAGGTCGGTAATTTGAGTCCGTACGACAAATATTAATTATTAAGGCGAGTTTGAGTCAATCTGATATCATTCATCATTGAACTATTTATTTGATTTATGGTAGATATTCTTTGATAGTTTTTTTTTTTTTTAGCTGTCAGTTTTATGTGGAACGTACTCTGGCAATAAATGAAAATTTATTTTAGGAACAAAGTCTCAATAAACATTAAGAGCTGAACTATCAGTGTTCCCACAAACATCCGCCTGAGAAACTCAATGTCATTCTTAAAAGATGTATCAAAGATCTGCTTTTCAGAGTATCAGAATAAAGTTGAAGGAGCTATAATAACTAATATACGACATATCTTCGTCTACTATTTAGTAATGAGGAGTTAAAATCTGAGCCCATCCATAAAATTTTATCTCCATAACAATGAGCTACTTAATGATATTATAACTGTTAATAAATTATACTTTTTATACGAATGCTTTTTACCTGGTCGAGTACTAGTCTGGTATTCAAAGTAGCGTAGGGATGCGTTGGTCTGAATCCCACCCAATGATTGGTTTTTTCTCGTGTGTATTTGAAAATTTAAACACACTATAATGACACAAAAATATTTGCTGAAATAGAGGGACTTTAGTCCTAATCGGACAGAGTCATTTGGTGTCTGTAATTATTCTTTTAGATTAACTTTGCATTGACTAATGTATACAGGGTGGGGCAAAAGTCTGGAAACCCCTGAATAACTTTCGAATGGCTTCTTCGGAAAAGATAAATTTTGTATGGTAAACCAGGGTAGTAAGACCTTATTTTACAGTGGGGCCGATTTTTGTTACCGGCCCCCATGTCGGGGCCAGGGGGGCCAACTTCATTTTTTAAAATACGAACCCCTACTTTGCGATACATTTTTGGAAAGGTCTTTAAATAATAAATACTTTACTGTAAATTTTATTTATTAAATATTAACTGTTTGCAAATGGTGTCCAACTTTGTGTATGCAGTGTAAAGTCTGGAAACCCCTGAATATCTTTCGAAAGGGCTTTTTCAGTAAATTTAAAATTAAGTTCGGTAATCCGTGGTAATCAGCTCTTCATTTAGAATGGGGCCGATTTTTTTTGTCGGCCCCATGTCTGGGACAGGGGGCCAACTATATTTTTTTATAATACGAAACCACACCTTGCGATACATTTTTGGATTTAAGCACCAAATTATTTCTTATTTAAAGACCTTTCCAAAAATATATCGCAAGGTGGGGGTTCGTATTTAAAAAAAGGAAGTTGCCCCCCTGGCCCCGATATGGGGGCCGGTACCAAAAATCGCCCCCATTTTAAAAGAAAGTCAAATCACCACCGATTACCGTACACAATTTTAAATTTACTGAAAAAGCCCTTACGAAAGATATTCAGGGTTTCCAGACTTTACACTGCATACACAAAGTTGGACGCCATTTGCAAACAATTAATATTAAAAAAATAAAATTTGCACCAAAGTATTTCTTAGTTAAAGACATTTCCAAAAATGTATCGTAAGGTGGGGGTTCGTATTTAAAAAAATGAAGTTGGCCCCCCTGGCCCCGACATGGGGGCCGGTAACGAAAATCGGTTCCAGCTTAAAAGAAAGTCTTATTACTCCGGTTTACCATACAAAATTTTAAATTTACTGAGAAAGCCATTCGAAAGATATTTAAGGGTTTCCAGACTTTTGCCCCACCCTGTATATAAAAAAATCTACGAATGCTTCATAGGCTTTTCTTTAGCAATAAAACATCGGCTACTTCAGAATCCCTTGTTCTGTGTTGTAGCTTGCCCAACCCGTACTATGTCTCCCCTCTGATGGTCGAAAAGAGACAAAATAATTCCCAGGCAGGGTCAGCATATCTCTTATCTGCTTTGTGTTTCATCACCGACAGGGTCCCCCTCGAATTCACGCTCCTCCCCATCGTGAAGAAGCTCCTCCTCTTCATCTCGCACCCCGCCACTGGCTACACCACCCTGGCCACCGCCTACCTCGACCTGGTCGCCACTGCTCACGGACTCAAGATTTCCTCTCTCTTCGTGCGCTACGAGAACATTCTGTCTCAAATCCTGGCGGACCATATCCTCCTGAGGGTCCTGTACTCGCCTGACACAGACAAAGCCTTTGATACGGTCGAGTGTTTTTCTTTCGCGTTCGGTTATTCGAAACAAGCATTCCTTGAAGAGTTTCTTCACAAGCATTTGGCCAAGTATCTTCTTCCGTTTGCCGTCGATAATGAACCAGTCTTTGCGTGCCTCACGTCTCTCTGTATCGCTAGTGGGTCTAATTTGGGCACCATGCTACAAGCCGCTTTTCAATATGTCTACCCTCATCTGTTGCTTTTGAAGAAGAAGTCGGTTGAGGATGTTTGTGCTATGGTCCTCAAAGAGACAGGCATCAAAGTGAAGAATCTCATTTGTCAATCCTACTCATCTATCATCGCGTACATACTGACCTACTATCATAAGAACAAGAGAACGGCCCAAGATGCAATACTAGTCATTAAACAATACGATATGGTAAGTCTATTTTTGATAAAGAGTACTTTGTCTCAAGAAAATCAAGCAATTTACCATTATTTTGTGTGTCGTATGAATCTTTTATTTGATGGTACTGTTCGTATGGTACTCTTTATAGTGGAAAAAATATATGTTAAAGAAAATTTATAACGTGAGAACAACTAAATTAGAAATAATTATGAGGTAAGAAAAGAACAATGTTGAATAACCTTGGAAATGAGTTGCCTTGGATGAACATTAAAGGGGCGAAGAACGAAGAGTCTAGATTCCTAAGACAAGATTTGGCATTGTTAGTTAGAGATTTCTATTTGTACTTTAAATGTCAGTACATTGCAACCCCGTCTTTTGGCGTGGGTGAACACAATCACAGATCTCATAAAATATTGAAAAAAGTAGAAATAGCCTATTTATAAATGAAGATATTAAATGAAATCTTAGATTACATCAATATAGCTGTTCATACTTGCACACACTTCTTTTATCTCGTGTACTTGTTATCTGGAATGTTTCATATTTATAAACTATCTTAATTTTTCAGGTTTTTTAAACCATCTCTATCACATACATTATTTAACTTATAAACCACTATCTATTTGTTTAGTGTTCCAGCTTTATAAACCATCTTCATGTCAACAACATGAAGAGAATGCCGTTGGCATTAGCACCACCCTTGATCAAGTTTTGTTCTATTTCAATTCTATGTAAATATTCTATGTACCTACTTTATTGTAAATAAAACTTGATCTAACATGTTTAATAATAATAATAATAATAATAATACGACATGAAACAAACATGGAAATTGAATAACATCCGAATTATACCCATTGTCATGTCAAGTGAAGGAGTTACATCTCGCAATTTTAAAGAAAATTTGAAGCTATTGGATATGCGACACTCTATAGAAACAACTATCCAGAAGAGTGTGATCCTGCAAACTTGTCATCTTGTGCGGAAATTTTTAAACAATTAATTTTAACATACTAGTTATAGTTTTAGTGAGATAGACTGAAATGTCTCCTCACTATTAACTTAGAAGCAAAAAAAAAAATCTATCTTCCTCGAAATAATAATAACATTTCTTCCTCTTTATAAACTATCTTCATTTCAGGAACTTTTTTAATGTTTCACTTTTGTGAACCATCTTCAGGTCAGTTTTATAAACCATCCTCATGTCAACACTTCTTTAATGTTTCAGCTTTTTAAACCATGTTTATGTTAGTACTTCTTTAATGTTTCAGGTTTATAAACCATCTTCATGTCAGACACAAGAGGGCATTGCTGAGTTTCTCAGCATTCGATTCCTCGGTATCCTAAATCAGTTGGAGAGTAGTTTGGTGCGAAGTGACACTCCGGACGATATCAAACAAAACATTCTGCTCTCTCTAACATACATTCTTCCTTTATTGGGTGAGATATATTTTTTTTTGTGTTCAGTATGAACTAATAGTGTTTTTCTTGAAAAAAACATTTTAAAATCCGGCCTAATCCAGGCTAGGTGAGGTTAATGTGAGTATGTGGTGCTATTCCAAGCAAATGGAGAGACGTCTTGAAAAATTCAGGACGTAAGAACCTTAGCTAAATGATGGAAAGTTAAATTTCAAATCTAGATAAATACAAATAATTTCACAAAACCTGAAGCCCAATTTATGATGTAAGATTACAAATATTTTTTTTTTTTTACAAGAACGAACGAACACAATACTTCCGATTTCTAATTAGACATTTATCGGAAGGCAAGATTGACCTCTCTTCGAAAAATTCACTAATGACAGCTAACCATATCTTGGATAAGGGATGGTCTTTCCTTATCCTCGTAAATCTAATTTAAAATTTGACCCTTCCTTATCTAGTCATTGTGTTCCCCCTCAGGACCCCGCTACATCACGCCTGTGCGCCTGAAAGTTCTGGTCACACTACGTACAGCGCTTCAACTGGAGCGCTCTGACTTCCCCCTCCTCGTGATTCACGTATGGAACGCCTTCGTGCGTAGTGTGGACGCGGCGTGTCTAGGCCCTATGCTTAGCACCATCTTCGTGTCCCTCCTCCCTCTCCTGTCCTCCCATGTGCACGAGGTCAGTGACCTCTTCCACTACATCATAGTAACCAACGAGCTCATGATATCCTCTCACATCCAGGAGCTGTACTTTCTCCCCTACAGCACGGAGATAGCCAGTGTGCATGAGATAGTGCAGCGGTATGTCCGCAGCATGGAGGGCATGAGCCTGCAGTCTCGGCTGGAACTGCTCATCAAGTATGTGAGCCACGAGACGATGGAGGTCAAGTTGCATGCACTCAGTAGACTGCACAAGGAACTATCGGATAATCATGCCCAAGTGAGACAACTCATGCTAGCTTCAGACAGTGTGCACAGTATTGTGCTGCAGCTACTGGATGTGCTCATTCAAGGGTTCAGCGAGAGAAATGAAGCTATTCGTCTGAAATGTGCAGAGTGTGTGGGTGAGCTGGGCGCGGTAGATCCAAGCCATCGACCCAACAAGATCATCAAGAGTGATCTTTTGAAAGGAACGCTATTTGATATTAAGAGTCCTGATTTTGTCGTACAGTCATTGACTATTCTTTGCTCTGGCTTTCAGTCTGCGCGTAACTCGAGAACGATTGACGCATTCGCCCTCGCTATCCAGAACATGCTGTCTGTGTATAACGTGACTCCGGAAGCGTCGCTATGGCAACGCTTTCCAGAACATACGCAAGAAGTTATGAAACCGCTGACCACATCCCGTTACACAATGGATATCAATGCTCCCGAGCCCAATGTACCGCACCCTATATTTCGCTCCGTCAAAGGGAACACGCATGAGCAGTGGACCTACAGCTGGATCACAAGACTCATTGGTTTTGTCTCTGATGATTCCGCCAAGAATATTTTCACCCATTGCAAGGGCAGCATGCGCAATGACCCCACAACTTTACAGTTCTTCTTGCCGTACATGTTACTCCATGCTATTATCTCTTCAGAAGAGAACATCCCGGTCATACACGAAGAAATACAAGCTGTGATGAGCGGGTCGAACCACTTGGTTACGAATGTTAGCAGCAACTATCGCCAGATACACGTGGAGCAGTGCGAGCACCCGGCCTTGTGCTCCACGTCTTCCCACAGTATTCTGTGTATGAAAACAGTCTTTAGTCTGATTGATTATCTTAACAAGTGGCTACGGGACAATAGCATCATTAAAAACAAAACGCCAGTGTTAGTAAAGCAGTGTGCTACCCTAGCATCCTTTCTCAACGCTATGGATCAGCTGAGTCTCGCTCGCAAAGCCCTGGCGTGCAAGGAGTACTCTCGTGCCTTGCTTTGTCTAGAAGAGCATATGAAACAATCCCGAGCACATGACCAGGCCGAGCTACCAATGTTTGGAGAGATCTATGCCCACTTGAATGATACGGACGCGTTGCGAGGTATCGTGTCTTTGCATGAAGGAGAACCAACCCCCGAAGAGATGATTTTACTACATGAGGCGACTGGACAGCATCAAGACGCCGCCGCCTGCTATGATAAGTTGGCTCAGAAGTCTGGCCACAACCCCTTCTGCAGGCGCACCGTGCAGTGCTACCTGGCCATCAATCAGCCCTTCACCGCTCTACAGATAGCCCGGGGATTCACTGCCAGAGAAACCTGCCACGAGAACTTACTGAGCGAGGAATCAGAAGCGATGCTGAATCTTATGAACTTTGACGCCTTGGAGACGCTTCTTGTCAGCAAAGAGGCTGCCAACGTTAAGAACTGGGGCGTGGGTATAGGCAAGGTCATGTTACATCTGCGAGACAAGAACTTGACACTGCTGAAGCAGGAAGTGTCAGAGCTGCGACGCGTGCTGACAGACTCTCTGTTCACCTCGACAGGGTATCGAGAAGGTTACGACTACATCGTGAAGCTACACATGCTCAGTGAGTTTGAGAAGTTGGCAACCCTCACTATCGACTCGGTCAGCACAAGCAACCCCTCGTCTCAACTGAGTCAGGAGTTCTCTGATCTGATCAGCAGCTTTGACGAGCGTCTCAAGCTGATGCAGCCGCAAGGCCGGGTCATTGAACCTGTGCTGTGTCTGCGTCGTGTGAGCCTCTCAGTGGCTCAGCAGCTGCTGCCTGACACACCCGTTCTCTCCGATCTCTTCAATCAGGCGATCGGGAACTGCTGGCTCAAGAGCATTGAGATAGCGCGCAAAGCGTCCAACTTCCAGCAAGCGTACTCTAACATTCTCGCTGTGGATGAGAAATTCCGCCCCAAGAAACTGTTCATTGAGAAGGCGAAACTTCTGTGGGATAAGATGGAACAGGTGAGGTGTAGGTGTTTCTCTAATAGCTTTCTTAATTTTCATTTTGAAAGCTACAAGTAAAACTTTACCTCACTTTATGAACACATTTTTTTCTTCGAATAAAGAAGCTTCTTTAATTCCACACTAAGTGGATATTATAGTAAAAAGTATGACCTGATAGACAGTAAAACATGGGTTCAAATCCAGGGTGATGGTATTTTATCATCATGAGTTGATTTATAAACCTCTTAACATAACAGATATAAAAAGAGAAAAATCCTCCTTTTCATAATAACTCTCAAGTTAACATGGAACAATTTTTTTTAGGTGCGCGCTTTGGACACTTTAACCAAAGGCTTGGACATGCATTTCCCAGACATGGAGCAAGTGAAAACAGCTTCTATTGAAGATAGACGCACTTGCGCGGAAGCTAAACTCCTGTTGGCTACTTATAACGATGAAATGGTCAACGTAGATATGGACCTTAATCTGAAAAGTTATCGCTATGCCGTGCTCATTTGGAACCGCTGGGAGAAGAGCATAGTTTATCTAGCTCAATACCAAGTAAGTGAACATTCAGCTGTACTATACTTAACCGGTGCAACATGTTGTGTTATCTAGCTCAATACCAAGTAAGTAAACATTGAGCTGTACTATACTGAACAGATGCAACATTTTGTGTTATCTAGCTCAATACCAAGTAAGTGAACATTGAGCTGTACTATACTTAACAGGTGCAACAATTTTACTTTCTGATTTCTGTAAGATATATCAAACTGATAACTTTGAGCATTAACCTCGCTTGGTGGGTAATTTTCACAAAAGAGTGTTATGTATAACTTTTTCGAAAGCCAACTGATAAAATTTCTAGATGAACTGGGACTCTCCTGATATGACTAAAGTGATTTTGAACAAATGGTCTGTTTGTATATCTACTATTAACATAATATAAAAAAAAAATTATCATTATCCTTCTCCCATATCCATATTTCTCTTTTAAAGAGGTTATTTTCCCTTTATAGAGAGGTAAAAATGACCTGAAAATCCTTCTCTTTTATCCAGTTGTTTCTTAGTCAGAGGTTATTTTCCCTTATAGAGAGGAAAATCCTCCTCATGTATCGAAGTTGCTCTTATATCCAGGCTCCACTCTACTCCCCACATAATTTCTTCATCACCAGGACCGCCTGCTCAACGCTATGGAACTGAACGAATTCTACACCAATCATCTGGAATTCTTCTCGCAAACGGTCATGTACTTCGGCAAGTCCCTGTCTTACGGAACAGACTACATTTACCAGTCCATGCCGCGCATGATTAGTCTATGGCTGGATTTCGGTGCCCAACTATCGAAAGACTCCAAGGTGGGAGGTCAAAGGTCGAATCTTTTCATTGCCGAGAGAACAGAAACGCTGGCCAAGGTAAGAATAATAATTTTGTGTCTGTAAGATATGCACAGATTCCTGTCTTTCAGTGGTGTAAGGATTATATGGACGCTCAGATCAAATGTGAAGTTATTCATAACACGTCAATAGCACTCAAGTGCAGGGCGTTACTTTGTTATTTTTCTCTTGCCCAAACAACATTGCTTACACTAAATAAAGAGGTGCTTTGTTAAACTGTTGGCATAATGGGACTAACTGTCTTAATCTGACAGTCTAAATAAAGCACTACTTATACTTATACACACAACCACAAGTTGCTGAAAAGATGTAAATTATATCTGAACGCAACATTTTACCAAGTGTTGAAATTAAGATCAAATGTATAGGCTCCTGCTGTGTTCAATGATTCTATTTTGGTTTTAACTTTCTAATGCTAGGTACCCAGGACGCGCTGTAAACTTTCCAATCTCTGGAAAGCGCACCAGCTACTCTTACTAACCTCACCCAGCCTGTGATGAAAGGACAACCTTGCGTCTTATTTACATGGGAGGTAGCTAAATCTGCACAACCAGGGGATCAAATGTAACACCGTTACCTCACTACTGAGATAATTGTGAAGGAAAGAATACCTGAGGCGAAACTCCCGTCTCTACGTTGGAATTCGCTCCTCTATGTCTATGTGATTCATTTGGTCAATAGGGTAGTGCCATCTCTCACTGACTCAGAAATATGAATAATAATTAACTTGTGATCAGGCGCGGCCGGTGCTAAGGAGCTCCGGAACTGCAGCACCTCCAGACGAAAGAGAAAAGAGTTCCTCAAGTCCTAACTCGTACCCAATGAAAATTATCACACATTTCTAGAATATTTAATGCACAATTAATATGATTGGCATGGTAAACTTTAGATTTTCCCAAGACCCCCTGACAAGATTATTTTATAATCTAGCTCTTAATCTCATTCTTTTTGTGATGTATATTTTCTACTTCCAGGTGACTCGAACCCTGGAGAACCTGATTTCAAAACTGCCCACCTACATGTTCTTCTCCGCCTTCTCTCAGCTGGTGTCGCGAATCTGTCATCCCCATGACGAGTGCTTCCGACTCCTTCGTTCAATTCTGGTCAAGTGTATTCTGGAGTATCCCAATCATGCGCTCTGGATGTTCATGTCACTGCACAAGTCTCCGTACCAGTTGCGATTGAATCGGTTCAATAATGTTCTCAAAGTAAAAAGTATTTTTATTCCTATTAACCAAATATTTTTTTTTTTTTTTTCAACAAATACTTGAAATATATTTATTTACATATTCATCTTCTTCTCTTTTAATCACCAAGTTTTAGTAGGGTCCTGAGTGCGTTAGCATGTGTTGGACCCTACCGTACAAAAAAGTCATATTTGTATATCATATTTGTATAAAAAGTCATATTTCTTCTCTATTTTTCATGTGGAAGAAGACATGAACGACTGAAATGAATGAAACAAATAAAATTACAACAATCTGAGTCAGAGATGGTAACGGAGTGTCGCCATCTTAACTGTTGATTAATATTGAACTGAAATTCCTAGGGCCCTTTTTTTTAATGAACATTTATTTAAAGAGAGGTCTATAACAATTGAAGTCCTTGCCCCTAAGGCCCTTTAAATGGGGGTGAAATAGCCCTCATTTTACTGAAAGCAAATTGTGGCAGCTAAGCAAATGATGAAAGAATAGGACATTTAGAATCCTCAGACTACCTTAAACACTCGACCACCAATGCATGGTTAATCTTTTTTTAAAACTATTTCTCTACTCCAGGATTCTCGGCTTAAGCCTGTGGCAGAATTCATAAGCAAGTTCCAGAAACTGGTTGAATATCTCTCTCATTTGTGCAATATGGCGTCTCCCAAAACTGCTTCCACCTCTCTCAGATCTCTCAACAAAGCTCTCGTCAGACTTCTGACTGAAGGTCAGTGACACTTTAGAATATTTGTGTCTGTTACAGGGTGAGAATCAATTGCATTTATCAATCTAAAAAAAAAACCTTACCACAGCTGGATGTATGTATGAGTATACAGGTTAAAGCACAAATAGCAGAGGGAAAATTTGCTTTCAAAACAAATAGTCGTCCATTAAAAGTCTACAACATCCAGTAAAATTCACTCAACTTCCTTAAGGCATCCCTGCACCTACCAAATGGTGTAAGAGCTGATATAAAGCGCTGTGATTGGTTGAAATTCCCACTAGAGGGCGTGTTCCTGTTTTGAATTAAATTAATCTAAACCTGTTTCATAATTCTCACTTAAGGGGCGAAACATAAACCCGGATTAAATATAAGACAAGTCGGGCTATAGTTTTTTTATTTTTATTTATTTACACTTTAATTTTTTTACAAAACAATCATCAACAACAACAAAAAAAACACTGCCAATTATGGACACAATACTTCCTCGTGATTGTTTCACATTGTGTACACGTGCGAATTTTGAGTTTTTATACTAAATTACTTTTGTATCTCCGAAATGGCTGAACCGATTTTCTTCAAATTTGTTTTATATGGTAGAAAACCGTTTTTTCTACATTCTAGATTCTACAAAATATTCTGTATCGGCAAGTCGTGGTTCTTATTTTTTGACTTTATTGTCCAAAATTTCGGATTTTCTTAAATATCAGAGTCAAATTATAATTAATTAAAAAGAAAATATAAAAAGCCTGTGTAGAACATTAATATGCATATACATACAAAATTTCATCAAAATCGGGTGTACCGTTCACGAGATATAAGCATTTAAGTAAAAAGTTAGTGGTCAGGCGCATGGTCTCTTTCACCCAGAGCCGCTAGTACGAATTCGATGAATTTAAAATGGGACCATCTACAGAATGTCTCCTAGATGTTTACAAAATTTCATCAAAATCGGTCGAGTAGTTTCCGAGATTTGCGCGTTACAAGGAATCGTTTTAACAGACAGACAGACAGACAGACCGACAGACGGACACAAAACCAAATTTGCTCAGGAGGTTATGAAACGTCCAAAAATATGAAAAAAATTGAAATCGGAGCAAAAAAATATTTTTTTTTTACAAAAACGAACACAATACTTCCGATTTCTAATATTAGAAATTTCTCGGAAGTAATATAACAATAAATTTAAAAAAAAAACTTAGAAATATGTACAAAAATAGTGTGTTCAGATTGGTTGAAACTCCAACGTGAAGGAGGGTCTGGCCTATCCTAAATTTAATCCTGTTTTATAATTCGGCCCTGGGTCTTTTAATTAGAAAAAAAGAACAACAAACAAGCAGACTGAAAGCCACATAGATTTTGAAAAAATCCTGACTGATTTCGCACTCAAAATCTATTTCCCTGGCATAGTGTCGTAGATCCGACCCGCCGCGCGCCGGCAGTATAAATAAATGTCTATAAAGAGCTACTTATTTTTTGCTATCATGTCACAATTTTTAGTGGGTATCGTCGACATTGGGAAAACTAATGCTAATGCATCATACCTCCAACCAACCATCATTTTCCAATATAAATCTCGTACTGGTCGTTGCCCAGGTTACAACTACCCCATTATGTCCTCACGAGGACATGCAAAGTACAGAGCCGAAAAAATTGTCACCCCGCCGGGATTCAAACCCGGGTCACCTGGCCCAGAGTGACTAATAAATGTTTATCTATGCGTTGCACAGTCACTAACAGACTAATTAAGCACGGCCTTTAACCACTTGATTAAGTATAAAGTTGATTGATTAAATCTGTTCATTAGCGATTATGCACTTGACTAGTGGACTTTTAAGGCCTATTTTTATTTTGGATTAAAAAAAATTCCAGGTTCGATATTTCCAATTTATCCCAAGGTCAACTTCACCACATTCGTAAAAGAAAAATGCGTTTCGGTACTTTTAAAGATAAACTATGGACTTAACCTATAAAAGAACTGGAAGCAAGAATTTTCTACTTCCACATTTTGGTTAACTTTGGAAGAGGAAATTTTTCCTCTTCCAAAAGAAAAATGACTTGCTTCCAGTTATTTGGTTCATTTTATTCCCGTTTGGTTATTTCAATTTCAATTTTCAATTTTCAATTTCAATTTTATTGTACTAAAAAATACATAATACTGTATGTGTACAAACTTACATTCTACAAATTAAATTAAATCTAAGTTTATATAATATTTAAAATAGGTAAACTAGTTTGGAACAAAGAGCATTTAAATAATTTGAGGACTAGAAAAGCAAAAATAAAAATGTATAAAGACAAATAAAAACGAAAAACAGAAAAGGAACGAAAAGGTTATAGGAGGGAAACACAAGGATGACTAGAAGGTGTGATTGAAGTTTGACTAGCTAGTTACTCAGGCTGCCCTGGAACTCGTCAAAGCTATAAGGAGCTAGATCCAGGAGTTGATCTTTGGTTAGAAAGAAAAATACGGCGGCTTTATTGTATGATTACTTCCCAGGCGCGTTCTCCGACATCATGATCCCCATCCAGCGTCTGCGCACTCTCTCCCTCCCCTCTGTAGTGGACCCCACGCCCACGCGCCGCCACAACCCTTTCCCCCAGGGCCTGGTCTACTTCCAGGGGGTGGAGGATCACGTGCACATCTTCTCCAGTCTCAAGAGACCCAAGATGATCACCTTCGTCGGGTCGGACGGCACCAAGTACCCCATGATATGCAAACCCAAGGTAGGACCCCATGATATGCAAACCCAAGGTAGGACCCCATGATATGCAAACCGTCTTTAAGTACCCCATGATATGCAAACCCAAGGTAAGACCCCATTATATGCAAACCCAAGGTAGGACCCCATGATATGCAAACCCAAGGTAGGACCCCATGATATGCAAACCCAAGGTAAGACCCAATACTTTTTTTTTTCAAGAAAAAAGAAAATAATAATAATAATAAAAAAATAAATTAAAAAAAGGACCCAATACTTTGATACTATATGTTTCATCGTTGCTATTTAATTTATAATATTTTTTATTGTAATAATAAAAAAAAGCCGACCTCCGTGGCTCAGTGGTTAAGAGCATTGGTTGCTGACCCGGATGTTGCTGGTTCGAATCCCCGTCGGAGCGGAAAATTCTAACTGAGTTTTCCGTTTCCGCAATGGCATGGATGTAAAGGTAAAGTGCCCTGAAGTAATGCGAAAGCAGTTCCGGGGGACAATTACCTTTAAATAATAATAATAATATTAATAATTAGACATATTTGACATGAATAAGATTCAATAATGGACAAGAGTAAAATACAATACGAGTAATATGTAGTTCATTTTATACAGTAAAAATGTACTCTGAAGAAAAATTGCAAAGGTGGTTGTACACGTTCTCAAAAATTCAAAAAGGTATGAAACAATTTTTTGGTTATCTTGATTTGCAGGATGATTTGCGGCAAGATTTTCGTCTCATGGAGTTCAACTCCATCGTGAACATGTATCTGAAGCGAGACCCAGAAGCAAGGGATCGGTCCTTGAATATCAGAACTTACGTGAGTAGTATGAACAATGAACATACTTTTTGTCTGTCTGTCCCGGTAGCTCAGTGGTAAAGGCGGCACTCTGTGAATCCAGAGATTCCAGAGGTCGCGGGTTCGAATCCTAGCCGGGACATGACAAGTTATCCTCCCATTTGGGATTTTTACCACATAATAATATTTTTTGGGCTTACTACTGAAATCATGGGACTTTAATAGTCCTAATCGGGCAGTATAAATAAGGCGATATTATCATTATTACTTATGAAATCTAAAAAATTAAGTAAAATGAAATACCAAATTAATTACTATATTGATTTGTCGTTTTACTTAATTCCTAACATTGAGGAAGTATATATCCATTTTTGATTGATTGATTTTGCTGTGTCTTAGCAATCTACCAAAAGTAGACAGCTGGAACTGTGTATTTTATATAATACAGGGTGGGGCAAAAGTTTGGAAACCCCTGAATAACTTTCGAATGGCTTCTTTGGTAAAATAAAATTTTGTAAGTTAAACCGGGCTAATAAGAGTGGGGTCGATTTTTGTTACCGGCCCCCATGTCGGGGCCAGGGGGGCTAACTTCATTTTTTTTTATACGAACCCCCACTTTGCGATACATTTTGGGAAAGGTCTTTAAATAAGAAATACATTGGTGCAAATTTTATTTCTTTAATATTAACTGTTTGCAAATGGCGTCCAACTTTGTGTATGCAGTAAAGTCTGGAAACCCATGGTTTCCAGACTTTACTGCATACAATTTTACAAAAAAAATCTACACACAGTATGGATAAGTGTATAATTAATATTTTCCTCAATTATCTCTATCTTATGATAGAGTGTTGTTCCGTTGATAGACGACTGTGGTCTGCTGGAGATGGTGCCCTATCTGACCACCCTGCGTCAGTCCATCCTCACATCTTACATTGCCGTCAACAAAGTTCCCCTGCTCAAAGATCTCAAAAAATATTTCTGTGGTAAGAATCATTCTTCTTTCGATTCAGTCTTAAGAAAGACTGAATCGGTATAGGAGTTATAGGAAGGTATAAGGTATAGGAAGGTATTCACCTATAAGGTATAGGAAGTTATACATGCGGCCACTTTTTTTCATAATAACAAACCACCCAGTTATTCGTTGTTTATTGTCCCGGTAGCTCAGTGGTAAAGGCGGAACTCTGTGAATCCAGAGATTACAGAAGTCGCGGGTTCGAAACCCAGCTGGGACATGAAAAGTTATCCTCCCATTTGGGATTTTTACCACATAATAATATGTCTTGGGCTTACTGCTGGAATAATGGGACTTAATAGTCCTAATCGGGCAGTATACATAAGGCGATATTATTATTGACAACCGCCTAAGTTAGAAAAGTTAAAAAAAAAAGCATAGCACAACTTTTCAATTCTAAACATTGCGAAAATGTGAAGTCTGATGGAATATTATCTGAGGTATTTTCGAAATTGTAAATAATAACATCCTTTACAAGCCCCCGAATGATGTTGCAACCACAAAACCTTTTACATTTTATTATTATTATATTATGCTTTATTAGGTAAGACAAAGCAAAATATGCACTATATTACAGAACAATACAATGAAATTATAAAGAAAAAATAAATAGATTGAACAATGAAACAAGAACAAAAAAGAGAATAAAGCTAATGCACTACCTAAAGGGCGGGGTTATTGCCTGTGGCAATCTCTTCCACCCAACTCTTTTTTTTGCAAGAAAACACTTCATTGCTTTTATTTCTCATAATTCTAATTAGATGGTTAAAATAACACACAAGGTCTCTTATTAGACTCTCACCGCCACTGATAAAAAAGGTTGGGTGGAAGAGATTACCACAGGTAATAACCCCGCCCTTTAGTTAGGACATATGTTTTTATATATTTTCATTTTTTTTGTATATATTGTTTCTATTTTTTTCATTGTTAAAATAATTATTTGTATGTACATAATGTCCATTTATATCTAACTAGCGGGTTACACCCGCCGCTTCGCCAGCCCATCAAACACACACAACGCACACACACACCCACCCACACACACACATCCACACACACACATCCACACACACCCACACACACGCACACACACCCACACACACGCACACACACGCACACACCCACACACACACATACACACACCACACACACACACCACACACACACACACACACACACACACCACACACACCACACACACACACACACACACCACCACACACACACACCACACACACACACACCACACACACACACCACACACACACACCACACACCACACACACACACACACACACACACACCATACACACACACACACACACACACACACCATACACACACACACACACACACACCATACACACACACACACCACACACACACCACACACCACACACACACACACACACACACACAACACACACACACACACACCACACACACACACACACCACACACACACACACACACACACACACACACACACCCCACACACACACACACCACACACACACACACACACACACCACACAACACACACACACACACCACACACAACACACCACACACACACACCACACACACACACCACACACACACACACACACACCATACACACACACACACCATACACACACACACACACCACACACACACACCACACAACACACACACAAAATGTCATTTAGGTTTGAAAAAAAACCTGAATATTTTTTGTCGCCCATCTATTTTCTGGCCTTCCCCGGCGTAGCTCAAGAATGGCTCATCAGAATTTCGCGATCAATATGTCAAATGAAAGCCTAAACCCTTGCCTAAAACTTTCTCGCTCTGAGTTGATAGGTCGTCACTTCAAATTTCGAGAAAAAATGTCATTTAGGTCAAAAAACGTGAATATTTTACATGTTACCCATCCATTTTTTTACCTTACCCGGCGTAGCTCAAGAACGGCTCATCAGAAATTCGCGATCGATATGTCAATTGAAAGCTCAAGCCCTTGCCTAAAACTTTCTCGCTTTGAGTTGATAGGTCGTCGCGACAAATTTCGAGAAAAAATGTCATTTATGTCAAAAAACGTGCATTTTTTTGCGTCACCTATCCATTTTTATCCTTACTCATTGTAGCTTAACCTCAGGGAGATATAATCTAGCCTAGAAGAATTTCCTGATCCAAGCGGACCTATGTGCAAAATTTCAGGTTTCTCGGTCAAACGGTGTGGATTTGTATAAAGAACATACATACATACACACACACACACATACATACAGACAGCTTTCTTTTATAGATATAGATAAAGTGTTGTATAATAATAATAATAATGATAAAAGGTACCTAACACAAGTTTTTTTCTAACCAGTTCGATAGGAGACACTAGTTACTCCATTTTTAAACATTTTTTTAACAAACCGTCTTGCAACCATTTCTCAGATAAATCCGAGCCCCTAGACAAGAAAAGGACCATGTTCCTGGAGCATCTGGTCCCGCCCACCCCCCTGTGCTACGAGACTGGTTCCTGCGGGAGTTCCCAGCCAAGCTCTGGTACCGGGCCCGCACTGCCACATTCGGACCTGCCTGTGATGTTATTGTGGGCTACATCTGGTAGTCATAGCTATCCAGCTCTGGTACCTGTGCTGTGATGTCTATTGTGGACTACATTCTGGGTAAGTCATTATGCTATCCCAGGCTCTGGTACCTGTGCTGTGATGTCTATTGTGGCTAATTCTGGGTAAGTCATTATGCTACCCCAGGCTCTGGTACCTGTGCTGTGATGTCTATTGTGGGCTATATTCTGGGTAAGTCATTATGCTATCCCAGGCTCTGGTACCTGCGCTGTGATGTCTATTGTGGTCTATATTCTGGGTAAGTCATGATGCTATCCCAGCCTCTGGTACCTGTGCTGTGATGTCTATTGTGGGCTACATTCTGGGTAAGTCATTATGCTATCCCAGGCTCTGGTACCTGTGCTGTGATGTCTATTGTGGGCTATATTCTGGGTAAGTCATTATGCTATCCCAGGCTCTGGTACCTGCGCTGTGATGTCTATTGTGGTCTATATTCTGGGTAAGTCATTATGCTATCCCAGGCTCTGGTACCTGTGCTGTGATGTCTATTGTGGGCTATATTCTGGGTAAGTCATCATGCTATCCCAGGCTCTGGTACCTGCGCTGTGATGTCTATTGTGGGCTACATTCTGGGTAAGTCATTATGCTATCCCAGGCTCTGGTACCTGTGCTGTGATGTCTATTGTGGACTACATTCTGGGTAAGTCATTATGCTATCGTGGACTACATTCTGGGTAAGTCATCATGCTATCCCAGCCTCTGGTACCTGTGCTGTGATGTCTATTGTGGGCTACATTCTGGGTAAGTCATTATGCTATCCCAGTCTCTGGTACCTGTGCTGTATTGTCTATTGCTCAGAGGTAAAGGCGCTCAGTGGTAAAGGTGTCACTCTGTGAATCCAGAAATTCAAGATGTCGCTGGTTCGAAACCCAGCCGGGACATGACAAGTTATCCTCCCATTTGGGATTTTTACCACATAATAATACGTCTTGGGCTTACTGCTGGAATAATGGGACGTAATAGTCCTAATCGGGCAGTATAAATAAGGCGATATTATTATTCTTATTGTGGGCTACATTTAAATTCAGTGTTAAAAATTTAGTTAAGAGCGCTTTAAAAACGCACAGAGTGTTGTTCCCTATACAATTTTAATGATATGATGTACGTATACAGTATAAAGGGTCCGCCAAAAAAGGAACCACTTGAAATATCTAGAGAACGGATTAAAATTTTGAGAAATGCTGAGACCCATGTACCATAATATCAAGGGGAAACTTTTTCTACTGGCTTTCGTTTTTTGTTTATCATTACCATGGGTGACCTCAGGACTTTGGAATCTTAAATAGAACCACCTCATTTGTAATACCTTTCTGAAAAATACTTGACATCAGAAGTATTTTAAGACAAGTTTGAGATTTTAAACAAAAACAGGGCCATCTCTAGTAATACCTACAGTAAATTTCCTAAAATCTAGTAGCAATCTATTATTTGTAAGTTGGCTTAAAGTTGGCGTAAATTATGACCTAAAGCTCTCAGTCATTTCAGTCTCAACAGTTTCAGTCATTCTGTTAACATGTCCTAGCAACATTCTGGTAACATAACTCCCCCCCTGGCTACGCCATTGCGCTAAGGGATACTGTCCACTTAGATTAAATCTAATCCTGTTTTATAATTCAGCCCACTAACATTAGGGGAAAAACTTGATAAAAGCAAAATACCAACTATGTTCAGAGCAAGTGTAGAACGTTTTCTTCGGCGTTGTAGAATTACCGTTTTGCTTTAAATTAAAACTAACACGAAACTCTTTTTTTTACAGGTCTAGGTGACAGGCATGGGGAGAACATTCTTCTGGATTCAATGACTGGAGATCTCATACATGTAGACTTCAACTGTCTCTTCAACAAGGTATGCTTATCTTATGGATTATTGTGCGTCAACACAATGTGCTGACACGTCGCGCTGAGGAACCATGGACTATTACTTCCGATAAATGTCTAATATTAAAAATCGAATTTATTTTTGTTTAAAAAATAATAATAAAAAAACTTATTTCTGGACGTTTTATAACTTCCTGAGCAACGTTGGTTTTGTGTCTGTCTGTCTGTCTGTTAAATACATTCCTTGTAACGCGCAAATCTCAGAAACTACTGATCGGATTTTGACGAAATTTTGTTCACATGTAGGAGACGTATTGCAGTTGGTCCCATTTTAAATTAGCAGTTCTTGGAGATAGAGGCCATGCGTTTGACCTCTAACTTTTTACTTAAAAAAAAAAACTTATACGCTTATGTCTCGTGAACCGTTGATGTTGATGAAATTTTGTATGTATATGCGTATTAGTGTTTTACATTGGCCATTTTTAATAATTTATAATAGCTCTGATATTTAAGAAAATCCGAAATTTTGGACAAAAAGTACATAAATAAAGAGTGTGACTTGCTGATACAGATTTTTTGTTGAATCTAGAATGTTGAAAAACGGTATTCTACACTAAAAACAAATTGCAGTAAATCGGTATAAAATCTCTTAATTTTTTTGTTGATAGTTGCACATTTCTGGGAGAAAAAAAAAGTGTCTAGTTCTTTCTTCAGACTAATAAGATAAAATATAGGTCACGAAGAAAACAAACAGGTTACATATTTTTTATAAATGTTTAATTATCTATTTTTTTTAAATAAATCAGGGGTCCCTCCTCCCCTCGAATTCAATTTTGGTTAACCGACGTTGATGTGACGCGACGCTTCGCATGACCGGCTTCCAGATACTCTTTTTTTTTTTTTTTTAGAGTAATAGTTTAATAGTTTATTTATTTATTTTCTTTATAAAGAAACATTTATACAAAGGTACTTCTCCTAAGCTTTTTTTTTTTTGTTTTAACGTCGCTTTCAACTGCATGGTCATATCACGACGAGGGTGTTACCCTACATTCGCAGGAAACTCACAAACCTGCTACCCACATTAACCTCACCCAGCCTGGGTTGGACCGGAATGCCAGCATCACGAAGTCTTCACCTCGCTGGACGTTGCTTAACTTCGGTGATCCAACGAGAACCGGTGCATTCAACGCGCCATCGACGCTGGCTTCCTAAGCTTTGAAGGGCTCCTAAGAGCTCCTCTTCTTTCATAACTTGATGTTGCAGGGCGAGCAGTTCGACTTTCCGGAGCGGGTGCCGTTTCGTCTGACTCACAACATGGTGGACGCCATGGGGAGGGGGGGGGGGAGGGGGGATTCCTGCACTCGTGCAACATCACCAACAGGGTGCTGCGCGCGCACAAGGAACAGCTGCTGTCGGTGCTGAAACCGTTCCTGTACGATCCTCTTGTCAACTGGCAGGGCCGGGGCTTCAAGGGGAACGAGAACGCCGAGATGACGAACAGTGAGGTAATAATAATAATAATATCGCCTTTTTTATACTGCCCGATTAAGACTATTAAAGTCCCATTATTCCAGCAGTAAGCCCAAGACATATTATTATGTGGTAAAAATCCCAAATGGGAGGATAACTTGTCATGTCCCGGATGGGTTTCGAACCCACGACCTCTGGAATCTGTGGATTCACAGAGTGCCGCCTTTACCACTGAGCTACCGGGACAGCTCGAGTAGGAACTCGAATGAAGCTTGAGTAGAGGTGCTTTATTTATTTAGAAACTCTTTATTAGTAGGTAGAACATATATGTACAGAGTGTCCACTTTTAATGTGCGCCATAGGAAAAATACATGTAAAAACAGTTTTTCTTGTCTCAAAAGTCGCCATTAAGTATTTTAATTAAACCAAATATGTTAACTCATGTATTTTTATCTGAAGAATCCACTGATGGTAATTTCATACACCTGGGACTTACAGTTAAAAAGATAAGGGTTCGAAATCCGAGAAATGTGTTATGTTTGAAACTAAACATTTTTGTACAATTGGATACTCTATTTTATGTATTTTTTCACGAGAAATTGATTGGTAATATTTTCAATTACCTGGGGTTTACAGTTAAAAAGTTCTGGGTTCGAAGCTGAGTAATTGCGTTATGTTTGAAACTCAATATTTTCGTACACCTGGATACCAACCTGGTTTCTGGTTTTACTAACTGTGATACCCTATTTTAGCATTCTTTAACTTTATTTGTGTATTTTTTCAATAGAAATAACGATTTCTGCTTATTTTGTCCGAAGAAGACCTACTGAAAAAAGGCGTGTTTTAAACTTGAATTCATGCCTTTGTAAAAAAGGACAACTGATAATCAGTTTATGGGTAGGTACTTACTTATATTGAAGTTAGATTCGATTTTCAGACGAATCTAGTTTAAATCTGACACACGCTCCCATGCAATTTTCAAAACTCACGGATGTGGGCCAAAGAAAATTCTCTACTCTTGGTACAGCCTCATACTCAGTACCCACAAAAAATAAACGTCTGGGCAGCAATAGTAGGACAACACATTTTTTTTTTTTATTATTATCTGACCTGGTTGCAGGGTTTTCAGTGAAACCCTTACAATTAACACTGCGACCTAATTAGATCTATTGTGACCAGTTGATTCTATTTGGTTTTAACGTCCTGACTAAGATAGATAGTCAGGACGGGGGTTTTACCCTCCATTCGCTGGGAATCGTACCAGCTACCCACATTAACCTCACCCAGCCTGGGTAGGGCCGGAAATGCCAGCCTCACGTGTTTGGATGGAACAGAATTTTCGTCGAAAAGTCTGCCCCAACCGGCAGTTGAACTCGGGAACTCTGGACTACGGGCAGTAGTCACAACCATTACGCCACGGAGGCTGCTTTTTTATGGATTTCTGGTCCAATATTCTACAATGAAAGTCTAACTTCAGAACTCTTCCTCGACCTCCTTGTTCATGAAATAGGTCCATTAATCACAAATGTTGTTGGTGAAAGAGAATTTTTTTTTCAAATGGACGGTTGTCCAGCCCACAACTCAAGATTAGTCAAAGAGTTTTTACAAGCAGCATTTCCAGGAAGGGTGATAGCTCACAATGGTGATATTGATTGGGCAGCAAGATCACCCGATCTATCCCCAAATGACTTTTTTCTTTGGGGTTACCTAAAAACAATACTAAACTTTATCACGAAGGTAAAACATACCCCAATGTAGAGGCATTGAAAGATGCCATCACCCAAGCATGCAACAACATAACAGCACGTCAATTTTATTGGCAAATGTTCGCAATGAATTTTACGACAGATTGGGATATTGTGTTGCTGCTGATGGAGATATCTTTGAAAATCGAATCTAACTTCAATATCAGTAAGTACTTATCCATAAACTGATTATCAGTTGTTCTTTTTTACAAAGTCATGAATTCAAGTTTAAAACACGCCTTTTTTCAGTAGGTCTTTTTCGGACAAAAGAAGCAGAAATCGTTATTTCTATCGTTATATCTAAAAATACACAAATAAAGTTAAAGAATGCTAAAATAGGGTATAACAGTTAGTAAAACCAGAAACCAGGTAGGTATCCAGGTGTACGAAAATATTGAGTTTCAAACATAACGCAATTACTCGGTTTCGAACCCAGAATTTTTTTACTGTAAACCCCAGGTAATTGAAAATATTACCAATCAATTTCTCGTGAAAAAATACATAAAATAGAGTATCCAATTGTACAAAAATGTTGAGTTTTAAACATAACACATTTCTCGGATTTCGAACCCTTAACTTTTTAACTGTAAGTCCCAGGTGTATGAAATTACCACCAGTGGATTCTTCAGATAAAAATACATGAGTTAACATATTTGATTTAGTTAAAATACTTAATGGCGACTTTTGAGACAAGAAAAACTGTTTTTGCATGTATTTTTCCTATGGCGCACATTAAAAGTGGACACTCTGTATACAGACAAATAATGGTAAATATAAAAATAGACAATATTAATAATATAAACAAGGAAAAAAAACAAAATATATACATATGTCCTAACTAAAGGGCGGGGTTATTGCCTATGGCAATCTCTTCCACCCAACCCTTACTTTTGTGATTAATAATGTGTTTTGTATCGAACAAAGTTCGAATAGGTGCGAATAAGATGTTTGACTAGATCGAAATTTGCATGGGTGTAAGTAAGATATTTTAACTCGTGAAATTTTAATAGGTGCGAATAAAAATTTACCGACCTCAGTAGTTTGATCGATAAGGCGGTGGTTTGAATCTTAAGTTAGGCAAAAAAATTGACTTACTGAGATTTATTTATACTGACTGAGTAACCCCTTTATGACAGCAGTTCTTATTGTGTTTAAATTATGAGGTCAAATACATTTCTAAAAATTGCTCACATTTAACTGGCGTTATAGGAACGTAAAAACAGTTTTTTGAGCCTCAAAAATCGCCAGTAGGTATTTAGGTAGGTTACTAGACTAGCTCTCGCCAATGAATACTACTAGTAATGAAAAATAAAGAATTATTTGTCCCCAGGAGCGTAGTACAAGAGACGTTTAAATACCTGTCTGTATACATTTCTGATTTTCCCTTTTTTTTCACAGGCGAAAATTTTCTTAGAGAACATCGAGGGTCGCCTGCAGGGCAAGGTGAGGTCAGGGGGTCAAAACACAACCATTCCTCTGTCAGTGGAAGGTCAAACCAAGAAATTGATTGAGGAGGCAACCAGCATTGACAACCTGTGTCAGATGTACCACGGCTGGGCTGCCTACCAATGATGGAGATGTGAATTGCTTTGTTGATTGCGGAACCAAATTAGCAGCACAGAGAACTCTATTTTTTTATGGAAGCGAAAAATTTGCTTGCATTGAAACAGAGGTTTCTTTGGTACAAAGTTTAAAGGGTAAAAAAAACCTTGGAAAGGTTTTTGTACCCTTTAAAAAACTCCTCATCCCTTTAGTTAGGTCCCTGGAACAGTTATCAAACATTACTTCAGGGCCCATTTTCTTAGCACATACCTATTCTCTTTTTGGTTATTTTTATTTTACAATATCGTTTTTTTTTACATTGCATTTTTTTATTTACAGCCAAACCTGGATGTGTGGAATTGCTTGGGACCGACCTGTTAATTTCAAACATCCAAGTATTCCACTTAGACGGTATCAAGTCATATTCCCCTTATCATCTTTGGACTTAAACTAGTTTCATTACTAAACACATACACTTATGTACAAATTTAGCGGCCCGCATAGGTTTTTTCTCATATAACGTGTAATTCTTGTTGGTCAAAAACATTTTTCATATTTTTTCTGATTGCGGAAATCACAAAATTTGGTACAGAGATAGCTAAGACATGAGGGCCAATTTTCAAAATTAAATGAAGTTCTTGTCAGCCTCCGTGGCGTAAAAGCAGCCTCCGTGGCGTAATGGTTGTGACTACTGCCCGTAGTCCAGAGTTCCCGAGTTCAACTCCCGGCTGGGGCAGACTTTTCGAAGAAAATTCTGTTCCATCCAACACGTGAGGCTGCCATTTCCGGCCCTACCCAGGCTGGGTGAGGTTAATGTGGGTAGCTGGTACGATTCCCAGCGAATGGAGGGTAAAACCCCCGTCCTAATCCAGGACGTTAAATCAAGTAGAATCGTTGGCGTTAGGAAGGGCATCCAGCCATAAAAAACGTGCTCCACCCTACCAACCGCAACCATGAGGTTGAACAATGCCGACCCCAAAAGCAACATAAGCTAATATGGGATAAAGGCAAGGGAGATATATATATATATAAATGAAGTTCTTGTCACTGTCGAACTTTCCCCATACAGGGTTACAAAACAACTGCTTTTCGATGTTTTTTTCAAAATTCATTATTTTGGATTAAGAGTAATATTCTCTTGCTTTATGTATTCATCCTCATTGCTTCTTGTGTCAAAAATGTTGGAGTCTTGATGGACAGGTTATTATTCTTCTGAAGTCAAAATAATGAATTTTGGGAAAAAACATTGAAAAACTGTTTTTTTGTACACCCTGTATGGGAAAGATCGACAGTGACAAGAACTTCATTTAATTTTGAAAATTGGCCTTCATGTTTTTGATAGGTATCTCTGTACCAAATTTTGTGTGATTTGCGTTATTAGAAAAAAATATGAAAAATGTTTTTGACCAACAAGAAATACACACGTTATATGAGAAAAAACCTATGCGGGCAGCTAAATTTGGACATAAGTGTATTATATGTACATCATTTCGATAGTTTCTATTGAACTTTATGACTCATTAGTGTCAATTTGTGAAACTTCTTATTAAGTAGTAGGCATTGCAAGCATGGTGACCTGGGTTCGATTCCCAGCGGGGCAGGATTTTTTCTGCTCTGTTCTTGGGTGTTCTGGGTCCACTCATACCTCGTGAAGAAAAATGAGTAGCTGCTTAAAGAGAGCAGCGACCAGTGGCGGAATCATAGGCAAAAAAAAGATATTAGGATATTAAAAGATATGGAAAAAGTCCTATAATTCTGCGCTACCCACTAAACATTGTGATATAATAACACAAAGAAACACATTATTATTATTAAGTAGTAGTCTCTCCCAAGTACTATCCACACTATTTTTTAAAACTTCCCTCTGTAGGTTGGTATTACAGAGTTTTGTTTGATCTATGAATTGAACTAATCCAATTGAGGACAAGAGAAAAGCATAAATACACAAAAAGTAACCATTACAAGAGATCAATTGTTGGATTTATTTATTTTGCATTATCTGAAGTCATACTCTATATCAAATTATTTCTTTTTGTTGTGATACATTAGTGTTGTTTCAAAATTTTCGTTATTAAAATACATATGTACCTGTACCCAGTTTACAAGGAATGTTTTTATTCATTTAGGGCGGAATTAATAGACGTTTTTGTAATACCTCTGTGGCGCTAAGTCACGGATTGCGTACTGTGTAAGATAGGGAAAACCGACACTTACCAACGACTTAAGTTATTGATGTTGTCTATTAATTCCGCCCTTACTCTCACATAATATGTAGATGGCAGTTCTGTGGAAGGCACAAGGTTTTCAGTGGTACAATAATATTCACATTGATGGATCTTTCAATACACGGGAAATAACATATGGAATTGAACTTGGTATGCGATCTGGTCTGAATTCAAAACCGTTAGAATACAATGACCAAAGTAATCTTCCCAAAAATTTACAAGTTACCTATTGGCCATTATTCTTATCATTATGAGATTAACTAACAAAGTAAATAAACATATAAGTCCATAAGTTTATTGGGATCTGACTATCCACACAAACCTGCGCGAGAGATAAAATTACATCGCTAGTACATAATTATGATGTACCATGGACACTCTTTCGTTCAAGGTATAAACAGAATAAAATTGAAAAAAAAACATCTTAGTAAAATAAAGACTAGTTAGTATTAATATAAAATAACCTACAGGTAATACTTTTGTCAGTATCAAAATACCAATTATAAAATATGTTTTAGTAGAGGGTCCTGAAAATGAAAAATATTTTTAAAGATAATAATTCAAGTTCCAGAATTATGTAATGAACTCGCTGTTATTTTATGAACAGCATGAAATATTAAGGACGGAATTAATAGACGTTTTTGTAGTACCTCTGTGGTGCTAAGTCACGGATTGCGTACTGTGTAAGATAGGGAAAATCGACGCTTAGCAATGGCTTGAGTTATAATAATAATAACACTCTTTAGTGGAAGATAACCACCAGGCGCGGTGAATGCTCAAAGCATTTTCTACCACCTAACCCTCAAGAGTCTTATTATTATGTGGTCACATACTCAAATTAATGAATAAAATTCATGCAGTGGGTGCTATTCGAGCCAACGGATCCCTACGCTACCTGGATTACCAGACTAGCGCGTAAACCACTTGACTACCAGTGCACGTTATAGAATTTGTCTATACAGCCAGCGTCGATGGCATGTTGAATACACCGGTTCCCTTCAGAACACCGAAGTTAAGCGATATCCAGCGAGGTTAAGACTTGGATGGGTGACCATTCAAATTCTAATTCTCGTGACGCTGGCTTTTCCCGGCCCCACTCAGGCTGGGTGAGGTCAATGTGAGTAGCAGGTTTGTGAGTTTCCTGCGAATGGAGGGTAAAACCCCCGTCATGATATGACCATGGCAGTTGAAAGCGACGTTAAACCCCACTTAAAAAAAAAATATATATAAAAAAAAAAAAGAATTTGTCTATTAATTTCGTCCTAAATGTTCAATTTTTTAAGAGTGCGTATTAAGTGGCTGTATTTAAAAATATTCAGTGAATAAAAAATAAACAATAACTGGCCGGAAATTTCAAATCTGATTTCGTATAGTATCTTTTTGAATTAATTCTCACCAATGTAAAACTTTTAAATCTTAAAATTGTGAGTAATAAAATAGTGGAAGAAACAGTTAGAAAATGTCGAGTGAAGGTTCTCCTTCCTCTAGACAAGTTTCCACCACCACATCCACGTCCATCACTGAATCTTCTTCGAGTCCAGTGGAGGTGAAACGTTTGATTACCACTTGCCAACATGAAAGCCGAAACCTGTTGCAAAATATTCGCAATTTCATTCAACGAGGTCATCTACGTAAACGATCTTGTCCGGTGGACGGTGATGTCAGCTCATCCGAGAGCAACCGCAGTCCGGTGAAGAAGAAAATGAGAGTGGCGCCTGGCGTGTGCCTGGCGGGGGGCGGGGACTACACAGGCCGAGGTGGCCCGATGACGGCCGATGATCCGACGAACAGACAGGCCAGAATACAGAGCTGGATTGAGAAAGAAAAGCAGAACCATGGACGCTACGAACACAATCCTCGTCCTGTGTACAATCCCAACTGTATATTCTGCAATCCAGAACCTTAAGAGTCATGATGATTTTATTATAAATCGTTATGTGAAGTCATTGGATATTGATCAATAAATTGTAGGTCTAACATCTGTTTTTATAATTTTCAATAAATAAATATGTACATTGAATTAAATAACATACAACCTTACTGAGAGAATAAATTCTGTAGGAATAATGAATGTTTACATTTCATTACAGTTTATAAAGAGTAAATTTGTTTACAAAATTTGGACTGGTGTAACACCTAAACTGAATTTCCACTTGTACGCAACTCTTTTTTCTTTCTCTGACTTGTTGACATCAAGATGTGTTTAAATGAAGGAATAAAAGACTTAGTAGAGCTTCAGGGGAAAATCACATACCTACCTACTAACATAATTAAAAAAAAAAAAAACAAAAATTAAAACAATAACAACCTAAAACTAAAAACAAAGGAGAAAAAAAGTTAAATATCAAATTTTGATACCCTTTCCAAAGGGGCTGAAAGGTGATATACAGATTAACACCGTCTTGTTCTAGCCTTTGTAAATTTGAAGCCAGGAATTTTGGATGAATCTTCTTTGTCTGCATCACACTTGACATTTGAGTTGGGGCTCATCATGACAATGAGTAGGACTGCCATCACCTGTAAGAGGATATTATGTTATTTTTTTTTGTTGTGAAATAAGGTATTATTTGCGGAGAAGTAAGTAGCCTCTTCAAAATTATTTATAAGAGCTTCAATCACTTTCTTAAATATCAAGTTTATATTATATGCTTTATTTATCTCATTACTCTGATAATGTTGCCACTGGACATTACAATTTCAAAAATTTCTTCATTTGTCTTTACAAGATATTTTTTTTTTTTTTTTTACACTTCATTAATAGGACATATTATATACAATACAAATAATTACAAATTAAAATACAATAAATAGAAGAAAAAAATAAAGAAAAAATAAATAAATATATACATAATATATGTCCTAACTAAAGGGCGGGGTTATTGCCTTAGGTAATCTCTTCCACCCAACCCTTATGATATGATATAAGATATGAGGGGACCCCCGACAACATCCAAAGTACGAGTAGCAAATCTTCTTCCCAGCCGAGTTCGGAATCCAGGTCACCGTGCATGAAGCCTGGTGTGCTACTTCAAACCTCTGGAAAATGAACATGGCGACTACTTGAATTCTATCATGAATTCACGCTACTAATTAAATTTGTTTCGTAAAGTTGTTGGTTCATTTCAGCATACACTACTCACCAAAGAAATGATTATAATGCAGGTATACATTTGACATCTGGTATCGGGAACATTATCCATCTCCCCCAGTATCTGCTTGGCAGGATGGAACCCAGGATTCAGCTCTAGACTGTGCTTCAGATGCAAGGTAGCCTCCTGGTAGTGTCCATAAGCCTGGATAGAATTCAAAGTTAAATTGGCTACTTAAAAGATTTAATAATAATAATAGTCTAGTGGAAGGTATTAAAATTCTACGAAGAGATGTATGTATTAAATTAAGAATGTTGGACACAATTTTTTTCTTGTTTATTTATACTCTCCTGTATAAAATGAAAATCATTAAATATACCCCTACTGGTTTCAAGCGACGACATATTCACATAACCAGAACCAGTCCATTTTCCAGAATGTACCTGGGGCCTATTACATAAAGCACTTTACACTTCATGATTTAAATTCTGTTCCATAAAGAAACACAATGTTTTCAAAGAAAAATGAGATGAGAGTTGGCCAAAGGCTGGTTAATGTTGTGGAGGGAGAAATTTATTATAAACCACCTTATTTATTATAATTAACTGTAGAAAAGGCCAAGAACTGGAGAGGGCTGAGCATTGGAGCACTTATCCTATCTGATATCTTTTTTAATACAGGGTGGCGCCGCGGGTTCTCGTGTTTTTGAACCGGGTAGTACGGCCGAACAGAGGGGATGACGGGGTCGACGACCAACCCCTCTTGAAGGGTAGGATGGGGAGTTTCAGTAACAATGCCGACCTGGTCCGTGGAGCATCGTGTTTTTGCTGTAGAGCAATTTTTGCGAAATAACGAATCTATCGTTGCAGTCACGCGCGCCTTCCGCCGCCATTTCAACGTCCCACATCGTGGTGCTGTTCCCTCCACAGTGATAAAGTAACCGTTTGGTGAGAGGTTTCCAAGCTGGGAATCATTGGACAGTATTTTTTTGAAGATGAAAGGGGGCAGGCGACTACGGTAAATTCTGTGCGTTATGGACGAATGATTGAAGAATCCTTGATTCCACAACTCGATCAAAACGACTACGATACAGATTCAATGTGGTTTCAGCAAGATGGGGCAAACTGCACACACGGCAAGAATATCCATGCAGGCTTTACGCACTCTGTTCCCAGGGCATCTTTTCGCGTAACGGAGACATGGATTGGCCCACCCGCTCGCCGGACCTCACGGTTTGTGACCTTTTTAAGGGGTTATTTGACAGGGAAAGTGTACACCAATTAACCTAGCACCCTTCAGGAGTTAAAGGCTTCCATTGAGACTGAAATTCGAGCAATTCTAACCGATATGCTGGAGCGATCAATGGGAAATGTGAAGGACCGACTCCAAGAAAGCATCGCCCAGAAGGAAGCCATTTGATGGACATCATTTTTCAGAATTGAATTTTTTTCTTCTTAAATAAAATCCCCTTGTTACTGAACATTTTAAAATTTATTTTAACCCGATACCTTCAAAATTGACGATTTGACGACTGTTTCAAATTCACGAGGCATAGCTGCGCCACCCTGTATAAGTATTCAGATAATTTTAGCCAGAGTTGAGTCCATAATAAAGGAGTTTACCGCAGGGTTGATATCTGGTGTTACAAACAAGACATAAACAAAGGATTCATGATGGACCCCACGGTACAAATGGAAACTTTAAAAGAGCAAGCTGGAGTTGTAGATGAAGAAAAGATAGCTATTCATGAACCATGAATACCATACTTTCAACAAAATTACCAGATCTAGGAACTCTCAGTTATTGGTCTACTGGTTCGAGCTCGAGGAGCAATTCCAAAAAAATTGAGTTTCGAAAAATATTTAACCTCCCAAAATGCAAAGACATCGTTGTGTCAGTCATACGCGGATCCTGTGGTATAGTACAAAACCATCTCCACAAAACATCCCGAAATAACCACCATCACCATGTCTATGTCAAAACATAGTTTTACTTTCCTTATCCTATAGAAAGGAAAGTAAAGGATTTTTTTTTTCATTACTGTGTCTTATGGCAAACATTGATAGTGATGTCAGTTTGTTAGTAAATAAATTTTACTCTCTCTCTTTCTCTATAAAATGATTTGTTTGTGAAGATACCAATGACAATGATTAAGAGGTTTAAGCTTTTCAAAATGTCCATTTTTAAGAGTTGAGCATTTTCAGATTTCAATCTGATAATCCCAAGAGCCTTTTAGACGCAATGTGGCTATAAAACAGAAATTCCAAAGCAATGGTTAGCAAATAATTATACAATAAACAAAATATTAATCAAACCATCTAGCTTGTTACCTTAAATATTTCTCCTAGTGTGAAGTAATGCTGCCAGGCACTAGTTTCTGCAGGCAAAACCTCAATAGATCTTCTAGTAAGATAGCTAGCATCATCCAAGTACTGCAGATTCAATAATACCCGTGCCAAGTAAAGCAAAACCTGTGAAGAAAAATGGACAAAGATTAAACAAAATCTTTGGTATTTATTTATTAATCATAAATATGATATTCACAAATTTGACATTTATATCTATTGAATAAAACTTGTTAAAAAAAAGCCAGGAGATCTCAGCTAATAGATTGTGTAGGTGTCTAAATTGTTATTTCTTCAACTCTTTCTAGGGACTATGAGGAGATCTCAGGTAGTAAAATCATTTTTACATACAGTTTGTTCCTAAAACCCCTTTTTCTTTTCACAATAGACAGCTAATCTGCAGTCAGATCAAAGAGTATGAACATTTTCCTGACCATAGATGGGCTATCAAAAAGGTTTTTATTAACCTGAATTTGATAGTCAAAATCTATTGGGTTTCATAAGAAAAAAGTAGGCGGGGCACATTTTTATCCTAAGAATTAGCAGGACTTACTTCTGAATTATTGGGGGACACAGATAGAACTTTTCTGAAGCACTCCACTGCTTTTTTTGTATCACCTTTGTACCTCCAGAAGTTGCCAATCCTGATGTTTCTTTCTAAGGATTTAGGCATGACCCTTATCTCTTTCTTCAGCTTTGAACAAAAATCTTTCATTTGAGTATGTGTAAAGTTTTTGTGCTGAATTAACAAAACTTTGGTCTCTTCAACATTTGGGTGGTTTGCTCTGTTGGAAATACCCAACAAGCTGTCAAAGTATGTGAGATTTACACTTTTTCCGCAGTTCAAAAATGTTTCATCACTCTCTGTGTCTACAGATTTCAAACCTTTCCTGTAAGAGATCAACAACAAATGTTATTTTGATTAGAACGCCCTCATTCCAGAAACCAGTCTCACACTCATAATCCCTAAATCTCTTTTCAAATGTCACACAACACACTCTGATTGGTTATTTTGTTTAAATTAACCAATCAGTGTGTTGTGAGACAGTTGAAAGAGAGATATGGAGTTTATGAGAGTGAGAGAGGTTTCTGGAACAGGGGCATATAATAATTACAAATACTGAAATGTTTATACAGGGTGATTCTGTTAAATGATGACAAGAAAAGGTGAATTCTACACATCAAGGTACTTTAAAAAGTAGAGCACTATATTTTTATACAACAGACCTGGAGGACAGGACAACAGGTACTGGAATTGTTTATTGTATTTTCTAGTTTTTGTTTACTTGTTTTCAAACTTAGCACACAGGTATGAAACATTGAGCTACACATTGTCATGTTTGCATAACTTACAATTAAAAAAAAAATGCTTGCAATGGACCAAACATTTTTGTGTTAGAAAAAAAAAGTGTAGCATGGAAATTTACTACAGGAGTAAATCTCTTTAAAATATTGTTTTTTTTTTTTTTTTTTTTTTTTTTTTTTTTTTTTTTTGAAGCCAGGGAAAAATCTTTTAAAGACACCCAGGTCATCCTGACTTGGGGTGTGGGATTTCCATCCACTTTTTAAAAAGCTATTAAGTGTGGCACTGTAGGACTCTACTGATTTTGTTGTAGGGCCCTCCCATCTTTCTCTTTTATTACTAATATTTCTTAAATTTCTCACACACAAAAAAGGTATGGGCAGTGTCATCCCTATTCACATCACAATACCTACACTTCTCTGTTTGCACTTTCCTCATTATATAAATAATATTCAAAGTTACCGTGACCGGTCAAGAATTGACTCAGATGGTAGGTTCTGGTTCCATGCTTCCTCTCTGATCACACTTTCACCTCCCTTATTGTTCTCTTTGTCCACTGTCTTCTTGATCCTTCATTTGCCCACTTTACCATCCAAGTTTCTCTCAACTCTTCCTCTTTTTTTCACTTCTCATTGTATTCCCCAATTTTCTGTATAGCATACATTTCTGCCCTTTCCTGTACCATCAGTTCTATTAGTAAACTTCGGGAAATAATTTGAAGTACAGGAGTGGAGGCAGTCCTGTATGATCTACACACTCTCAACATAACTTTCCTTTGCACTTTCTCTAGCTCTGTTACATACTTTTACCATCTGGTGACTGCTGACCATACTGGTGCACCATACAACAATTAACTATCACAACCTTTTCTCTATTATCATTATCTGGACCAATTATTTTGTAAGCTGTTTTTCCCACTTTCTCAACTGCTCTTCTCACATACTCTGACATTTTAAGTCCCTGTTCAAAATAAACCATCAGAAACCTTGTTGATTTGGTCGATTTCATTTCTACATTTGATATTCTCACACTGTGATGTCTCTACATATTCTCTTTCCGACTAGCAGTACAACTTCTGTTTTATGTGGAGCTATTTTAAAATGACACACTCTGTACATGGATGGACAAGTGGTTAAGGTGATGGTCTGGTAATCCTGGTGGTATAGGGATTTCTTGGTTTGAATGCCAACAAAATTATTATAGACTTTGTCAAATGATTTGAGACCTCAGAATAATGGCAGAAATAAGTACATCTGCTAGAATAAAGGGCTCTTTTTTTTAATTTGGGCTTAAAATCACTTTCAACTGCATGGTCATATCACTGATCATGGTGGAGGGAACTCTTTCTTTAATCATAATCAGCCATCTAGTCAGAATAATTAATATCATTAACTCTATTACATATTTACTCACTTGTCAGTGTCATTACAAGAACAATCATCACTTCTCTTGGTCCACAGTGTCCCGTATCTTATCTCAGTGGATGTTATTATATTAAAAATAGGATCATCTATTGCAGGAGTTGCTCCATTGGATCCAAGAACATTTGAAAATGGCTCTGCTTCTATGATCTTATCCTCATCTACACTTATTCTCCACAGAGTTGATGAACCTGAGTTGCTCTGAGACACAAGGAACAACAGTACAGATAGTCCAGAGATGTTGATACAAGCAAACTTGCTCATTATGAAACTAATATTAAAAGTCCTGAAACCTAAAACATGAACTCCATAAAGATGAGAGTGGACTTAATTAAAGGTTTTGTCTAATTAGACCCAAAGAAGTAAAATAACCAAAACATTCACCATGGTCCAGAAAATTTCTTCACAATCTAAGACCTAAGTTCACTGTCAAAATTACCAAATAGAAACAAATTTGTAACCTTCTCACAAACACTCGGAAGTAAAATGAAAATATCAATTTTTTCTTTTCTTGATTTGTTTACATTTTGAGTTCAGGGTTGCCAGATGAAGCAATTTAAGAAATCCCCTTTTTCGCTCGTAAAACGTACCCTCTTTCGTTTGACAAATCGATTTTTTGTAATATTTTCTTTTATCCGTCCTCTTTATTATACACACTGAGATTATAAAACAGATCTCAGTGATTATACACTAGCGGCTTACACCCGCCGCTTTGCTAGCCCATCAAACACACACAACGCACACACACACACACACACACACACACACACACACACGCACGCACGCACGCACACGAAAAACACACACACACACACGCACGCACACAAAAAATTTCATTTTGGTTTTTTAAAAAAAACGTGAATATTTTTTGTCGTCCATCTATTTTCTATCCTTTCCTGGCGTAGCTCTAGAATGGCTCATCAGAATTTCGGGATCGATAATTATGTCAAATGAAAGCTCAAACTTTTACCTAAAACTTTATCGCTCTGATTTGGTAGGTCGTCACGACAAATTTCGAGAAAAAATGTCATTAAAAAACACACAGTGTCATAGCTAGACCTACGGTACGTTTCCGGGGGGGGGGGGTCTGAGGGGATTTCGGTGGAGGGGGGATGTCCCCAAACTCCCCCCCCCCTTGGCTACGCCACTGCACAGCACATATACAGACAGCTTTCTTTTATAGATATAGATTATGATCGAGGACTTAATTACATTCAACGTAGCTCTACGAGTCTACGATGACTAACTAAACCTTGTGTGTTTGTAGAATATTTTTCGGTGAACACTGAAACTGAATAGTTATAGGATTTATATTAGCGACTGACAATTAAGTAATTATGCAATGTACAACAAGCCAGCGCCTATGGCACGTTGAATAGTGAATACACCAGTTCTCATTTAGTCACTAAAGTTAAGCAACGTCCAGCAAGACTAGGACTAATGGTAACCCTCCTAAGTGAATGGGTGACCATTAAAATTCAAACCCTCATGATGCTGTCTCTTTCCAGCCTCACTCAAGCTGGGTCAATTTGAGTGGCTGGTTTGAGATTTTCCAGCGAATGGAGGATAAAACCTCTGTCGTGATATAACCATGCAGTTGAAAGCCACGTTGAACCCAAATTAATAAAAAAAAAATTGTACCTCACAAATATTATGTACCTAATGTGAAACCTAACGCACGATTAGGTCAGTGTTAAGATACTGGTATGGCCATGCGAAAGGTCTTGGGTTTGAACTCAAGAGACGACAAATTAATATGTTGATTATAGTTGTGTTAGTAAAGATAACCTTCCGATTCACTCATGTTGGCCTATGAAAATGCGTTGATATGTAAGATACAACACAGTTCACAAGCGTCTACTCTCTCTTTTATCTCCCTAGAACTCTTTCCATTTATGAACCTTTCACGTATCGTTTAGAAGGGATCGATTTCAACAAGTTATTAAAAATCTTGATCCACAAAAAAAAAAAAAAAAAAAAAAATGGAATTTCAAAAGTCAGTCGAAATTTCACTATTAGTGACTACAACAACCGGTTTTTCGTTAAATTCTTTTGAAAATCCTATTTTTAATTAATTTGTGGTCGGTCAACTCTCATTTATTTATTCATACCTCAAGCCACAGCCAAGAGTACAGACACCGACAAAAAGCGGTTAAAGCTCCGCCGGTGGTGGTTATACTTGTTAGTCATATGTCCTTTTCACAAGGAGCCTATGTACCAAATTTCAAGTCAATAGCTAAAAGCATTCTCGAGATATCTTATTTAGAGATTTTCCCTTTGTTTCAAACACATTATGTAACCAATTTTGTTATCTCGGTTCCCACAGTGCCTTCTCATGGGTTCTCATGAATCATCACATCACATCACATCACATCACAAATCATCAGGTATATAAAGAAGGAATCAACCCTGCTTGAGCCAGTTTTGTTCGGTTTCTCGGAGAGTTAACATCGTCTCTCTGCTTGTCGGTTCGGTTTTTTTTTTTTTTTTTTTTTTTTAATTTTTTTTTTTTATATAACCATGTTTTAAAATATTGTGTTAAAATCTCTATTTCATTTTATTTTAATTTTTATTTCATCCATTTGTTGAGTGATTTTCCGTTTAAATTGCAGTCGACAGCATGGCAAATTAGGGTGAGTGTTTTTATGCATGCTTAAATTATATTATCATTTACTTAGAGACGGGAGACCACTGAGTGTAACATTTTGAATTTTAAATGTAATGTGTAGCGCAACGTTTCTTGATCACCCAAGAAACATTAACAAGCGTTGCCCAACATTTTGAATATAAATTGGGAAGTGTTGCAAAGCTTTACGAATTTAATGTTGCTCAAAGTTTCCTAATGATCCATGAAACGTTGCGAGACAAAATGTTGCATTTAGTGAGATTCTGTTAGAACTAAAAAAAATTCTTTTTTTTTTTCATCATACCTCTTTTTTGTCTCACACCTTAGTGTTTTTTCCACAATCCACTTTATTTTCAACTATATTTTCCCATCGATTATCTCTTCTCTTGAACCTCAAGATTTCTATTTTCTCATTCTAATTCTTCTCTTTCTCCTTTGTTCTTTTCTTTTGTCATTTATTATCTCTCACCCATTCTCTTTCTCCCTTGTTCTATTATATTTTCTTCAATTATCTTTCTCCCATGTCTATTATTATTTCATCAATTATCTCTCACTTATTATCTTTCTCCTTTCTTCTATTCATTTTTCATCAATTCTCTCGCAGATTCTATTTTTCTTTTGTTCTATATTTTTCGTGAATCATCCTCACCCATATTCTTTCTCCTTTTTTCTATTTTTTTTTGTCATTAATTATCTTTAACCCATTCTCTTTCTCCCCTGTTCTATTCTCCTTTCTTCAATTATCTTTCACCCATTCTCTTTCTCCCTTGTTCTATTCTTCTTTCTTCAATTATCTTTCACCCATTCTCTTTCTCCCTTGGTCTATTATTTTTTCATCAATTATCTCCCACCTTTTCTCTTTCTTCCTTGTTCTTTTCTTTTGTCATTAATTATCTCTCACCCATTCTCTTTCTCCCTTGTTCTATTCTTTCTTCAATTATATCACCCATTCTCTTTCTCCCTTGTTCTATTATTCTTCCATCAATTATCTCTCACCCAATCTCTTTCTCCCTTGTCTATTATTCTTTCATCAATTATCTCTCACTTATTATATTTCTCCCTTGTTCTATTCTTCTTTCTCCTATTATCTTTCACCATTCTCTTTCTCCCTTTTTCTATTCTTCTTTCTTAAATTATCTTTCACCCATTCCCTTTCTCCCTTGTACTTTTCTTTTGTCATTAAGTATCTCTCACCCATTCTCTTTCTTCCTTGTTCTATTCTTCTTTCTTCAACTATCTTTCACCCATTCTCTTTCTCCCTTGTTCTATTATTTTTTCATCAATTATCTCCCACCTTTTCTCTTTCTTCCTTGTTCTTTTCTTTTGTCATTAATTATCTCTCACCCATTCTCTTTCTCCCTTGTTCTATTCTTCTTTCTTTAATTATATCACCCATTCTCTTTCTCCCTTGTTCTATTATTCTTTCATCAATTATCTCTCACCCATTCTCTTTCTCCCTTGTACTTTTCTTCTTTCTTCAATTATAACCCATTCTCTTTCTCCCTTGTTCTATTATTCTTTCATAAATTATCTCTCACTTATTAGGTATCTTTCTTATTTTTTCTATTAATTTTTCATCAATTCTCTCGCAGATTCTCTTTTTCCTTTGTTCCATATTTTTCATCAATTATCTCTCTTCCATTTTTTCTCCCCTGTTCATTTCTTTTGCCATTAATTATCTCTCACCCATTCTCTTTCTCCCTTGTTCTATTCTTTCTTCAATTATATCACCCATTCTCTTTCTCCCTTGTTCTATTATTCTTTCATCAATTATCTCTCACCCAATCTCTTTCTCCCTTGTCTATTATTCTTTCATCAATTATCTCTCACTTATTATATTTCTCCCTTGTTCTATTCTTCTTTCTCCTATTATCTTTCACCCATTCTCTTTCTCCCTTTTTCTATTATTCTTTCTTAAATTATCTTTCACCCATTCCCTTTCTCCCTTGTACTTTTCTTTTGTCATTAAGTATCTCTCACCCATTCTCTTTCTTCCTTGTTCTATTCTTCTTTCTTCAATTATCTTTCACCCATTCTCTTTCTCCCTTGTTCTATTATTCTTTCATCAATTATCTTTCACCCATTCTCTTTCTCCTTTTTTCTTTTCTTCTTTAATTAATTATCTGTCATCCATTCCCTTTCTCCCTTGTTCTATTCTATTTTTATCAATTGTCTTTCTCCCATTAAAAATATTCATTTTTTAAAAATATTAAATGTGTATAGTTGGAACTGTTCAATCTGCTAAGGGCGCTAAAAAAGTTAACAACAGGCTTGGAAATGCCAGCCTCACATGTACGGAGGGAACACAATTTTCTGAAAAATCTGCTCCTACCGGGGATCGAACACAGCGTCTCTGGACTACGGGCAGTAGTCATAACCGTTCCGCCACGGAGGCTGGACCATTTTCAAGAGATAGTATGAGATAATACTAGTTTAATCGCGTATTATAACTTTTTTTTTTGCATTTTGTAGTTTACCTCTGTTGCATACTTCTGTGTGTTCTCATCATAACAGTATATATTTTATTATGTACTTGTTGGACTTTGTGGTTTTCCTTTTTTGCATGATTTTCTACTGTTACATTCTGAGTGTTTCAGAACTTATTTCAAGATGTGATGGTTACCCACTCAGCATACCCACGCAGTCGACCCAGCCTATTGAACCCACCTAGGCCAACCCACTCAGACGGCTCATATGTATGTCCACTCAATTTACCCAGGCCATCGAATTATTTACTGTAGGTATTTGTTTTTTTGTAATTTTTATCTGTTCATTTTATTTATTACATTTTTTTAACCAAAAAAATAATAACTCACAAGGATTTTTTTTCATACGAATTTTGGTTATGGTGAGGAAAGGTACGGCTGTAGGAGGCCGTGGGTGTTGACTTGTAGTATTAAGATACAACCCAACACGGCTGTAGGAGAGGCTATTTAGTGTTGCATGCTACTGTGGGGGTTTTCTTAATAATGGTATATATTTCTTATCCCTGTTGTATTTTGTAACTTTCCTTTTTGCATGATTTTGTACTGTTGCATTCTTAGGGTTTTTGTTTCTTATGGTGAGGAAAGGTTCGGGTGTAGGGGAAGGAGGAGCCCGAGGGTGTTGGGTTGTAGTTTTATGCTACAACTCAACACCCATTTTAAAAGCGATAGTACGAGATAATACTAGTTAAATCGCGTATTATCGCTTTCTTTCTTTTTTTGCCTGTTGCATTTTGTGGTTATATTTTGTTGCACGATTTTTTGTTGCATGCTTCTTAGTTTTCTCTTCCTTATAGTTGCTTTTTGAATGCTACTGTGGGGGTTTTCTTAATAATGGTATATATTTCTTATCTGTTTCTTGTTTCTTGTGTATGTTATATTTTGTGATTTTCCTTTTTCTTACATGATTTTGTACTTTTGCATGCTTAGTTTTTTTATTGTTCCAGAACTAATGTAAAGATGTCATGGTGGGGCCTGCAACTAGTACACCCAGCCTATCCAACTCTCCCAGCCCAACCCATTCAGTCTACCCATATTACCGCACAAGCCGACAAGTTATTTTTTGTACTCTTTGATTTTTGTGATTTTCCTTCTTCTTTATGATATTGTTGTGTTGCATATTAATAATTATTTTTCAGATCTAAGTGAAGTTTTGAGTATGATAAACAACAGATACTATACAAGTTATAAGATCAGATGTTAAGTGTGATAAACAACAGATAGCTACTAGAAAGCGATCAGTTGTCAGGTATTAAGTGTGATAAAAAACAGATAATAGAAAAGCTATCAGGTGTCAGGTATTAAGTGTGATAAAAAACAGATACTAGAAAAGCTATCAGGTGTCAGGTATTAAGTGTGATAAAAAACAGATACTACGCAAGCGATCAGGTTTCAGGTATTAAGTGTGATAAAAAACAGATACCTACTACGCAAGCGATCAGGTGTCAGGTATTAAGTGTCATAAACAACAGATACTAGACACGCGATCAGGTGCCAGGTATTGAGTATGTGTAACAACAAATATTATACAAGCGATTGAGCATGATTTTTTTTGCATGATTGTAAGGTTTAATTTTTTCAACTTAAATGCATTCTGTGGATTTTCTTTTTCGCATGATTTTGTACTGTTTCATTCTTAGTTTTTTTTTTTCGCGTGCATATTTTTCTTCTTATGGTGAGGAAAGGTTCGGGTGTAGGGGTGGAGGAGCCCGAGGGTGTTAGATTGTAGTGTTATGCTACAACCTAACACCCATTTTAAAAGCGATAGTACGAGATAATACTAGTTAAATCGCGTATTATCGCTTTCTTTTTTTTTTCTTTTTTTGCATGTTGTATTTTGTGGTTATATTTTGTCTCTTGATTTTTTGTTGCATGCTTCTTTGTTTTCTCTTCCTTATAGTACCTTTTTCTAGTAGTTGTTCAAAATTGTGGTTTTCCTTTTTCGCATTATTTTATACTGTTGCATTCTCAGTTTTATTTTTTCAGAACTGATTTCAGTCAAAACAGCACACGCACAACTTACCCAGCCTACTTCAACCACACATTACAACCAGTCTACTCAACCTACACAGCCCACCTCGACAGGTCCGACCACCCAGCCCATCTGGATCACCTAGACCTCCCAGCCCACGTACACCACCCAATCACCCCGACAATCCTATCCACCAAGTCAACCCAACCCAACCAAATCAGACCATCCTAACCAATAAGTTCTCTGTGAAGTGAAAGTATGTATTGAATTGATATGTTTTTTTTTTTTTTGTTATTTAACTCCTCTTAGCTTTTTATTGATTAACTGTTTTTTGTGTATGTTGTATTTCGTGTTTTCCTTTTCCTTGCATGATTTGTTACTTTTGCATGCTTAGTTTTTTTTTGTTTCAGAACTAATGTGAAGATGTCATGATTGGGACTGCAACTAGAACACCTAGCCTATCCAATTCTCCCAGCCCAACCCATTCAGTCTGCCCAAATTCCCGCACAAACCACCGAGTTATTTTTTGTACTCTTTGATTTTTGTGATTTTCCTTCTTCTTTATGATATTGTTGTGTTGGATATTAATAATTCTTTTTCAGATCTAAGTCAGGTTTTGAGTATGATAAACAACTGATACTATACAACCGATCAGGTGTCAGGTATTAAGTGTGATAAAAAACAGATACTACGCAAGCGATCAGGTGTCAGATATTGAGTGGCATAAACAACAGATACTAGACAAGCGATAAGGTGTCAGGTATTAAGTGAGATAAAAAACAGATATTACGCAAGCGATCAGGTGTCAGGTATTAAGTGTGATAAAAAACAAATAGGTACTACGCAAGCGATCAGGTGTCAGGTATTAAGTTTGATAAAAACAGATATTACCCAAGCGATCAGGTGTCAGGTATTAAGTGTCATAAACAACAGATATTACGCAAGCGATAAGTGTCAGGTATTAAGTGTGATAAAAAACAGATATTACGCAAGCGATCGGGTGTCAGGTATTAAGTTTGATAAAAACAGATATAACGCAAGCGATCAGGTGTCAGGTATTAAGTTTGATAAAAACAGATATAACGCAAGCGATCAGGTGTCAGGTATAAAGTGTGTTAAAAAACAGATACTACGCAAGAGATCAGGTGTCAGGTATTAAGTGTGATAAAAAACAGATATTACACAAGCGATCAGGTGTCAGATATTAAGTGTCATAAACAACAGATACTAGACAAGCGATCAGATGTCAAGTATTAAGTGTGATAAAAAACAGATATTACACAAGCGATCAAGTGTCAGGTATAAAGTGTGATAAAAAACAGATATTACGCAAGCGATCAAGTGTCAGGTATTAAGTGTGTTAAAAAACAGATATTACGCAAGCGATCAGGTGTCAGGTATTAAGTGTGATAAAGAACAGATATTACGCAAGCGATCAGGAGTCAGGTATTAAGTGTCATAAACAACAGATACTATACAAGCGATCAGGTGTCAGGTATTAAGTGTGTATAATAACAAATATTATACAAGCGATTGAGCATGCTTTTTTTGCATGATTCAAATGCATTCTGTGGATTTTCCTCTTTTGCATGATTTTGAGGGTGTTAGGTTGTAGTATAACACTACAACCTAACACCCATTTTAAGAGCGATAGTACGAGATAATACTAGTTAAATCGCGTACCTATTATCGCTTTCTTTTTCTATTTTTGCCTGTTGCATTTTGTTGTTATACTTTGTCGCATGTGTTTTTGTTCCATGCTACTTTGTTTTGTTATCCTCATTGTACCATTTTCTTGTAGTTGTTCAATTTTCCTTTTTCGCATGATTTTATACTGTTGCATTCTCAGTTTTATTGTTTCAGAACTAATTTCAGTCCAAACAGCCCACCCAACTTAACCAGCCCACTTCAACCACATATTACAACCAGTCTACTCAACCTACACAGCCCACCTCGACATGTCCGACCAACCAGCCCATCTGGATCACCTAGAACTCCCAGCCCACGTACACCACCGAGTCACTCCGACCATCCAGCCCACCGAGTGTACCCGAGCAGACCAGCCAGCATCGCCAATCTACCCAGTTCTACACGACCACCTAGACCACCCACCCCACTCCGCCCACCGAGTTAACCCTGCCCGACCCGACCATTCCGACGACCAAGACCAGTCCGACCACCTAGTCCACCTAGCCTGATAAGTATTAGTATTAGGTTTTAATATATTGTGCATGTTCAATATTATTTTTGCTTTTGTCATTTTTTTTTTCTTCAAATTATTAAACATAACATTTATACAAGCAATAGTACGAGGTAATACTAGTTACATCACGTATTATTGCTTTTCTTAGGTTTTTGCATTTTTTTTTTATTGTATGTTCTCTTCCTAATATTACTTTTTTCTTTTACTGGTTGTATTTTATAATTTTTCCTTTTTTGCATGATTTTGTACTGTTGCATTCTTAGTCTTTTGTTTCAGAACTGATTTCAGAACATCCAGCCCAAACTTCGTCGGAGTCAAGCCAGTTCACTCAAACTACTTAGCTCACAGAGACCTGTACAGTGAACACCTTGACCACTGAGACATTGCGAAACCAACTCGACCAGCCCGACCATTCTAACCACTTCGACCACACAAACCACCTTGACCACTCTAAACACTTCGACCACACAACAACCTCGACCACCTCGACAAACCTGAACAACTCGTCTACCCTAACCACCTCTACACCCTGACTACCCTTATTACCCCGACCACTTTGACAACCCTGACCACCCTAACGAACTCGACCACCCTAACCACCCAAACATTCTCGACCAACCTGACCACCTTGACCTCTCTGACCATCCTAACGACCTCGACCACCCTAACCACCTCGACCCCTCTGACCTCCTTGACAACCCTGAACACCCTAATGACCTCGACCACCTTGACCACTCTGACTATCCTGACCACCTTGACCTCCCTTATGACCTCAACCACCTTGACCACCCTGACTGTCCGAACCGTATGTCTATCCTGACCACCTCGACTACCCTAATGACCTAGACCATGTTGACCAACCTGACTATCCTGACTACCTTGACCACCCTGACTATCTAGACCACCTCGACCACCCTAATGACCTTAAAGACCTTGACCACCCTGACTATCCTGTCCACCTGGACCACCCTAATGACCTCGACCACCTTGACATCCCTGACCAACCTAACAACCCTAGCCACCTCGACCACTCTGACCACAGCGACTAACCATACCAATTCGACCGCTCTGACCTGTAGGTTATTTTTTTCACTTGTTGGCGCCACAAGTTTTTTTATTTATTTATAAGAAATAGTTTTTTACGAAGTGGATTAGGCCTTGCAGTATGAATTCTTCTTGTCTAAGTAGATATTCATACTGTTGGGGATACCACTTAGGAAGGTAGAAAAACGGGCTGGAACTCTACCTCTTGGGTGGCCTGGAAACGAGTTTTTTCTTATATTAGAACTTTATTTATTTTAAAAGTGGCCTTATAATATGATATGCATCCCTTCATTTTAAAACAGGGATGAAGTAGTAGAGGATACAACTCAAAATATCTTTCTTATGGTGAGTAAAGTTTCGGCTGTAGGGGAAGAGGAGGCCGAAGGTGTTGGGTTTTACTGTTACGCTACAACTCAACACCCATTTTAAAAGCGATAGTACGAGATTTTTTTTTTCTTCTTTTTTCCTCTTTTTTTGCATGTTGCATTTTGTGGATATATTTTGTCTCATGATTTTTTGTTGCATGCTACTTTGTTTTCTCTTCCTAATAGTACCTTTTTCTTGTAGTTGTTCAAAATTATGGTTTTCCTTTCTCGCATGATTTTGTACTGTTGCATTCTTAGTATTTTTGTTTCAGAACTAATTTTCAGTTCAAACAGCCTACCCGACTTACCCAGCCCACTTCATTCACACTTTACAACCAGTCCACTCAACCTACACAGCCCACCTGGACCACCTAGACCTCCCAGCCCACGTACACCACCCAGTCACCCCGACCATCCTGTACACCAGGTCAACCTAACTCAACCAGACCACCCAGCCCACTAAGTTCTCAGTGAAGTTTTTGTACTTTTTGATTTTTGTGATTTTCTTTTTTCTTTATGATATTGTTGTGTTGTTTATCATTTTTTTTCAGATCTAAGTCAGTTTTTGAGTATGATAAACAACTTATACTATACAAGCGATCAGGTGTCCGGTATTAAGTGTGATAAAATACAGATACTACGCAAGCGATCAGGTGTCAGGTATTGAGTGTGTGTAACAACAAATATGATACAAGCGATTAAGCATGATTTTTTTGCATGATTTGTACTGTTGCATTCTTTGTATTTTTTCTTCTTATGGTGAGGAAAGGTTCGGGTGTAGGGGTGGAGGAGCCCGAGGGTGTTAGGTTGTAGTTTTATGCTACAACTCAACACCCATTTAAAAAGCGATAGTACGAGATAATACTAGTTAAATCGCGTATTATCGCTTTCTTTTCTTTCTTTTTTTGCCTGTTGCATTTTGTGGTTATATTATGTTGCACGATTTTTTTTGCATGCTTCTTAGTTTTCTTTTCCTTATAGGTAGTTGCTTTTTCTTGTAATAGTTCAATATTGTGATTTTCCTTTCTCGCGTGATTTTGTACTGTTGCATTCTTAGTTTTTTGTTTCAGAACGAATTACAGTCCAACCAGATCCACCCAGCCCCGCCAATTTACCGAATCCACCTAGACCACTCAGCCACTAAGCCACCCCGACCAGACAACCCAGCCCAACCAGCTCACCTAAACTATCTAGTCCCACCCAACCATCCCGATGACCAAGACCAGTTCTCGACCACCGTGACCTCCCAGCCTACCCCGACCACCCAGCCCACCGAGTTAACCCGACGAGACTACCCAGACCAACCAACCCTCTCCGAAAACCCAGCCCACCGAGTCAACCCAACCAGACCACCCAGCATCAGGTGTCAGGTATTAAGTGTGTGTAACAACAGATACTACGCAAGCGATCAGGTGTCAGGTATTAAGTGTCATAAACAACAGATACTACGCAAGTGATCAGGTGTCAGGTATTAAGTGGCATAAACAACAGATACTACGCAAGCGATCAGGTGTCAGGTATTAAGTGTCATAAACAACAGATACTACGCAAGCGATCAGGTGTCAGGTATTAAGTTAGTGTCATTAACAACAGATACTACGCAAGCGATCAGGTGTCAGGTATTGAGTGTGTGTAACAACAGATACTACGCAAGCGATCAGGTGTCAGGTATTAAGTGTCATAAACAACAGATACTACCTTGCGATCAGGTGTCAGGTATTAAGTGTGATAAAAAACAGATACTACGCAAGCGATCAGGTGTCAGGTATTGAGTGTGTGTAACAACAACTATTATACAAGCGATTAAGCATGACTTTTTTGCATGATTGTAAGATTATATTTTTTCAATTCGCATGCATATTGTGGTTTTCCTCTTTCGCATGATTTTGTACTGTTGCATTCTTTGTACTTTTTCTTCTTACTTATGGTGAGGAAAGGTTCGGGTGTAGGGGAAGGAGGAGCCCGAGGGTGTTGGGTTGTAGTGTTATGCTACAACCCAACATCCATTTTAAAAGCGAAAGTACGAGATAATACTAGTTAAATCGCGTATTTTCGCTTTCCTTTTTTTTTTCTTCTTTTTTTGCCTGTTGCATTTTGTGGTTATATTTTGTTGCACGATTTTTTTTGCATGCTTCTTAGTTTTCTCATCCTTATAGATACTTTTTCTTGTAATTGTTCATCCTTGTGGTTTTCCTTTCTCGCGTGATTTTGTACTGTTACATTCTTAGTTTTTTGTTTCAGAACTAATTACAGTCCAACCAGATCCACCTAGACCCGCCAATTTACCAAACCCACCTAGACCAGTCAGCCACCAAGCCACCCCGACCAGACAACCCAGCCCTACCCGACCTGCCAGCCCAACCAGTTTACCTAACCTATCCAGTCCCAACCGACCATCCCGATGACCAAGACCAGTTCTCGACCACCGCGACCTCCCAGCCTACCCCGACCCACCCAGCCCACCGAGTCAACCTGACCAGACTACCCAGACCAACCAGCCCATTCCGAAAACCCAGCCCACCGAGTCAATCCAACCAGACCACTCAGCATCGTCAATCTACCCAGCTCTACCCGACCACCCTGACCACCCAAACTACCCCGACCACCCAGCCCACTCCGAAAACCCAGCCCACCGAGTCAACCCGACCAAACCACCCAGCATCTCCAATCTACGCCAGCTCTACCCGACCACCCTGACCACCCTGCCCACTCCAACCACCCAGCCCACTCCAACCACCGAGTTAGCCCTACCCGACCCGACCATTCCGACGACAAAGACCAGTCCGACCACCTGGTCCACCTAGCCTGTTATGAGTTTGTATTTAGTTTTAATTTATTGTGCATGTTCGATATTATTTGCTTTCGTCATATTTTTTTTTCTCATATTATTAAAAATAATTTTTATACAAGCATTTTACAAGCAATAGTGCGAGATAATACTAGTTACATCGCGTATTATTGCTTTTCTTAGCTTGTTGCATGTTTCGTTTTTCTTTGTTGTATGTTCTCTTCCAAAAAATACTTTTTTCTTTTACTGGTTGTATTTAATGGTTTACGGCAGCTAATTTTTTTAAATTTTGAACTTAATACTAGTGCTGTGTAATTCTAACTGTGACAAAAAAGTTTGAGTAGCGTTTACGGCAGTTAATTTTTTTTTTTAATTTAAACTTAATACTAGTGCTGTGTAATTCTAATTGTGGCAAAAAATTGAGTAGCGTTTACGGCAGCTAATTTTTTAAAATTTAAACTTAATACTAGTGCTGTGTAATTCTAATAGTGACTAAAATTTTGAGTAGTGTTTACGACAGCTAATTTACTTAAATACTAAACTTAATACTAGTGCTGTGTAATTCTAATAGTGACTAAAATTTTGAGTAGTGTTTACGACAGCTAATTTACTTAAATACTAAACTTAATACTAGTGCTGTGTAATTCTAATTGTGACAAAAACTTTTGAGTAGCGTTTACGGCAGCTAATTTTTTTTTAAATTTAAACTTAAAACTAGTGCTGTGTAATTCTAATAGTGACTAAAAGTTTGAGTAGCGTTTACAGCAGCTAATTTACTTAAATACTAAACTTAATACTAGTGCTGTGTAATTCTAATTGTGACAAAAAAGATTGAGAAGCGTTTACGGCAGCTTATTTTCTAAAAACCAACCATTAAAAACTAAACCTAATGCTGTGTAATACTAATGGTGACAAAAAAGTTTGAGTAGCGTTTACGACAGCTATTTTTTTTATTTTTTTTTTTTTAATAATTTAAACTTAATACTAATGCTGTATAATTCGAATTGTGACAAAAAAATTAAGTAGTGTTTACGGCAGCTATATTTTTTTTTTAATTTAAACTTAATACCTACTAGTGCTGTGTAATTCTAATTGTGACAAAAAAAAATTGAGTAGCGTTTACGGCAGCTAATTTACTTAAATACTAAACTTAATACTAGTGCAGTGTAATTCTAATTGTGACAAAAAAGTTCGAGTAGCGTTTACGGCAGCTAATTTACTTAAATACTAAACTTAATACTAGTGCTGTGTAATTCTAATTGTGACAAAAAAGTTTGAGTAGCGTTTACGGCAGCTAATTTACTTAAATACTAAACTTAATACTAGTGCTGTGTAATTCTAATTGTGACAAAAAAAGTTCGAGTAGTGTTTAGGGTAGCTTTTTTACTAAAAACCTACCATTAAATACTAAACTTAATACTAATGCTGTGTAATACTAATTGTGACAAAAAAGTTTGATTAGCGTTTACGGCAGCTAAAAATACTAAATAGTTTATTACGAAGTGGATTAGGCCTTGCAATATGAATACTTCTTTTTAAAGTAGATATTCATATTGTTGGGGATACCACTTAGGAAGGTAGAAAAACGGGCTGGAACTCTACCTCTTGGGTGGCCTGGAAACGAGTTTTTTTTTCTTATGTTAGTAAATTAGTCAATTTAAAAGTGGATTAGGCCTTATAATATGCACCCCTTCATTTTAAAACAGGGAATTGTAAGGAACACCATTTATAAGATCTTTCTTATGGCGAGGAAAGGTTCGGCTGTAGGGGAGGAGGAGGCCGAGGGTTTTGGGTGGTACTGTTAAGCTACAACCCAACACCCATTTTAAAAGCGAGAGTACGAAATACGAGTAATACTAGTTAAATTGAGTATTATCGCTTTCTTTCATTTTTCTTCTTATTTTTCTTGTTACATTTTGTGGTTGTCCTTTGCTGCATGATTATTTGTTGCAAGCTTCTGTGTTCTCTCTTTCTCATGGTAGCTTTTTATTGTATATGGTTTTCCTTTTTCTTACGATTTTGTACTGTTGCATTTTTAGTTTTCTTGTTTCAGAACTAATATCAGTCCAATCAGCCCACCCAACTTATCCAGCCCACTTCAATCACACATTACAACCAGTCTACTCAACCTACACAGCCTAGCCCGACCTTCCGAACCACACCGAGCACCCAGACCTGACCAACCCACCTCGACGGTCTGACCAGCTGACCACCAACCAACCAGACCACTAAGTACACTCAGCCCACTAATTTCTCTTTAAAGTTAAAGTATGCATTGAATTTACGTGAAAAGTTTTTTTTATTGATTTATTATAACTTCTCTTTTTGTTTTTAATTTTTAATTTGATTTATTATTGCACGTTTCTGTAACGTGCCTTTTGCATGACTTCTTTTGTATCTACTGTTGCATTCTTAAGACTTTTTGTTTCAGAACTAATTTCAGTCCAAGCAGACCACTCAACTTATCAATCCCACTTCGACCACACAGTCCAACCAGTCCACTCAACCTACACAGGTCACCCCGACCTTCCGACCCACACCGAGCACCCAGGACCAGCCCCACCTCGACTGGTCGACCATCAAGCCCACCTGGACCACCCAGCCGACGTATACTACCCAGCCACCCCGACCATCTAGTCCACGAAGTCAACCCAACCCAACCAGACCACCCAGCCCACTAAGTTCTCTGTCAAAGTATGTATTGAATTGATATGAAAAGTTGTCAATTAGCTGCCCTAAACGTTACTCAAGTATTTTTGTCCACAATGAGTATTACACAGCATTAGTATTAAGTTTAGAATTTAAGGGTGGGTTGGCAGTCAATTAGCTGCCCTTAACGCTACTACTAGTTTTTTGCCACAGTTAGTATTAAACAGCATTTGTATTAAGTTTTTTATTTAAGGGTTGGTTGGCAGTCCATTACCTGCCCTAAACGCTACTCAAGTTGTTTGCCACATAGTATTGTATTTAGCCACTTAGTACACTCAGTAAGTAAAATTTATTTTGATATTAAGTTTTATTTAAGGGTTGGTTGGCAGTCCATTACCTCCCTAAACGTATCATTGTTTGCCATATGTTTTGTATTTAGCCATTTTACACTCATAGTAAATTATTTTACCTTCGAATCCTTGCTTAGTGGTCAGATCTTGGCCATATGTATTTTTCGAATGACCTCCTCTCTCACTGCAAAATTTTAATGTTTAAGTTTCAAGTATAATTTAGTTAGTTCATTTTCTGTCCGTTTCTTAGAAGAAACTTTGTCTATGGTAGCAAGCTCAACTGCACCCAGTCAGTATGGTTCGATCTGTCGGTACGAAATTTTTAGCTTATATTTCCCAAATTGGCTTATTGTTTTGTTTTTCCGACTTTATATTGATCTTCATGACACCTTCATTAACCTCGTGAGGAAATTTTAGTATTGCGTAAACTGGCCAATGACCTGTGGCGGCATTACGAGATTGTATTATCCTAACCTTCTATATTCCTAAGGCATGGCCTTCTATTTTGTACCTAATCTACTAAGTCTATATACACTTAAAGATTGCCTTTCATTAGTTGAGATTTAAAGTTTCTTTAAAAGGCGTTCTTATATAAATGTATTTTATAGTTTTCATTTTCATTAAATACCTAATGTAAACGCTTGGTCTTATTTCCGGAGAGATACTCGTGGGTTACTCCAGCAAAGCCGAGAGAATTCGGGTAGAAAAGATCACGGAGAAACTCATTACTTACTTGATAGGTGATTACAAATTAATTTCTTTGGCATTTGTAATCCAGGTGTTTTAGTGCCCTCATAAGAGCTCGAGGTCTATAGCATTGAAAGATAAACTGAGTCTTGTCATTGCAATGCAATCAAAAGTCTTGCATTTCAAATTTATATATTGTTTACTCACTTTGGGGACTCAGGGGGCCAAATCTGTGATCCAAATACATATTGACCTTAGAAAAATTAAATACCTACTGCTAAAACTATATCTTAAAAAAAAGACAACTTGGTACATTCATATTTTCCCAGCTTATATAGGTACTTTTGTTATTCATAATGTTTCATGAACCTATATTTTCGTACAAAAAGAACTGATATCCCCCCAAAAACAGCACTTCGTGTTAAAAAAAGAAGAACGCCTCACTCAAAAGAATGATTATAATTAGCTAAAAATATATGATATCAAATTGAGAACACCTCACCCCTTCTCTTTCTATATCTCTACACTCCTATCTGAATTAATTCCTCTTATGTTTTATCTTTCTTTATCCTTTCTAGGGTCAGCCCAAACTTGATTTCTCTTTAAATTTACTTGTTGCACGGCAATAAAAAATGGCGGTCGGAGTATGATTTTTCTTTATTACGAAGTGGATGAGGCCTTGCAGTATGAATTCTTATTTTCTAGGTAGATATTCATATTGTTGCGGATACCACGAAGGTAGAAAAACGGGCTGAAACTTAGTACACTTAGTAAGGCAGATGTGTTTTCAGAGTAAGAGTTTTGGCAGATGTATATTTTGCATGATGTTTTGTTTTTGTTTTTTTTTTTTTTTGCATTTATCATTATTTGTTAAAGCAATATTGCCATATTTACAAATCTGTAACTTCAGACTAAGTATGCATCATTGGATGTCGATGATAATTATGAAAATGTCACTCGCCTGTTCATTTCATATACGTGTCTAATAATGTCGTCGGACTATATATGTGTTCTATGTCTAGGATACTAAAAGGAGAAAACACATCAATAGACTCCATTTCGGAAGTTAAATCCTGTTTGGCTTACGTTCATACCGCGCCGTTTGTCAAAATGTAAAATGGACTATATCCCACACAAAATGGACCAATTAAGTGAAACCAGTGATCAACTCTACTTACTATCTGATACGAGTATTATTGAGTTCATTGAGTGAAACACCTTTTGGACTGTCCCATTTTTACCATATCATTTACATAGGCAGAAAATTAAATTTTAAAGTGGTAAAATGGATTTATACCCACAACGAATACTTTTTCCTTTATGATAAGGAAAATAAAAATGGCCTTACCTTGAACAGTTGTTATTTTTACGTTTCCATAAAAAAAAAAAAAATTATTGTCATTTTCGAAAGAAAGTAAGCTGCCTTTCTATGAGATGAAGAGAGTAAAAATTAAAGATACAAAACACAATATATTATTATAATGTTATACCTTGGTATGTAGTAGATATTTAGCACACTGCGTCAGTACCTAACATTAGACCGGTCAGCTAACAATACAAACCCCACCTCATTGTTGAAATGAAATTAACGAAACTCGGAGAGGTGCCACTATAAATCAATCTTGAATAACTAATCACCAGGGTTCAGCTACGCTGACCAAGAATCGGTTCTAGCCTTGGTGACAATGTTGATAATTACATGGTCTTTTGTAGTGAGGTTCCAAAATACAGTGTGCATAATATTACGATCTCTCAAACCATCTTTCGTTTTATGTTTCTGTGCAAAATGCACCTGTGCAAATAAAACCAAAATAATTAGTTAGGTTGGTTAATAGAATGATATCTACCACTGAGTGTTCACATAAAAGTCGGGCAGAGTGATACAGAATGTCTAAGGCTTTAAATTCACCCCGGGCATTACAAGGCATTATTATAGTAATATAACTATTGTTCTTAAATTCAATTTGATTATTTTATTTATCAAGCGTGCGAGATTAATAGGTATTACCTATTTATTATGTTCTCTCGGCATTCGTTGAAATGAAAGGTAATACATAACCGAACTCAGTAGCTTGATCGATAAGGCGCGGACTTGTAACTTGGAGGTCGCTGGTTCAAGTCCCGGTTTCATCGAGTTTGAGTAGTTGTGATAGAGATTAACACAAATATGATAACTTTAACTTTTGAAATATAGTGATAAATACCTATAACTATCAAACAATCCATCCGCATCGTTTTAATTTTCGAAATCCGTGCAGAAGGCATCTATTAAAACCCAAATAAGTATGTAGGTATCTACCTCTGAGCGTTCACATGAAAGTTGGCAGTGGCAGTCTGGAGGAACTCTGCATGAGGCACATCAATAGGTAAGTTGTGAATTATCAGAACCCTTGGGAGCCAGGTGCCTGGGTAGTAGACAGCTAGACAGTGTCATCCCTCTCCCACTGGATAATCTGACATGTAGGTTGTAGGTATATCCTTATTGTTTGCTTCTATTAAATCAACGACTTCTTCAACAAGAGGGTCATATCATACCTAATACTTGCTTTTTCGGTTCAAAATTTTCATTAGGATAAATCCTGATTTTGTTAAGAACTGCCATTCAATGAGCCATGTGGATGACTTAAAAAGTCTTTCGTGATCAGTTATATGTAAAAGAAGAGTCAGTAAATTCATTATTTTTATTGAAACGGTAACTAGGTATAAAACAAACACTTCATCAAACGAAATTGTGAAAGGGAATGAGCCTTCAATGCTATCTTCATTCCCCCTCAAACGTTGGACGAGGTATGATGCTGCTCTCTTATTTTAATGTTTAATTTTCATAAATTGACGGGGTAAACCCATCCATGTCTTATCTCCAGTCTCTTTAACTAATTTTTTTCCTAATTCTTGAATAAATTTAGTAGTTCCTCTCCAAATGTCCTCATGGTCTCAAATGGCAATCCTTTGAGATGTATCCTTGGTCTTTGATGTTAGAATATTTTTTATGTTTCCTCTGGCTTGCCAGGTTGGCTGCATTTCCTGCAATAGTCACAGTTTGTTGGAGGTATGTTGGAGCCAAGGTGTCCACACAAGTTACATCCCAGACTAACTTTTGACCACATGACCATGGAATAAGTGTAACTCCATCTGGTCTTTTTCCGTCAATATACGTGACATACCTACAGGTTCTAGTTTTGGATGATAATTCAGGAGTGACAATATCCGTTACATAATCGAATTTAATTCGCTAATTTATACTGAGGAGGATACATTGTGTAGTTATGAAAATGGGAATAAATAAATGTAAATTAACTTAGATTTTATTCATCATTGCTAGTATAGGGTCCTAAAACTATGAAACTATTATGAACCTATCTCATCACTCCCTAAAAATATGAAATACCTACTGGGTGCTTCATTCTGGCCGATATATAGAGTAGAAAAGGTGTATCCTGCCGTCAGATAGTACTAGAGGATACTACTATACAGTATCTACGTTGTAACAATGATATTAAAAACAAATGAAAGCAAATTAGAGAATAAACAATGAGAATTATGCAGATTCACGCTACGCGGGCGCAGGTGAGAGACTGAGAGCCCTTCACTTCTCACCTCCCTTATGGGTTATTGCTCTGAATTACACTAGTTACGAAATGCTGGAAACACAGCATTTCGTAAAGAAGATTGGCTATAAACTATCTCGTTTGAATAGCAATCAACGTTCCAAAAGCTTTTTAATCCAAAAAATATCAATCGCCATTCAACGAGGAAATGCTGTGAGTATTATGGGCACTATTCCTGATGGCTTGCGTTTCGAAGAGCTGTTTTATATTTAAATAAATACAAAAGTTTTATAGACTTTCCATGTACATAATAAAAAGTGGATTTGTGAACTGTAGACATAGGTAACTGTCATTCTCTAACGAATAAAAAAAGATCTATCAAATCAATCAAATGCTCATTACATTAATACCCTTCATTCAATACTCCACTCGCAATTGGCTCATGTTTCACCATGTGATGTCCGGGCCCTTGTTAGCCAATGTAATAATAATAATATCGCCTTATTTATACTGCCCGATAAGGACTATTAAAGTCTCATTATTCCAGCAGTAAGCCCAAGACATATTATTATGTGGTATAAAAATCCCAAATGGGAGGATAACTTGTCATGTCCCGGCTGGGTTTCGAACCCACGACCTCTGGAACTTCTGGATTCACAGAGTGCCGCCTTTACCACTGAGATACCGGGACAGACCCAAATGTAGCCCAAAATTTATACCTCACAGTAATTTAAAGGTCACTGATTATTATTGTAATTATTATTATTATTATTATGAACACAAAGTATTTCTTCAATAATTCTAAAAATCCATGCCATCCATTGTAATGTACCTACGTACGTAATATTGTTGTAATTTCTGCTCTATTGTAATGTTGATGCGTACACACCCTGTTCAAATGTAATGAAATCTTTCTCCTGAGAACTGAGAATAAATTACTATGTAGTTTGTTCTTTAAAAAACGCTGCCCTTAATAGTGAAAATTTCCTTTTTTACTTTCCTTATCTTATAAGGTAGGGAAGTACCTACCTAATTGCCGATTTTTTAATGCCATTTAATAAAAAATAAGCTATTATTAAACCTATAACCATTGTAATTTTATATTATAAAAAGATTGAGGCTATAATTTAGATATCTATAATTTTTGTTAGTTTTGATTTAGATTATACAGTTACAGCCTATGTGCTTGTAGGTATATTCTTCAATTACAAAATTTATTATTTTGTATAGCACATTGCATATTTACTAAATCTTAAATCAATCTACATAATAAATTTATACATAAAATAATGTTAGGCTTAACTAGGTACCGAAATCGCGTAATCAGCACGTATGGAACATACCCTAAAAATTTCAGCTCAAGGAACTTTCAGTCATGTCCTTGGGATAACTAGGCGTGGCTCTGGGGTTCAGAGAATTGATCTGAAAAAGAGAGAAAAAAAAAAGATCTCGTGTGTGTGTGTGTTTTTTTTTTCTCTCGATTTCCCCTTTGGAGCCCGCCCCTTGAGGGGGGTTTGAGGGGGGTTCAGAAATCTCGCCTAACGTATATTCCACCTTTGCTGGGGTTTCTTGGAAAATTCGGGGGCAAACCCCTCCCCCTGGCTACGCCACTGTCGCGAGAGGGTCGTTTTGACGTCATGGAGTAAAATTTACTATGAAACCATGTTCTTTCTTTTCAAAATAATTGGTTTTGAACAAATAAATGAGTGGCTTTTCATGGCGTCAAAATACATACAAACTATATTTTTACCGTTATATAAGCACTGTAGTTTCTCGGAGGCGTTCTCCCGCGAAACGACCGTTTCGCTTGATCATTAAAACTTGTCATTTTACTTTTTAAATATAAATCTACCTGTTCTCTAATTGGAGAAGTTTAATCTGACCTTTTCTCTTCGTTGGCTCAGTTTACAATTTTTTTCTGTTGGAGTTTTTACCATTTCGAAAGAGTCTACGTTTGCCCACTCGGGAGATTATGGAGGACAGTCAACATGTCAACAATTATTCCGTCTCTTTATCTTACTCGTCTGCAGGATATTTTAGCATCAGGAAATTTAAAATAATAATAATAATAATATCGCCTTATTTATACTGCCCGATTAAGACTACTAAAGTTTCATTATTCCAGCAGTAAGCCCAAGACATATTATTAGGTGGTAAAAATCCCAAATGGGATGATAACTTGTCATGTCCCGGTTGGGTTTCGAACTCACGACCTCTGGAATCTGTGGATTCACAGAGTGCCGCCTTTACCACTTAGCTACCGGGACAAATACACATAACAATACTCATCATGACAACACCATGGCAATGCTCTAATTATATGAAGATGCGTTTGACAATAGGCACAGCCCAGGGCCCAGAAATTGACCATTGACTTAATTCATTTTTACCTTTCGTTCAATACCTCATTCCATAGGTATTCATTATGATCATTATACGAATTATTTTGGCAACTGCATAATGTATGCATTTTGCAGTTGCATATAATCCGAAGTCTAGTTTATGACTTGTGACAGGTATGGCACACGGAATATGTCTCGTTAACAGTGTTTTTGATCTTCTTTTTTCTTTCAAAAACAACAAAAATCCATAGACAAGAACCAGAATCAATAGTATCACATGAGTTCAGTAATAAAAATAATGTTTTCAAATTGTACGTGACCTGCTGGCATCTTCAGTGGTCTGGTCTGATGCTACTCGCTCGCTCTGTCCAAGCAAGCATATTACCTACCCAACCCAACGTGTATCCATATTTCTGATAAATATTAAATATGCCAAACAGTAAACTGGGGTGAACATGTCACAACTTTCCTTATGGCTTACCGTTTAACCAGAGCCGCCAAGAATACGGACGAATGTTTCCAACAGCCAGCGGTATGGCTCTAGTGTTTGTGTTCAACAGGTGATTGAAAAGCTACTTGTTAGAGATATAGGATACTAAACTATACAAGGTGGTCCCAAGGTGTGAACAACGGCCTACCGATGATAATATATATTGGACCATTTTCAACAAAAAATAATACATATAGGTTGATCTCCAAGATAACCGCCATTTTGTAGTACCGCCTAAGAAAATTGAGTTACCCTTAGTTTCAGTGCAATAATTTTTTTTCCACTTATCGTGTAAAAATATAATGTAATTTTTTGTAAGCTACGCGAAATTTGACTTTAGCAATAATCATCACCACAGGCTGACAATAATCCTTATCTATTTTTAAGAGGCAAACGATCCATACTTTGGTAGTTGCATTTTGCACTTGATTTGCTCCAAATTTTGCTCCGATTGAAATCGGGTACTCTTTAGTAAAAATATGTCTGATGTGTTTCCTAATACATGACATAAAATCATTGAAAATGAACCTGCGAAACCGCAGAAATAAATAGGTACAAGATAAGTCAACGTGATGCGCGAATTCGCTGTAAAGTCTATCACCATACTGAAGCTCTTTAACCCAGATGGGGCTGACGTATATTTATTTGCTTTTAACAACATGGTCATATCACGATGGGGATTTTATTAAACATTTACATGGCAAGGACTCTAATCACTCAAATTATCCACACCCAGCCTGAGTAGGACCGGGAATAGCCAGCAGAACGTCCAATGCAATGATGACCAGAGATGGATTCGATATCAGAATGATCAATAATCCTGATATCTTGACAATGGAACGTTCTGCTGTCTATTCCCGCCTGGGTATTCTCGTCGTGATAATGCCATATTGTAGTTTAAAAAGCAACATTGAAAAAAAACATCAAATATTAAAAACTTTAGTAGGTACGTTCATAGACTTTCTAGCAAACTACTAACCCTAGGTACTCTCACCCAGACTGAGTAGGTAGTTTGAAGAATACCAACATACCTAGGTAGAATCTTTCAAATGAAAGCGCCATTGTTGACAGGACAATAACGAAGGTAATTTATGACGTTTTTTGGGCTACTTTCTCCAACATTTCTATAGGGGGATGAGGAAATAAAAAGTTGTAGCACAAAAAAAAAAAAAAAAAAATTATCTCCTAAGGTTGAACTTATGATCTTTAATTTTATTAATTACATACCTACTTACCTTCTTGAACGGGCACACACACACATTATGTACATACAGACAATTTGATAAAAATGACTTTTTTGAAGTCAGGAAAGTTCTTCTCTAATTCGTCTACAAATGTTATTAGCTAAAGTTTGAAAAAACCAACCGAAAACAATATCTCTATATATAAAACAGAAAAAAGGACTACCTACCTACCTACCTATGTTTGTTTGTTTGTTTGTCCGGAGTTGTTTAGCCAAAACGGTAAGAGATAGCGAAAAATGTCTCAGAATTGACCCCCCCCAAAACCATTATCGCTTTGTCCAGAAAAATTATAAAAAGTTCAAAAAGGCATTGCTGTCCAGCAGTACGGTCATGCCTTAGTAAATTTGAAATTTAGTCCCGTTGCAAAGTACGGGCAAATGGCTAGTTTTCTATATCTTATACTCGTAGAATATAGGCAATAGAAAGTAAAAAGAAAAAAAAATTGCTTCGCCCCCAACTGAATATTCTTCACCACAGTACCTAAGAGCTGGAACGTCGTAAGGTGAGAACCAAAGCAAAGCATTAGCAATTCAGTAGACAGTAGATCTAATGAACAACAGTACCAAACCATTCTTTCTGCTGACAGTACCGCCTGAATCATGTCAGTTTAGTTCGAATCCCGCGTCAGTGTTTTCTGTAGAATTCTTCCGCGATTGTTTTTCTTTTTTTAATTATACCTACCTATAACCTAGTTAGGTTGAACAACTTCATGTGATTTCTAACTATGTAAGATATGTTGTATTGTAAGTGTGCACTTCAGATTTTTTAAAAATAAAACTAACTTTTAGTATTAAAAAAGTTACTTATTAATGTCATCATCCTTTTAACGACCTTTACCTATAATATAATAATTTTCATCTTAGGATATTTTTAAATGCACCACGAAGTTGAACTAGTAACTGGTTTAGCGTTAATGCAAAATTATCTATCTTTTTTTTCTAATGCCCTTTTTTAAATAGGTGTAAATTTACCATAAGTACTAAACCAATAATCAACAAGGGATTGATAACATCTCAAATTAACCAAGAAATCCACAAATAGATAAATAATTATCAAGACTATTAAAATCAAATTTGTCGCATCAACACTGTTAAAATGATTTTGAGAATAAAAACCGTAGTTTGTAATTCGACGAAAAGCACCGGAACTTTTGGAATATAACTTTAAGAAGAAACAAGATACAGGAACAATGATCTTAACTTGAAAAGAAAAACCAAATAATTATTTACAATAATTCTATTTGCTTAGTTTTCTTGTTTCTAATTCTTCAATAACAATTTCTTGAATTTTTCATTTGAGACTGGTCGGTGATATTAGGTAAGTTTCACAATATCAATTTTTTTTAAATATACCTACGAATAAGGTCCAAATTTTAAAACAGGATTAATTTCTAGATAAGCCAGACCTCAAGTTCGACTTTCATTCAATCATGGCTTGACTTGGGACAGTCTGGCTTATCTTAAATATTATCCGGTTTTATAGTTTGGCTCTAAGTAACAATAATGATAAAATTAATGCACAAGCATCTAAACAGGTAAGTTTTGCAACAGTGTCTCAGTCTCGTAAGTTACTGTTCGTTTCGTATTTTACTGATAGTAGGTAATCTTAAGCCGTATTTTTCTTTGTAACCAAAGTGGATTCAAATGGAATAAAATGGACGGACGAACTGGAGGAAAGTCATTTTCAAAAATCTTTTCCCAGTTTGGTTAACCAAAATGGATTTATAAAATTCTTGCTTCCATTTCTTTTATAGGTTAAGTTTTCATTTTTCCATTGTTTATCTTTAAAAGATCTTTGAAAGTACCGAAACGCATTTTTCTTTCACGCATAGAGGGAAGCTAAACTTGGAAGAAAATGGAAATATTTGGAAATACAGAACCTGAATTTTTTTTTATCAAAAAAAAAAACACCACTTATGTGTGGGGAAAAATAATATTATAACCATGCCTGTTGAGTGAAAGGGGGTTGAAGAAATTACAAATCCAAATCCAATTGCAAGTAGGAGGAAAAAATGAAAAACACGTAAAGAAATACTGAGAGGTATATTAACTCGGAAATAAGAGTGTCGTTTAAAGAAGTAGCATTTCAACAATCTTGTCAGGGATGTACGAGGTTTGGCTATTAAATTCGTAGATTCTTCCCATAAAACGATGTGTGTTTAACTTACCCAACTTTAGTAGTTATCCCCTTCAATGTACTTCCCTCCTCTATCCCTACAACGTTCTAAGCAAATTTTCCATTAATCGACACAGTGGTGGAGGTCATTTTGTGTGAGGCCTTCCAAGACTTTTGCCGGTTTTTTTTTAACGGCATCTACGCTTTCAAATCTGGTACCTTTCAGGGCAGATTTGATTTTTGGTAATAAGTAAAAGTCGCACGAGGCCAGGTCGGGTAAGTAAGGAGGGTGTTCCAACACTGGGGTGTTGTACTTGGCCAGGAACGTCTTCACGGAGAAGGCACGGTGGGCTGGCGCATGGCACCATTTTTGCGCAAACTTTTGTCATGTTGAAATTTTCGTACAAAATTTGTCTCACACATTCTTTATTAATTTTAAGTGTATCAGCCATTAGTCTAAGAGTTAATCTACGGTCAGAACGAATCATAACATCAATTTTTTCAATGTTTTCGTCAGTTTTTGAGCTTTGGGGGCGACCAGGACGTGGATCGTCCTCAACATCTTCCTGACCATATTGAAACCGTTTAAACCACTTATAAAGCGTTGATCTTTTCAAACATGACTCCTGGTACACTGTCTTTAACAAAAAAAATGTTTCACCAGCATGTTTTACGTAAAATTCAAAAATCACTCTTTGCTCGACGTTTGTATCAATCATAATTCCGGCAAAATTAAAAAAGGTGTCTTGCGCGTCGGGCTGTCACAACAGAACTAATTACAGTACAGACATGTGACAGCTATCAATGAAAACACAAGACTTGAGGCTGTCTAAATATGTTTATCATATCTTCCTAGCACGGACAGCTTTTGCGTAGCGGCTCGCGTCTACGAACTTAATAGCCAAACCTCGTATAATAGGACTACAACAAGAAAGCTGATGCGACAGGAACTTTAGAAGGCAGAAAATCTTCGAAACAATGGAGCATCCACGTATTGAGATACAACAGTAGTAATACAACAGTAGTAAGGGAAATAGCACATTGGGACAGCAGAAAGCGCAATGTTATACAGTTGTTAATCCTCAAATAATCATGTTCTTGATTTAGTACGAATTTATAGACTTGCTAAAAGAATGTATCCCATTGATGAATAATATACCGTACCTACTTATTAGGTACCTACATTAGTACATAAATATATTTTTTCAAGTTAGGTAATAGGTACAGACCTATAACCTAATGGGATCAACTCATTTTACAAAATTGGTTTTGTTAAATAATAATAAAAAACAGTAATAAAAAAACTCACACTTAGCCTAGTTAGCTACTTACCTAATTATTTAAAACACTGAAATAATAAATAATTTTCACCTGATTACTTAGTAACCAGATTTTCTGTCACTGAGTCATAATTCCAGTGTACTGAGACTGGGTAAGTTATGAAATTACTCACTGTGCCAGTGCTCCCAATAACGTATTAAAAAATTGATTTATAGGTAAACAAGAAACGGGTACGTGCATCATAAATATTATAAAGGTTTGTTAATATTAAATTTGTTGTAATCACAATCGTGATGTCACAATTACTCAAACTCGTCTTACTATTTTTTTGTCTTACTTGGTATTCAATCGATTGGAAGTATGAACTACATACTAAGCCAATATGTTATTAAGTTAATTAAGGCAGACCACGAACACAAGGGTCGGATATTATTATCATAACTAACTCAGACTGAGGACACTGAAATTATGTCTAATGACAATTAAGAAAATCTAGTTACTAAGTATGATTACAGGTCAACATTTTTAACTCTGGACAACAAAATGGAAAAAACCCGATCACCCCGGAGGAAATATTCTCCAGAGCCGTGGATAGGAAAAGTTCCTCCAGAATCGGAACGACAGCCAATGTCTTATTAATAAGGATGAATACCAAGAAGAATAAGGGTTGGGTGGAAGAGATTGCCATAGGCAATAACCCCGCCCTTTAGTTAGGACATATGTACATATTTTTTTTTCTTTCTTGTTTATATTATTAATATTGTTAATTTTTATATTTTATTTTAACCATAATTTGTATGTACATATGTTCTACCTACTAATAAAGAGTTTCTAAATAAAAAATAAATAAATAAGAAGATGTACGAGGCAGAAAAGCCCAACAAAAAATGTAACCTTGTTTTTTCGACCCAACAGAGTCAGCATAGGTGGGCAGTTGACACACTAACAAGCTAACAAGAACATCAATGTCATTAATTCTCTAAATCCATGAAGGTAGAATCATCATCAACTTAGTTGACCTAACGAAGTGAGTGTCTTTTTGTTTCACCATGGTGATTTTGAAGATAAAAACGCTTGCATACGAGTCTGCAACCATTGGGACATTTTCATCTTTACTATTCAAGGTCCAAAACCCAACTGACCAAATTTCGTATTGTGCGCATGACACATACCTTCTCTCTTCTCTCCCTCTACAATTCAATACTTCGCCATTGTGCGCATGACACACACTTTCCCTCTTCTCTCCCTTTACAATTCAATATTTCGTTACATAATATCGTTACATAATATCGTTACATAATTTCGTTACATAATTTTGGTTATGTGCCAGAGCAAAGACATGAAAATGTCAAATTATGTAGTTATGTACCTAGTTCCTCTGTCTGGTCACTTCTATCGGGTGCTTCAATTTCGATGACACTTTTTAGTTACATTGCCTGTGTTCATTTTGGAGTCGCAATATTTCCTGTGATTGATTTTACTTCCGATAAATGTCTCATATTGGAATCGGAAGTATTGTTCGTTTTTGTAACGACAGCCAATATATTTTTGCTCCGATTTCAAAAATATTCATATTTCTTGACGTTTCATAAGCTCCTGATGAGCAACTTTGGTTTGTGTCTTTCTGTCGGTCTATTAAATACATTCCTTGTAACGCATAGGTATCTCAGAAACTACTGATCGGATGTCTACGAAATTTTGTAAATATTTTTGTATTTAGATAGTCCCATTTTAAATTCACCGACTTCGCACTAGTGGATCTTGGAGATGGAGGTCATGCGCCTGACCTAGGGGTCAGGCGCATGACCTTAGGACTTTTTAAAGTTAGGACTTTTTACTTAAACGTTTATATCTTGTGAACGCTAAAACCGATTTTGATAAGAAGTTGTATATAGGGATATGCATATTAGCGTTTATTTGTGTTTTTTATTGAATAATTTATAGTTGAGCCTTGAAATAAGTATTAAGAAATCGCGAAAATTTAGACCAAAAAGAGCAAAAATAAGGTCTACGATACAGAATTTTTTGAAAAAGCAAGAATGTAGAAAACCCCGTTTTCTACCGTACATATATAATTTTTTTTGAAGAAAATCAGTTAAGAAGTTTTGGAGATATGTACAAGTGATTTAGTATAGGTAAAATCTCAAAATTGCCAAGTGTATACAATGTGAACTTATCACGACTCATGAGGAAGTATTGTGTCCATAATTTGCAGTGTATTCAAATTTATTTTCTTATTAATTATGATTTATTTTATCCAGAAATCCAAGAATCTCTAAAATTAACTAGTTAAAGTTAATTTTGAAGATGAAGTGCGTGAAAAATAAATAAATGTTTGGTCGTAAAATATGTTTGGTTCTTGTGAAGTGAATACTGTTAAGTTGTTATTTTTTTATATTACCTATCCACATCTCACAGAACTAATAGTTATGAACTTGCTAGATAACATGGTAGCAACATTATTATAACCATGGCACCATGCTATAGTTCATTATAAACGTTTCTCACATAAGTAATGAGGTACAACATAACATTAACAGAACTCACGTCCAAAAATATTTATGCCACAAAAGGTATCAACATGAATACAAATGTGGGACAAGTGGGCGCCATTTTATTCCCCAAGAAGTTTTTTGACCTAGAAAGTTTTGCTCCCATGAACAAGATTGAAACTGGAAATTTATCACTGCAAATTCCTTGTAAATTTTTGACTCGGCTGTTTGATTGATTTCTTTCTAGATTTGTTATCACGTTGAGCACACTTGGGGAATTTGTTTATCAAATATACGGGATTTACCCATTTCACTTCTTTTGCTGGTTCTGTTACTGTCACAATTTTAAATTATTACTTTCTATTACCCAAATATTGTTAATGATAGCTTTTTTCGAAATTGGGCAGTTCAACTTACTGAGTTGACTGGTTGTTATTTTTGGTTTTGAAACCTGTCAAATGGGGCATTGAATGAAAATCTTGGAGTCCTGATGTTTGATATGACATTTTAAATTCAAATAAATAATATATATGCGTGAGGTCTATGTTAACAGAATTACCAGTAGGTATCCAGCCACTCGCTAATGAATGTCTGATTTACGTATAGGCACTAAGCTGCTATAAGCATTTAACATTAGGGACCGACAACTCATGTTTAAAATTCATTAGACAAATATAAAAAGAAACCGACCTATATCAATGAAACATCAATCATACTCGTACTAAGTTCAATGTGTTGCCCTAATGTTATGATCACTGTATAGCTATCTCGCAGACTTGATATTTTAAGTTCAATTATTCTTCAATGCCTAGTAAATATCATTATGTTTTTGATCCCATTCTAATAAGTTGCTACTACTGACTGACTTACAACTGACGCTGACGTGTAGGTATATGAAGAAGATAAATGAGATCTCCTGCTAAAGTCAGATGTCAGTAATTACCACCTTACATGACTATTATTAGACGAGACAATGGTAGACACACTTGACAGATATGTTCGCTTTAATCTATGTTCAATTAGGTAAATCAAGTTTACCTTTTCAAAAACAGCAAGTTTAAATTAAATGCTTTACTTTAATTCTTACGAAAACCGAATTCATATACAGTATACCTACATAACCTTTTACCGCATCAAATTCATACATGACCTTTTTAGCAAGGACTGAATTCATACATGCGAAAAATTGGGTAATTTTGCACAAATGCCTCAGGGGCCAAAATAAACAAAAGGATATAATTGTAGCCCAGAATAGAAGCCTGCGGCAAAGCTGAGTGCGGCCTTGTTATCAAATTTTCAACAGATAGTTACCCTTTCAACGGCCTTTTCTTTCTTCTTGTATGACTATCATTTCTTTCACTCGTAATTTTTCGAATAAAACAAACCATAATAGTATAACCTTTCGGAGAAAATTCTTGTTAGACAAGATTTATAGATGGTAGGTGACAGGTGTCGGTATTGTTGACTGATTATTATTTTTATTTGTTGATGAAAATGTAAGGGAATCGCAAGTGTCGATGATTTGACATTTTAAACTGAGGTCAGATTGACGATTGGCAGTGATTAAAGATGATAAACAGCTAGTATGTCTTAATTGCAAATTTCTCTTTTATTATTCAAAATAATTAAATAATGTTGCAAAGAAATTGATTGTAGTTGCAGCTATAGGTACTGTACTACATAACTATAGTATACCTAGTCATAGCAGGTAGTACCTTACACGTGTACAAGTATACAACGCTCAAAATTATAATAACAATATTACTTCTTGTTTTGTGATTTGATACATGTGATCTTTCGATCATTTTTTCTTGCTAATACGAAAATAATATATAGTGAAGAGCGTTGGTCGCGATAGAAATTATGTAACACCTATGATTGGTAACAGTGTATTATTCATTATTATTATTTTTACTATTATTAATGGTATAAGTAAAACTACATTATATTACATTATAAACTTACATTAGGATTCATATTTAAAGAAAAAATATTCTTAGATTCGCCAAGTCTTCCGTTCCCAAAATTCCTGAAATCACAGGTTTGACCTTTGCCGTTTATCTTCATATCATATCTTTCACTTGTTGGTACCCCTGTAGTGAGGGCTAATAAGCTGAATTATTATAAAGCAAGATTTATACAAGATTATCCAAACTGTCCTTAAATCAGGCTATGGCTGTCAGCACGTGATTGAAAGTCGAATAAACCTGTCTTAGAACGGATCTCTTATCTACTAACTTTTAACATTTTATAATCTTAATAAATTTTAAGGTATATTTAAAATGTCGCCAGTCTTTCAGTTCCAAATTTGAAATCACGAGGGTTTGACCTTTGGGGGGTTATCATTTCATATTTTCACTTTGTTTGTACCTGTAGTGGGGCTCAAATCTGAATTATTATAAGAATTTACTACAGTTATCAAACTGTCCTAAAATCAGCTATGGCTGCAGCACAGCAGAAAGTGAAAAATGGTCATTTTCAGAAACGATGATCTCTGATTCTACTCAAGCAATTTTGACTTTTTTTTTCTTAATCTTCATTCAAAAGCGTGTTCTTTTCTAGTAAAGGAATCCCATTTTCATCTAACTGTTTTTAGTTATTCAGGCACCAAGACATACATTTGGTATTTTGTGCTCCGAGCTCCGACGTATATTAATATTTTGGTTGGCTCTTCTTCCTTTTTGACTTGCCAGGGCTCCTAATAATTATCGGCAGTACTGATTCAGAACGTGCCCTGGTAGTCTAGTAATCCAGGTAGCGTAGGGAATCCCATCCAGTGCATGAATTTTTCCTCATTAATTTGAGTTTGTGACCACAAAATAATAAAACTCTAAGGGATAGGTGGTAGAAAATGCTTTGAGCAGTCACCATTACTTCCAATAAATAGTGTTATTATTATATATTTTCTGATCAATTGTTAATCTAGTATAACATAACAAGAAAGTAGTAGAATGTTTAGATTAATTAATGCATATTATTGTTCATATATAGACTCGATGATTGTCATGCACTTTTCGACTAATGTCATGTAGAATTTGAAGCTGACTTACTTGGTACTACTTCAACTTATCAGTTTCTTTAATATGCGTTGTAGGATCATGTCGAATCTGTCAATCATGATCTGATTACGAATTGATATGATTACTTAATATACTATAAGTCAATGAATTGGATATTGGAAACTTTAATTTTTGATATAAGCATGTTATAATAATCATCTTATGTAACTTCAAAAATGAAAGTATTCAGTAAAAAGTAAATACTACGAGTAGCCTGTGAAATTTAAAAAGCCATAAAATATAATATGTAGGTAACCGACGTATGTAGGTATAGTATGTACACCTATCTTACCAATATGATGAATAACTATAGCGTCACAAATATATGTATTTAATGTACGAGTATAGTAAGGTAATTGCATCCGCAATATGTTATCCTTAATACTTTCTCGTTCATAACTGAACAAGTTATTTAGTCCAGAGAGGACAGACTTAGGGTGATAGATCTCAAAAGTATGTAGGACTTTGAAACTTTATGTTTAGCCTTCATAAAGATACCAAGTCAACTATAGTTCTATTCGGATGTACATATATGTACAGTAATCAAACACCTCTGCCGAGGTGTGAACAACGCCCTATACAAAGAAAGAGACAGCGCGGCAAAGTGTAACGGAAATACATTTCATGTACTTTCAGACAGTAAAAAGTTGAACATAAATTTCAAAAATTGCAATTTTGCTTAAATGGACTCTACGTCGAAAAATGAATTGATTTGACTTTTTGTTTGATTTCCTAGGGCAAAGAGAACCCTATTTTCGGGACACCTTCAACAATTGTGAATGACACGAAAAGATTTATAATTTACTATTACTTCCGAAAATTTCTATATGTATTAGAAATCGAAAGTTGGTGTTCGTTTTTGTAAACAAATTGTTTTGCTCCGGTTCTTTGGTGATAGAGATCATACGCCTGACCACTAACATTTTACTTATACCTCGAAAAACACGCCTAAACCGTATTTCTGCAAACTAAAGACTAGAATCTTGGCGGAAAGTCTCGATAATTGGCCAAAATACCTTGATTCGTCACACCAGAAAGCCGCGTATTCGGCCATGCCTCTGCTATTACCTTCGACCATGCCTCTGATATTTTTTTCGAGTGGTATGATCGATTTTGTTAGGGTGTTTATGGTTTAAGGAGGGTCGATTCGAGTCAGATTTTGGCTCGAGTCCTGTTTCCTCGTAACTGGACTGTAGAAGTTACCATTTCGTCTATAGACTGTAGAGTCATTTTACAGCGGAAACTTCGACTCTCGTTCAAAACGTCCATTCCAATAGAATCAGACGTTCCTGAATATTTAAAAAATCAAATCAGGAACATCTAAAAATTCCTAAGCGCTCTAGGAACTTTTAGAAGTTTTTGAAATCGGGAAGTTCCTGCAACATAACTATTTTAATAAATAAAGATTCCAAACCCCTGGTGATCTCAAGCTTTCTCACCCTGTCCTGAATACTTCAGAAATTTATTTATGTAGAACTTTACTCCTATACATTAGGTAGGTATGTATGTATATATTGTATATAGATACATGAAAGTTTCAAGTTCAGCGTGTCAGATACCTAGTGACCCATAATGGCATTCTCAAGCTGACTGCCATTGTTGTGAACTGGAGGATATTGCCCATCATATACTATCGTGGTCTAGCTAGAGTAAACACTTGTGAGATTTGCCAGTGAATTCCTTGCCTGTACATCTTCAGGATTAATCAACTAGTACGGAACAACATCATCATGACATCGTCCATAATGATGATTTATTTATTGACGTTAGATACGTATAGTAAATGAACATACCTAGGTAGGTATTTACTATATTTTTATTATTTATTGTAGACAGACAGGAAAAGTACGTAACTATATTATTATTGTGAATTCTAAAAGCAAAAATTTACTGTAGGTAAATATGTATCAGTGCCAGAACCCTGCGCAGGGTTCTTCTCATTTTCAAGTTGTTGGCCCAAAAGCACTTTGATAAATTTGATAGCGCCCTCTTTTTGGAATGATAGTTCTTTTTATACCACAAGTAGAATTACCGTAAGTTTTTTTTAAAGGTAATTCTCCAAATTCATTATAGGTACCCTCACAAACTGTGCATTTTACATGTTGTGTTGAAAAATATTACGTTTTTTTTGAGAGATATTTATTTCAAAAACTGTTGCAATGCACGAGTTTCAAAGGAAGAAATAAGACTGTGGAGGAACATTGTTTCTGCAAAGCATTGTGAGATAAAATTAATGTCGCGAAACATTACGAAGTTTTGCGCTAACCGGCTTAAGTTTTTAACATTTCTTCCCGGACGAAAAATCCGTCAACTTATTCACTAGTGAATTACTCAGCACAATCTAGGCAATAATTCAAATAATCCACTTGCTCTTCTGCGTATGTTTTCGTTTTCAATATATTCATATAAAAGCAATGGAAATTCTATTTACCGAGCAATAACAACAGTACAGAAACGGAATAGAGCGTTTCTGTGATTACATTGTACTGTACTTACTCTCAATGACACTCAATAGGCACATATTTATGTAGGTACTGTAGGCAGAGGTACCCATAATCTACTATACCAATAGGTACTTGCACAGTCGTCCTCTTGTGAGTGTCCTATTTAGTTCTGAATGTAGGTAGGTACCTGCTGAAAAGTGTCTCTTCAAGTACTCCTAGCATGTCCTACATACTTTAATATATACTTAAATACATACGTAAATACATAAATATATTCAAATATCTATTAGAAAATAATAAGCCCTAAACATACAATGTTGGTCCTAGTGGTCAAGGCGTGGGCTGCACCCGAGTTCTGGCCCGAGGCATGGCCCTATATTTATTTTGCCTTATCCTATACTCTACCTACACAATGAGGCATTGCCATACACCGTTTGGAGCCTGAATTTGGCGCCACCGAGTCTGGTGATCTACGTAGCTTAGGGTTCCGATCCCACGTCCCAACCAATGCATGATTTTTTCTTCATATAACAACATAAAGATGGCACCAAATAAGAATTATAACAACATAAAGATGGCACCAAAACAACTGCATGCAATCTGGAATAAAGGGTCTCTATTTCTATAAAAATATTCACAACTTAAGTTGTAGTTTCATTTAAAAGTTGTTTTTTTTTACAAAGAAATGATACATGAGTACAAATATGAATGTTTTAGAAATGAACTAATCTGGGCTGTATCTATTCATACAGCCGGATTATGAATATTTAAAGTTAACATATTTGTGTTAATCACTTTCGTGATACTCAAACTCGCTATACTAAATCTACGCTGAAACCGGGACTTGAACCACCGACCTCCACGTTACAAGTCCGCTGCCTTATGGATCAACAAGCTACTGAGATTATGAATTATACATATATATTACGAATCATTTTATAATATACGATGAGTATTATTATTATTATTATTAAATTATGATTATCATGCTCATGACTTGTAAATTTTAATAGAAAGTCGTGTGATGTTCTTCACACTAGTTCATTAAAGGAACATTAATAAAAACGTAAAAAGTACGTATGTTGTGTGTTGCGAAACATTTCCAAACATTCTCATCAGGTAGACAACTACACATGGCCGCCGGTATTCTATGTCAAGTCAAAAGCAATTTAGTAATATAGGTTTTTTTTTTTTTTTTTTTTTTTTTTGGGCTTTCTCAAATTGCTTGAGCTCTTCCACCCAACCATTTAGTTATATTGTGAGGTAGTGTCGCAAGAACAGACGATATATGTACCTAGCTAGACAACAAAGGATGAAATAAGTTTGCCCTGTTGGTAATTTTCACTTGCTGGCCACCTGTTGGTTCTGGATTATCAACTGGAATGACTGGAGAGAAACACATTAACATGATAATGGCCTCTTTAAGTTTCTAATGAAGCAATTTGATGCCCCAGTGTTGAAACAAAACAATGTGAACACTTTCTCCCGATGGGGTCCAAAACCAGGAGGAAGGCCCATCAGAATGGAAGCTGAGTGACAAGAAAGCAGTGGGGTTTTGTCCTTAGGTATATTATTTGTTAGGTACTAAATTACAAAAGAAAATACATACGAACTAGGTTTAGCGTAAGTATACACGCTCGTTTTGTTTTTCTTGGCGTTGCAAAACTAGCGTTTTGCTTGATAGTAGAGTACCTATGCCTAGTTCTTTATTCAGTTCAACCGACCTCAGTAGCTTGATCGATAAGGTGGGCAGGCGACGGACCTGGAGGCTGGAGGTCGTTGGTTTTTTTTTTTTTTTTTTTTAGCATTGTTCCATTGTTCCAAGCAATTTTACAAGCTCCACTTACAAGAACAATGAGAAGAAGTTAAGGGGGTTTTAATACCAAGTTCTAAAAAAAATTGGAAGTGTGAATTTGAGTAATTTTATTGTGACATGCATCAACACAAATATGATAATTTCTTTTTATTATTATTATTAGACTCTGGGTTTGAAACAGGGACTCTCATTACGACAGAAAAACACTCAAATATATTATGAAGTACCTACTTTGTTTATTTTATAGTGCCCGAGAGGTAACCTCGCGGTTACACCGGTGTTTTATCTCTCGATTGATACTTAACCGAGGAACTGCCTACTCTTGTAAATAATAAGAAATTTATCACTAAACATGGTGGTGGTTAAGTGATCAAGTCTGATAATCTACTTAGCGTGGGTATGCGTTGTTTCAAATCCAACTCAATCCATGCATTTTTACTTATTTTTGTGTCCATAGTTATGCTAATGGGTCCAATAAACTGCAGGAAATAAATAATTGAGACAAAAAACCCGGCAAAATAATTATCTATTTTAAGATTATTTTTTTGATCTAATTTTTGTATTTAAGTCAACTGGCCTGAAACCAGTTCTTCAAGTGTTGTGCATTTTTGCAGCAAGTTCAATGGCGTGGTCGTATACCTCTACGAACGGGGTCAAAAATGTCTGAAACAAAATGAGGTCAGTAAATTGAGTGAGAGTCATAGCTATATTTTCGTCTATGTATGGTCACTCACACAGACGCAGCAAGTGGAGAACTTATTGTGAACTTGGACTTGTAGTGATCATAAGCCACGCCATGAGCCATGGCACAGACAATGGAGTAGAATCTTCACTGCCTATTACTAAACTTTACGATCTACGAACTTCAAATTCTTTCTCTGCAGGATCTCTATTTTGATTACATGTAGCTTAGTTTCCACATTGAGTACAATTTTTTACTCTTCCCTCTAAGCTAAGTATTAGTGTAGTATAATAATATTATGTAGATACAATTGTATTATAACATTATGATTATTTTGTGGTAAAGCACAAGGCCTCTTAACAATTTTTGTGGATAGTGCAGTATTACTGTAAGAGCCTCCTTTGTATTCGAATTACCTTAATACCCTGGTAATGCCGTCACTGATTCTTAACTATTTACTCGTTTATCCTCACTATAGGTATGAGTGGATCCCGGATATGGAAAATACAGAACTTTCTATCCAGCTAAGATAGGTTCCTGTGGTTGAAATCATAGTGCGCTAGACCACTCGACAACGGTGACTTTTAATTCTCTATTATAGGCATTTTAACAGTAATGATACCTGCATGTGTGTTGCAGAATATTACTACCCACGGTAAAATTATACACTTCCAATGAAAGTTGTACTGGAAATGATGACCTACCAGACCTACCTATACATAATTCATATATTACCTATTATAATTTATTCCCAAAATATGAATGTTCATTTCTGTTTTGTTGTAGGTAAGAATCAGCTTTTGAGCACTAGGTCCCGTTATTTCGTACTTTCTTGTGCGGCAAACAGTGACTACCGGTTTCAAATTTGGTCTTCTTCAAATCTTGTTTTTTTCCGTCTCATGGTAAAATACCCAATATGGATTTTTAAGTCTGTCCAGAAACCACAACTGAACTCTGTAAAAAAAATAAGGAGATGAGCACAATAGAGCTGTTTTGTTGAAACCACATCGGTTTCAGCTGAAAAAAAGTGGGCCGAGATTTTTTATCTTCTTCCGATCTTCATATAGGCCAATGGAATAATAAATTTAAATATTAAATAATTCATAGGTATACACAATACTCAAACAATATACATACCTACATGAGATAATTTGAGGGCCGTTCACAAGATGGGCCAACCGTGACAACACGGCCTGGGCCCGGGTTCCTCAGGGGGGCACGAGGGACGGGGCCACGAAAAAGCAAAAAATTGGGGGCCCGGAATAGAAGGCAGTCTCAGGGCCTACAAACCTGTGAACGACCTTGTGTATTTTATAAAAGCTTCATTTATGAACCATTAAAGCCATCTTTAGCCCAGGAAACAGGGAAGAAAATAGTATCAATCTGTGCCCTTGGTGAAAGGATATTTTTCTCCTAACCCGTATCGTCAGGTATATCGAGAGGAGCTTAAAACTGAGTTTTTGGGACTAAAGTAGTTTGTGGAGACCAAATAGTTTTTCTTTTATACTCCATTTCTAATAACTTTGTGAAAATTTTCACAGAATACTGTTTATTTATAAATTTGAATTTTGCATTTTATGTAGTAATTGGTTTTTCTTGAAAATTCGTAATATAAAATCTGAAAGCTACATTTTTCTTTGAGAATCACTTACATCATGAGAATCACTTGAGAATCATGAGAATCACTTGAGAATCACATACATCAAATTATATTAAAATTATATTAAGAGACATACTTAATTAATTAATAAATAAATAAATCCAAAATCTTATATACAGAAACACAACACTACATACACACAAAATTAACAAAAATGTGACTGACCATGGAATTCCAACATTAAATATACCCATCTATGTTCATCCTTATGTATTAAATTTAGATATTTATATCCTACCCACTAAAATTGTGACATAATAACACAAAGAAAAAGCATTATTATTATTATATTATTATATACTTCTTTCTTCATACCTTCAATATTGTACCTTTCTACTATCTTCTATCAATAAATTGTAAAATGTCTAGAAAATAAGGAGACATTGTAACAAAAAAAAAAAAAAAAAAAAAAAAAAAAAATACATGAATACAGTTAATTTTAGAAGAAATCTATATCTCTTACTTTTTGTAGAGGCACTGCTTGGAAATAGATTAATTAATATATGACAAAAGCTGTTTTCATGTGGATTTTATAGTGCTTGAATCGAGGGAACCTCTGCCATGAAAATTTTAGACATTTGAAAAATAATTCACTTGTGAAATACCTACCTAGATTCTTATCAATTTAAGACTAATTTTGTCTTAAATTGAGGAATGACTCAGCACTTCTACCACTGCCTTTACAAGGAGGCTAATAATTGACAAGGGCCCCCAGAACCCATCAGCCAATGCTGGTTTACTCCCTGTTTATAGTCCCCCAGCCAGACTGCTGGTCTACTCCCTGTTTATAGTTCCCCAGCCAGATAATACGTAAAATACCTGAAAAATCTGACGATACGAACATGGAAAGAAAAATCCTTTTTCCAAAATAATGCAAACACAATTCCCTATTTCCTGGAGCACTTGAGTTTTCACGCTTGGCGAAGTTGTTGTAAAACATTTTCCATCTCATCAATAATAATTTAATTTCGTTCTATTGTCAGATTTTCAATAAAATCTCAGGAAAACCCCCCAGGTGATTCAATGGTTAAAATATAACTAGGTACAGGTTTATTTTTCATGACATTTCAATAAATATTTTTCATTTCTTTTATCGAACCACCAGAGCCGCCAAATGTCGTCAAAAACGCTCGAAGTATCGCCAGTGATTCCAACGAAAAGCATTTAGCGCAAAGTATCGATCAGCAAATTAACGTATAGTGAACTTAATTTTTTATTGCAAATTAGAACATAATAAGTATTCTGCATTCCACAATAATATTTTAAGATATTTTGAAGAAATTTCAAGTAATTTTACGGTACGGATATTTATTCGTGTAAATTCAGTATTTTACTAAGATTCCTAACTGTAGTCACTATCTAGCAAAGTCGCATTGTAATATTCTAAGAATTTTAGAATTATGTTAATTCCATTTTAATGCTCTTGGTTGCACTCTCGCAAAATCTGGTGAGTATGAATAACACTGCCAATAATAATTTATTATGGACACATCAATGACAATACTTCCCAAGTCATTAGAGCAGGGGTTTTTATAAAACCCCCTTCTCTCGAACCAGCCATATACTCCACATTAACCTTAGCCAGCCCGAGTTGGACCGGTAATAGCACAGCATCACGAGTGTTTTAATTTCAGCGGTTACCATCCAAGTCTTCACCTAGCTGGATGTTGCTTTACTTCAGAGTTCTGACAGGTAGGTACTGGTGTATTCAAATTCAACGTCCCATCGAAGCTGTTTCACATTACTTCGAGTGCTAACATCGAAGTAACTGCTAACATCGAAAACCGGAGCTCCTGAATTCGGACATATTTCAGAATTTTACACTCCGATTCGACACTCTACATCAGGGCTGGGCAACCCGTGGCACGCGTGCCACTTTGTGGCACGCCGGACCATTTCGAGTGGCACGGCAAGAAATATCGGCTCAATGCATAAAATGTACATATTTTTTTTTTTTTTTAAGATAAAAATCGAAAAAAACAAAACAAAAAAAATAGGATAGTACAATGACGGTGCTTTACAAATATGATGACGTATTAATGCATTCGGATAGTAATAAGAGGTGCGCGTGGCACGAGCTTGTTGAATCTTCTGACACTGTGCCAAACTTCAAAAAGTTTAGTGATCTAATAGTCACCTTGCAAAATTCATTCCAAGAGCGGTTTGATGATCTGGAAAATGATACCAAAAATCTTGAAATATTCACGAATCCTTTCGCTATTCCGATTGAGGATATTGAAACATATTCACCTAATATTCAGTTGGAAATAATAGAAATTCAAAATAACACCGGACTCAAAAATAAATATACAGATGTGACTGCAAACCCAAACAATCCCAATTACATTGACTTTTGGAAATTCGTTTCCAAAACAGACTTCCCCCATCTCTACGAGTTAGCACTCCAATACACATGTAGGTTTGGCTCAACTTACGTATGTGAGCAAGCCTTTTCTATAATGAAAATAATAAAAAATAAATACCGCTCATCACTAACTGACGACCACTTGAGAAGGTTGATTTTGCTTGCGACGTCGCAAATTAATCCCAACTTAGAAGACCTTGTTAAGAAAGTACAACATCAAAAATCACATTAATAAATCATTCATATTGGCTTCATTTTTTTTTTTTTTAATAAGAAGATGAGTGTTTTACAACCACTTTCTTTAACGTCAGCATTGTTCTGAAATATCCAAAAATTAAATGTTTTTACATGTTCTCTTTCTTTTAATGTTCATTTTTTTCTAAAAAATTAACCTATTTTTTGCTGAATAAATAAATTTCATGTTTCATTCCTTACAAAATAAAATGAATGATATTCTTTTCTATATCATTCTTACTATAGGTACTCGTAACAATTAAAATACCTACTCATTAAAAAAAAAATGCTGTGGCACGCCGGCCATTTTGGATTTTGAAAATGGCACGCTGCTCAAAAAGGTTGCCCAGCCCTGCTCTACATACATGTATATGCAAAATTAATATGTATCCTGAAGACACGGAAGGAGCCATTGCTCTCCTTCAGCAGCAATGGCGTCTTCACATAGTGACCCAGTCACTCAATCCTTCCACCACCTCTCTTCCTCATCTCGTCAAATTCACTCCAATCTCTATTCCAATGGAATACCAAACATATGAGCAGCATTGAGCACCTTCTAGTATGTCGTCAACTAGAAAACCCCTGCACATTGGATGATCTAATTCGGGCAAAAGAAAAAGCCACAGTATTGGAAGTACAAAATTTGACCGAGGAACGAAAGAGGACACGAAAAATAAATAAACAAGCTAAGAATTTTCAGATTTCTGAGCTTGAAAGTATTCGAGGATAATGCTGACAGTAATACGTTCATCCAGACTAATAATTAGTATAATCTCTTGTCTAGACGGCAGTCTCAGGCCCTGTTGAAACAATTGAGTTTAATTGTCGAAAATGTAATTGTCTAATCGTCTGTAATTTTGTCTTGTTCAACAACAACAATTATGAATATCTTAAAGTACATTGTGAAGTGTGAACAATAATAGAACACTTGAATGAATTCATTAACTTACGCTCATGGACTTGTTACCTACAATATTATTCAAATATGAGGAACATTATATTCCGCTGACTTATGATGGCGTCATGAAATTTCACAATTTTGAATTGTATTGCAAATGGCGGAGGAAACTGAAAACACCCTCTCTATTTAAAAAAAAATAATAACAAGAGGGACAGGTAACGTAGCACGCATTGTCTTTTTGGGGGGTACGCCAACTACAACCAAAGTAACAAGTAACACTTAGCACTATTAATATACAGGTATGGTTTGGATATTTAAATATAATATTGGACACAATTTAATCTGCCCAATTAGAACAAAGTTATGTGGTATTAGAGGGCCAAACCAACAGAATCTAACGCTCGCTACCTCTTAAACATTCGACCATCAATGCAAGTGGGTCTCTTTTTGGGTTTGGAATTTTGAAGAATTTTCTGGAATATTCGATTCATTCGACCAAATTTTATTTGGAATATTCAATTCATCAAATAGAGGCGAAACCAGCAGACATTGTGCATGCTTACTTGTTTACGTACATGCACCAGTTCTCATCCGATCTGCACTCTGAAGGGAAACAATGCCCAGCGTGGTGTGGACATAGATTGGTGACCGGTCTGGAATTCTGGATTCAAATCCATCCATCGTCATTATGACTATCAACGTTCTGCTGGCTATCCCGGCCTCACTCAGGCAGTGGGTGAGGTTAATTAGAGTAACTGGTCTGTTCGCCCAGCAAATGGTGGGTAAAACCACCATCGTGATTATACATAGATATATATATTATATAATCGCAGGTACATACTTGAAATTGACGTTCAACCCAATTAAATATATAAAAAAGAAATTGAGAAGGTTCAAAGAGCCGATTTGAGAAGAATCGTCGTTATTAATATTTTATTGATAATCTGAAACAAGCTAGGCACCTCCTACCTAATACATTAATTAATTGTATTTATCTTTATCATTCCATGTGTTTCTGCCAAAACCTGAGAATTTCCTGAAAATGAAATTTGTTTTCAATTAGTCCGCTATAGAAACGAACATTGATATAGAAACGAACATTGATTGATTTGTGTCTCCATTTCGTCTGTGACTTAGTGAATAAAAGTTTAATTATTTCAATATTGTGCTTCATGTTTGGAATTCATTATCAATTCCTTCCGTTTGGGGGATTCAAGAATTTATTCACAATTTTCACCTTGAGATAGGGCGCGCATATTGGTCGATATTGTGTTTCAATTTACCTAATTTCGCTGAAATGAGTACTATATTGTATGATCATTTGAATTGGTCGACACCAATAACTACATTATACTCGTAATTTACTTATTTAACATGTATGCGGAACGTTGATCAGGGCATGGCCGATTGTGCATTCATACCTAATTGAAATGTAAGACAACAGAACTATGTGGCAGATCTACCAAATATTTCACGCAAGTTTCATCAGTACTTGCAAGAACTCAATAACAATGAATCATGTAACAAGAGTTTTAGGGTAGGTAGCTAAGTATCTTGGATAAGATTTTCTTAAGATTTTTCATTTTAAACTTTCAAAAATTCAGCCACGACTGATGTCATCAGGATCTAATGGTTTTTAAGTATTCTGTTTACTGGGCGACTTCACTGAAATGTTGATACCTAGCACTTCTCAAAAATATTTCTTGTGTGACTTTCAGAGGCAACATAGTGTTATATAACCCCTAACAATACTAACATACCATGATTTTTTTATGTAATATTATATTGAGTTCATAATAATTATAAGTTAAATACCTGTTTGAATAAAACATAAAAATGGACGACTGATTCTTAACAAAGAGTACTGGAAAATCTCACAAATAATGAAAAAACAAGTGTTCATAAACATCGGGTAACCTATAATTACTAAACGCAGACACTATTAAGTTAAATTAAAAACTATAGTAAAACTACGGTGTATTCAATCTTTAATGTGCTATCAAAGCTCATATTTGTTTGTCAGCCCATTTGCTGGACAATCAATCCATCAGCTCTTCCCTGACCCAGTCAGCCCAGCCTTGAGTAAGGCTGGAAGTGTCCAGCAGAACGTGGGTTGCCATGGTGACCAACTGACCAGGGATGGATTGGAAACTAGAATGGTCACCAATCTATTTCCTCACCATGCTGCACGTTGTTTAACTTCAGAGTGATTGGATGGGGTGTCCGCACTTCCGCAGGCTCATATTTGTTACTTGTTCACTTGAGTATTTTTCTTTCAACTATCAAAACAATTTTATGACTTATTCTTCTCGTATTATCATCTTCTTGACAATATGACACATCCACCAATAATATTTAGCATAGGATTTGTTAATCTCTTCTTTCTAGTGTGTAAATTGACTTGAATCAAATTATCGGCGCATGCCGGGCTCGAAGACACACTTCAATAATTAAAACGATCTCTCATTTCCTATCTGAAAATTGCAGCTGAAGGCCAGATCATTTCTATTTCATCTAACCCTTCAGGGTTTTGAGACTTTTCCTTCTACTAGTTATCGCGGTATCACCTGTCATATCGAAGAAATATCGGCACGCAATCAGGGTGTGTGTAACTGTGTATGATAGCGCCAATTAATTGATTCATTTAATCGGATGTGGGCATTGCGTCAGGATCACACTCTCACTGGCAGCGGCGATTGATTAGAAAGTGTTCACTAGGAAGTGTGATCCGAATAGTAATCAAAGTAGAAGACCATCGTTCTAGTATTTGGTCAGTTGTCAAGAATTTCAGCAAACAGTTCTCTGAGACAGACAAAAGAATTGCTGCCATTGCTTCTTGACGCACGTGATAGTGTCCTTTCACGTCATCCATGCCACAAGTATAGACGGCGGAGCTGAAGTAACATGCATTGGTACGCGTTTCAAATGCATGAATATTCCTTGTTGTGAGACTGAGACCATAATGACACCAAAAGAGTTGCAGGAATTAAGGGACTCTAATTTTAGTATTAATCGGACACTACAAACAAATAATCTTTACACTACCCGATGTTCATCCCGTCAGTTCTTCTTCTTTTTAAACCGATTCTATACCGTTAAACAACTTGTAACGAGAAACGGGAGAATTAGTAACGAGATATATTAGTAATAATAATAATATCGCCTCATTTAAATTGCCCGATTAGGACTATAAAAGTCCCATTATTCCAGCAGTAAGCCCAAGACATATTATTATGTGGTAAAAATCCCAAATGGGAGGATAACTTGTCATGTCCCGGCTGGGTTTCGAACCCACGGCTTCTGGAATCTTTGGATTCACAAAGTGCCGCCTTTACCACTGAGCTACCGGGACAGACTGGGTGAAGTAAGTGGAAACGGGGTGTAAAGGCTACTCCACTCGGCCTCAGCGACTACCAGAATATAAAAGACCGGCCGGCGCCGGCGTGGAGATGATATTTCTTATGATGCGTCCTGATTGGTGGAAAGTGGTAGAAGGAAAGGGACGTGATAAAACTGACGGTGGCGAGTACGAGTAATATCTGATTCGGACGGTTCACATTACCATTGTGATTGAGCACTTGAGTAGGACTCATTTAGTTCACACATGTGTCCTGTGCAGGTCTGGTGCCGGTACCGGGGAGTCCTAGTGCATGCATTGGTGGTCAAAGTGTTGAGCCAGGTAGCGTGAGTTTGGATCCCTCCCAATGCATGAATTTTTCCTCATTTAATTGAGACTTTGACCAACCAAGTAGTATTGGCAGTTGCCGCCAAAAGAACTGCTGAAATAGTCTTTAGACTAATCGGGAAGTATACATAATTAAGTGCTTATAATAAATTATTTTACCAAATTCAAATAAATATAATTATTTTACCTATAGATCTTTTAAGAAGAACACATTAGAAACGACCTTGTAATACTCTCTTATGCGTTGGGACTATCTCAAGTGCTCCATTTCAGACAACTATGGACGACCCTGTTTTACTTAAACATTATATGTATAGGTATAGGAAATATTAAAATATTTATAATAATAATAATATTTCAACATAATTTCTGTCAGAAATACAGGATGTCTCCTATTAAACGAAACAAAAATGATTCTGACCAAATCTTTCTAAAAAATAGGGTGAAAAGTGATGGTGACCTCGAAATTTTTCTCAAGGTCATCCTTCTAGGATATATTGAGGTCTACTTCAGAAATTTAAATACAGTCATGTATTTTTGAGATCGGTAATGAACTAACCAAGTGAGTATCATTTACTGAGATCATATTTGATTTACCCTTTTTTCCAGCTTTAACAAGCTTCCAAAGTTACAAATTTTCTGGGAAAATTTCGCGGTACTGCCTTCAGTAGGGATAGATAGATTGCGGTACTGCCTTCAGCAGGGATGGATATAGATTGCGGTACTGCCTTCAGCAGGGATGGATATAGATTGCGGTACTGCCTTCAGCAGGGATGGATAGATTGCGGTACTGCCTTCAGCAGGGATGGATAGATTGCGGTACTGCCTTCAGCAGGGATGGATAGATTGCGGTACTGCCTTCAGCAGGGATGGATAGATTGCGGTACTGCCTTCAGCAGGGATGGATAGATTGCGGTACTGCCTTCAGCAGGGATGGATATAGATTGCGGTACTGCCTTCAGCAGGGATGGATAGATTGCGGTACTGCCTTCAGCAGGGATGGATAGATTGCGGTACTGCCTTCAGCAGGGATGGATAGATTGCGGTACTGCCTTCAGCAGGGATGGATAGATTGCGGTACTGCCTTCAGCAGGGATGGATAGATTGCGGTACTGCCTTCAGTAGGGATGGATAGATTGCGGTACTGCCTTCAGTAGGTATAGATAGATTGCGGTACTGCCTTCAGTAGGGATAGATAGATTGCGGTACTGCCTTCAGTAGGGATAGATAGATTGCGGTACTGCCTTCAGTAGGTATAGATAGATTGCGGCCTATCTGCGGGTTCGGGTCATCCCGCCTGGCCGCCCCTATCAAATAAAGTTTGCATTGTCACGATTATCTCGTACGAATGAGAATCCAGTTCGTAGGTTCTATAAATCAGTAATTGAACAATGAACAATCGAACATATTGCGCGTGTAATCAGCAGTGGCGTAGCTAAACCTACATTTCGGGGGGGGGGGGGGGGGGGGGGGGGGGGGTTTGAGGGGGATTTTGGGGGGGGGGGGGATTGAGGAAGTTCATAAATCTCGCCTAACGTATATTCCATCTTTGCTTAGGGTTTCTTGGAAATTTCGGAGGGGGGGTTTGTCCCCAAACACTCCCCCCCCCCATCTACGCACTGGTAATCAGATATTTTTACTGGAGTGGCCGCTCCATGCCAAATACGAATGACGGAACTGTATTATACCATAGCTCAACAGTAACAGATAAAACTTATGATGAGAATGATGCCTTATCATTAGGTTTATCACGCCACTTGATAAAATTATTAAAAGGGATGGCCATATCCAATGTTGCGAATAATTACGGACTTACCTACCTACAGGAATAATATGGTTTTATAGATATTAGCGCGCGATTAGCTCAGTGGTTAATCACTCGCTTATGAGCTAGTGTTGACCCAGCACCTAAATGGAAAATACTGTCACTTCTCTCCTATCAGAGGCTAGGCACACTACGCAATGGGTATTGGGTAGGCTTAAGCTACAACACAGACCATGCACAAGCACCTACAGTAGCTTCTATTTCACAGCTACGAAATAAAAAAAGGCTATGAAACACTCATCTAGTCATCTTTAAAAAATATGTTCATATTCCATGTTAGGAGAAATGGAATCTTAAAAGAAGAAAAAACTAGCTGTCTGTATTTCGCACACATACCTAAATACCTACTTCCAAATAAACTTACCTATACTAATTAGACATAGGATGAACCTTAATACCTATAATATTGATTCCATCATGATGATCCACATTCTGAGTCGAATTCTCAATTTCTATGCCAATTTGTCAAAACAAGTATAATAAAATAACCGAAGGAGTAAGGATTAATAAAATGATCTTGGGATTTTACCGAGTTCAAGTTCCGTTACGCGAATTGTCGTGTTTTTACCATACACCTTAGGTGCAGCTTTCAAACAAGCTATGTGATTATTATTTTGGCATTGGTTGCGCCTCTAAAGCCTAACTTCACCGATGCAGCCATGTAGTTGGAGTGGTTATGTTTCAGGTGATGCTTATAATTTTTAATCTAGGTAGGTAATTACTTTCTTTTTTTAGATTTGTGTTTTATTCACACGCTCATGCGTGTGTTCTCTTGACGTGCGCTCGCCTATGATATAGTTACCCGCGAGCTTGATCTACATGGGTTTGCTACAGGTAACTTATAACATGTAGAGAAGTTAAAGGTATGAAGCTCACGTGTGGCCTACTTTAAACTTCATTAAACCGATCGCCATAAGTACATAATTACATGTGTATTATATCGAATTCAATTTTTTATTTTGGGTGATTTTTTTTTTTTTAATTTGAATTGGTTTCTCTCAAAACATACCTATATCTACACAGATCTACAAGACCAGGTCAAGATTTTTTTAATGAGTATGTATACGTACATATTGTATACATAGTACTTACAAGCATATAACACGCATAATACGTATATCTGTTCATGTTATTTTATGGATAGTTATGTAGATATAGGTACTCTGAAATTTTTCCAATTTTTGTGACTTCAAATTAAAGCAACATTTCTGTATCTATTTATCAAAATATGGCATCGTAGCGAGATTTCAGGTTAAAATGATTAAACAAATGTTTTTTGAACTAAACCAATGTAAGAATATTTTGTATTAAACCAATAAATATTTTTTTATATATAAATCTAAGTCATTTATATATATATATGTATATTGGCTTTCTGTAAAGTGGCAGGGTTCTCATATGTGTGATCTTCCACTCAACCACAAGGGTTGAGCTCTTATATATCTACATTGGTATAATATGATAAATAAAATGGTCTGAAAATTTCCTTGTTCTTTTTATTATATTTAGTGGATATTTATTATCTTTATGAACAGTCTAAAATGTAACCCCTTTTCTAAAATTTAAGTCAGTCTAAAATTTCAGGAAATAATTTTAGAAAAGTCTGAAGCATTATAGTCACCAATGGCATGATACGACAGCTTTAAGGATAGTCGTGTACCTAATGTTTAGAACAGTTTGTTACTTCCGAGAAATTTCTAATATTAGAAATCGGAAGTATTGTGTTCGTTTTTGTAAAAAAAAATATTGTTTTTCTCCGATTTCAATTTTTTTCATATTTCTGGACGTTTCATAACCTCCTGAGAAACTTTGGTTTTGTGTCCGTCTGTTAAAAATATTCTTTGTAACATGCAAATATCGGAACTCAACGGATTTTACTGAAAATTTTCACATGTACATATAGGACACGTTCTGTAGATAGTCCCATTTTTCATCAACTTCGCACTAGCGGTTCTGGGTGAAAGAGACCATGCGCTTGACCACTAACTTTTTACTTAAACGCTTACATCTCGTGATCGGTACACCCGATTTTGATGAAATTGCCACGTGTACCTATACAATGTGAAACAATCACGAGGAAGTATTATGTCCATAATTGGCAGTATTTTTTTTATATGTATTGAGCCTTATTCTGAAGAAATAAAATTTCGCTACCGACCAGTGTCTTATAAAGAAAAGGTTGAATTTGTAATAGGTAGATGCAAGCAGCAAGAGTGAGAAATGAAAATGAAATGAGAGAACTGCATCCGAGCAGTCATTGACCAAGAGCTTCGGAAGATCCGGTGTTAAAACGAGAATCACGACTGCATAGAGCAAGTAGCTCAATATCTATGCCATTGAGTTAATCTGTTTATAGAATAGAATAGTTAACCTTTTGAAGGTCAAGTCCATTTTAAGAACGATTCTAGTATGCGTGTCAGATCTCACACCGAAAAGTACTTTTACTTCCGTAATCTGACTATACAAAAGTATAGATATCGGAAGATTTTTTCTGTCATTTGCATTTCCCTCTCTGTCAGCCATGGGGTTAGAGTACCATCCGATCATATACCTACAATGCGAGAACTGGTTATAACTTGCTCTTGGCAAGAAAGAACCATTAGGTTAAAAGTTTAGAACTGGTTATAACTTGCTATTGGCAAGAAAGGTCATCAGAGTCTTCCACGGATGAACTCCATTGTCAGCTGTTTGTCTTCACTTGAAAATTCCGCAGACATGAATGAATAAAGCTAGAGAAGAGAATAGAATTATTATCATTTGGTTGATTTTTTTTTTTATGAATTCCTTGTAAATCACAAGGAACCGTTAGTGTGAAGTTGATGAATTTAAAATGGGACCACCTACAATACGTCTCCTATATAATTATGTACAAAATTTTGTCGAAATCCGTTATGTATTTTCTGAGATTTGCGCGTTACAAAGAGTGTGTATTTCACAGACGGTCAGAAAGACACAAAATCAAAGTTGCTCAGGAGGTTATGAAACGTCCCGAAATATGAAAAATTGGAATTGCAGCAAAAAATATTTATTTTTTTACAAAAACAAACACTATACTTTCGATTTCTAATATTAGAAATTTTTCGGAAGTAATATTGCATATTTAATAAATCGTACTAATTTATTGCAAAATTTATTAATACGTAAATAATATTAATTTATTCTATCATATTATTTTGTGTTAATCACTTTCGTGATGTCACAACAAATCAAACTCGCTTTAGTAATATTTTTTGCTTAACTTGGGACTTGAAACACTGACCTCCAGATTACAAGTCCGCCGCCTTACCGATCAAGCTACTAAGGTCGGTATTTTCATATTGCATGTATGTACCGATACCAAAATTTCAACTGAGGGTTAATGTACCATGTACCGAATTGGCAAGAAAGAAATTATAATAAGACCGACAACGAATCTGGTCTTTTAGCATTTTTTACCTACTTCCAGTTTCTGCTGATTTGATCTTGAACTGGTACGTTTCTAGGGCAATCATTATAGTGAGAACACCCGATTGCAAAAAAAAGCACAACCTATACCACTTTTTTTAAGTGAAATTTTTCAACATTGGAGTTTTAGGAATCTTAAAATTCATAAGAATTATTCTCGAATTCGAATGACTAAAGTTGTACATACATAAATACATAGGTAATTATATACCTACAGAACATGTGATCTTGTACGTTATGTCCTGGTTTCTGAGGTTAATGCGCTAGCTGATCTTGGAGCCTTGACCTAGAACAAGTATTTCCTGTACTAAATGCAAGCTGAGGCTACTCAAGATGGGCAGAGACGACTGTAAATGTAGAGGGAATAGTCCTGAAGGAATTTACATGGTGTGAGATCTTTCAGCTTGTAGGTAAAGATAATAGATACGTATATAGTCCTATACCTAGAGGTACATATGGATCAATAAAGTAATCTGGTGTAAACATTACAATATCCTATTACCTAGTTATAAATTGAAAAACAAAATCGAACATTTTTACTTTCTATTTTTTTTTTTTTTTTTTTTTTTTTTGATGGAGGGAAAAATTTGCGTGATCAAACACAGGCTTGGTTTGAAAAATTTAGGAGCCTGTGAAAGGATTTTCTACCCTCTAAAAATCCCCCAGAGGATCGTTTGTTTCAATTCTGCCCCGCAACCGATTTCTCATTACTTCGGGGCCCTTTTACTTTCTATTATAGGTTTACTTTCTATTATAGGTTTACTTTCTATTATACTTAGCTATTACCTCTCTAAATTATTGGAATTGAACATATTTTTTGGACAACATAATAGAATAAGACTGGACTTACATAATAGAATGTAAATTTTCATCAATTTATTTTTCATTTTTCTTTATTGTACTAGGTACTTACTTTGAATTTTTTTCCTCCGTAGACAAATATTCTTTAGGTGCACTTTTGTAATTGGTATTGTTTAATTAGATGAGTCTTTGGTAATTTAATTAGAACTAAAAAATAATAACGCTAACAGTTATTTATTACGTAAGAGCTATAACGTGCAGCGGAAAAACAGCACAATAATAAATGTTTCGTGTAATATAGGTGTTACCTATACTTACTCAGTACCTACAGCCGGAGCTTGGCCTGACGCACTGCAGTGCGCTAAGATATTCGTATTCAGATCCTAGAAAAACATTAGATGTGTTCGATTACAAACATTATTCAAGATACTCAGACGAATCCAGGTTAATAGCAGCAAAATTCCCAAGTCCCTCGTTAGACGACAAGCTGAGAACAAGACCTAATAAGGGTAATATCCTGCAGACATATCCTCATGTCCTGCCATAAATAATTCAGACCAATATCAAGACATATAAAATTCCCAGCAACTTTTTGCATTAGGCGTGTCAAAAATAAAAATTGGCAAAGTCGTCGCAACCAGTTTTTGCTTCGGTTCAAGGAAGGTAAATAGAAGAGTCGGTCACTATAATATCGTCGCTCAGGAAACAATTCCGCTTATGAGCCAAATTAGTAGTCACCGTGGCCGAGTGGACTAGCGCACTAGTCTTGCATGTAATGCAATTATGGTGAGCTGGATTCGAGCACCGGCAGTGTTAGAAACTTTACTGCTTTCTACTTGAATGTTCAGGGTCCACTCATGAGGAAAAATGAGTAGCTTTAAGTATGGATAGCAACCAATGGTAGCATTACGAGGAGGAATAATTATGTTTTCATTGAAAACGTGATTAGAGGTTTCACAATGCTGAGGTATCCAATGAAGTTGTGACATAATATCACCAAGAAACCACAAACTATAACAGCCAAATTTTAAATTATGATTACAACGAGAATAGAATGAGAGTAGACCATCCTTTTTTCTGATAGGATGAAATTCACATTTTTTTTTACAAGAACAAGAGTTTTCTTTTACATGTTTTAAAAGTTTTACCGTCACAGTATAGGTATGTATCGGTACCTACATCAATTATATCATTATAAGGATTTGTTTAATGATATAGGCTGTTAGTCTGATACCACAGGTCAGTTGTTCTTGTGTACCTATATATTGACATTTTTTTCTTTTACAACATCACAACAAGGCGTTATTATTGCCTTGGATAATCTCTGCAATCCAATTTACCTTTGGTAGCTTTCATGTGTTCAAGAGTTATTGACTTAACTTGGACGGTTTCGCCTCTTAAGCGACGATACCTTACCTACTATGAGCTTCAGATGCACTGTGTTTCCATTGCATCCTGCACTGGGACAATGATAGATAAGGGAAATGCACAGATGACTGCTAACATATCAGAGCACTCTGCTAGTGACTAATGACTATGATTAACCAACCACAATAAGAGGTACCTTACGTTGCATTCAGCAATTTCAAGATGAAGTTAGATTAGGTATTATCTTTATTAGTTTCATCATAGTCGGATACTGTTCCTTTAAATTGAAAGGACCTACGACATCACTCTTGTAATTAACGCATGCTTTGATAACGCTTGATTGTGTATGTGTATAGGTACTTACTGTAATACTGTATAGTATACCTAAAGTTGCCGGCTAAGTTTTTGATTTAAATCTTTGATTATGCCTAAGGGGCTTATTATAATATTATTATGCTTCTGATTTCAACCGTGTTTTGTAATACGGTTTACGACTTTATTGTGACAATAATCAAAAACTCCCTCATGGACTTTAATGGTTTATCACAAGTCCTCTTTCCCATTGATATCTAAAACTTTCATCTACCTATTATTATTTTTAGAACAACGCCTGAAGCTGAATTGGAACATCGTGATTCTGAGTCCACTGGTGAAATGCAATTATTTCTTTTTCTCCTGATCTCAGAAGATCGATTTGTAAAGCAGCGGACTCACGCCCTCCTGTAGGTTTATGGTTCGAATCCCACCAAGTACTGCAAATATTAGGAAACTGAGTTAGAGTAATTGTGACATCAGGATTGTGATTAAAACTTTTTCTATAATTTCATGTCCGTGAGATAGGCACAGATGATAACAATTTAATGGTATTGGAGGGATTATATTATATGTATAGACACCTAGAACCTAAGTCCAGTTTTCTGCTCTGTCGAATGATTCTATACTGGCTATATACATATGATATAAGTACATAATGAGTTATAGGTAAGTTATACAGGACAAGGGTTATTGAACTTTAACAATAACAAAAATTAAAAAAAAAAAAAATTAACAAAAATTGAACCTTTAACAATAAAAGATGGGATACAGTCAATTCCAGATACTTTAGATGATTTTAAGAACTTAGCTGCTTTTATAACATCATTACGAACTTAATCTGGCCAGAAAAAATAACAAGTTTTTAATTATTATTTTTTATCTCTCTGTTTCAGTAAGTAATGGAAAGTAGTAGACTCCTGAATGTCCTGGCATTCCTCCTGACTGTGATAGCCCCCTCCCAGCCCACCCCCGACCCTAACGCCCCCCACTCCCGGCAGAAGCGTCTGCTGTGGATCACCAATGATGGGCGCCTCGCTCTGCCCCCCGGCACCCACCTCACCATAACACCCTCGCTGTCACTGCCCTTCGTGCGCTACCCGCCCGACGGCTTCCTGTCCAATATGTCCATCAGCTTGCCGTTCACGAGTAAGTGACTCTGTTTATAGAATAGAATAGAATAGAATAGAATAGAATAGAATAGTCTTTATTTGTTTAAGAATACATTACAATCGGGAAAAAAACTTACAATTAATAAATATTTTTCAAATTCTTAGACAAAATCAGTCACTGACTAAGACCTCTCTAAAATGTTTTAGAGGTAATCATGTTTTTGTTGGTTGGTATATTTTAAAAAGATATTTAAAAAGGTTACTGATATTTAAAAAGGTATACTGATATTTAAAAAGGTTCTCTCACCTCATATTCTCTCCTTTTCTTACTCTCTCCTCTATTTATACAGTGCCGTATTATTGATGAAATTTTGTTAGTATGTCCAGTGAGTAGGATAAAAAGAAAGGACGAGATAGATTAGCAAAGAACTCGTTATAACTCTGGCCTCGTTTATCCGAGGCTCAACATATTATACTCATAAGATCCGTCTCGACCTCGATGTGGTCCCAAAATTTTGTTGTAGAGTTTTGGGCGAAGTTGGTCAGACTGAGAACTCAATCAAGTTAGAAATTTAATGAAAAATCTTACTGTTCTGATGCTTTCATATGACATTGATTTCATTGAGGCACGGGTTGAAAATTCTCTGCTCTGTACTAACATGAGAATGTCCACATTGTCCAAGGTAACTGGAAAATGAGTATGAGGAGATTGAGAAAAAATAATGAAAATTGGAGTTTCTTACTGCTGAGCTAACCATTAAAGTCATACCATAATAACACAAATGAATCACATTAATTCATACAAAAATCCATATGAAGATACGTCAACAGTTCATAGAAGTAACTATTCAAAAAGTAAATAAATATAAATTGATTTTCTGCCCTTTCAGTCGACTTCGACTCACTCGGGCTGACGGATAACCAGAACCCTTTCGGTACCCTTCCACCGCTCGTAGCTCGCAGCATGGGCCGCCAGGCGGGCAGCATGTTGGCTAGTTATGTGGCGGAGCTGCTGGATAGCGGAAAGAGGCGACGGATGACTAGGTCCACCTCCACGGTGAAGAAACCCAAGAGTGCGCAGTTCCATGGGGGAGAGAGGTAATAATATCGCCTTATTTATACTGCCCGATTAAGACTATTAAAGTCCCATTATTCTAGCAGTAAGCCCAAGACTTATTATTATGTGGTAAAAATCCCAAATGGGAGGATAACTTGTCATGTCCCGGCTGGGTTTCGAACCCACGACCTCTGGAATCTCTGGATTCACAGAGTGCCGCATTTACCACTGAGCTCCCGGGACAGTTTCAGGTAATGCCACACTTCTTGTGTTCATGCCAAATAAATTAGCACTTTTTCTTTCAATGTTATAGAATTTAACGTCCACACAATGGTAAACTCAGAAAATGGGAACTGATAAAATTTGTACAGTAATAAATTGTACATGGTAAATACCTACAGTAAAAAGGTAAAAATAGGCTGAAACTTTTTGGACATGAATCGTGGGACCTGGTCATTTTTTCAACGATAGTTTTTTGAGGTACCTATATCAATACTTTTAGGTATTGACTATTACCGGCAGTATAAATTAATAATGTACCTAACTGTGGGTCAGATCGGAAATGAGCTATTAGCTATTATGCAGCCCGCTTTAGACCTACTCACATCCCAAAAACCTTCCTTAACAATACTTTACTTCCGACATTCCAGGGCTCTCCTGTACACGGTAGTAGAGGACCTGCTGATGAACTTTGGTATGGACGGGAGAGCGTGCTTGCTCCGGGCAATCTGTGAAGTCCACGCCCACAACTATCTCCACAGGTTCGGACTCCTGGGAGAAATTATGAAACTGTTTTTCACGTGAGTTTGTTTCTACTATGTATTTTACATAGGTAATTAATGAAGTCTGGCTGGGGGACTTTAAACAGGGAGGAGACCAGCAGTCTGGCTGGGGGACTATAAACAGGGAGTAGACCAGCATTGGCTTGGTTCTGGGGGCCCTTGTCAATTATTAGCCTCCTTTTAAAGACAGTGGAGTGCAGAGTCATTCCTCCACTTTCTGGCTACCATCGTTCACGATGACGCGACCCTCTGATGATGATGAATTAATGTTACCTTATACTTCGGGTTGTATTATGGTAATCTGTAATCTTGATCTGTCTCTTCAGGCGTAAATAATTTGGAAATTTTATTGGTTATTATTATAAAGTTGTTTTTTGTTTTAATCACAAGAGTATTAATATCACAATTACCTACTCACACTACCTTCACTGAAATTATCCGAGCTTGAACACGAACTGGTCAGGTGGCAAGTTCTCCGTCTCACCACCACCGAACTCCTGCTTATTTTAAAGGTCATATTTAGAAACAGGATTAAACGATTATGTTAAGCTAAGCCTCTCAAGTCGGAGTTTCAACCAATCACAGCGCACTATAGACCGAGTTAAGTGATAGTGTCCAGTTAGATTAAATGTAATCCTGTTTTAAAATTCGTCCCTAAGAGTTTATATTTATAATTTTATTATACTCGTCATTATATTTTTCTTTGAACAAATTCATTTTCTTCATTCCAGGGCGACCAAGTCTCCGTACGCTGACCTCATGTCAGACTATGTGGCGGCGGAGAAGAAAGGCACCTCCACAGGAGAGTGCTGGCCTTACTTCAAGGAGTGCCCTAAGTCTCTGTTCGAAAGCAGCAGCCATAATAAATATAGGTAGGTATTTTAAGACTTGGTGAGATCAGGGCACTGCACAGGGCAGGTAACAGGGTTCCTCAAGGGGGCCCGGCGCACCCAAAAAAAAGGAAAAAAATAGGGCCCGGAAAAATATATTATCTTGAGAACGGTAAGAGCTAGACTTGAAATTCGGTATGGAAAATTATTTTATACACCAGACGAACCACGAAACTTTTGGTTGAAATCGGCCGCATCCTGCGGCCGCAGGGCCGTAAAAGAGCCAAACTAGCGGCCGGCAAACTCGTGCACGGCCCAACGTGAGATAAACTCAGATAGCAGAGAGCTATCTTCTGGTGATGGAAGGCCTATATGGACGCTCAGATCCCATGTCTAGGGTACTGCCATGTTCAATGCTTCTATTCTGGCGTTATGCAGGGGGGGGGCGTTTACCCTTTGACAATTAGGAATCGTACCACCGACCCACATTAATCGCAAAAGATCCGGGTTCAGCCGATGCAGAAAATTTTCCCTGGACCATTATCTTTTATCAGAAAATTCCCTTCAAAACTGAAGATTGAACTCCAAATCTCTGCACCACGGGCAATAGTCAAAGGTTACAACACGGATTGCGAAGTGAGAAAACACTCCTTAGAAATACCTAGCGTGTTTCAGAGCTCATTGTAACTTAACAAAATAAATAAATAATAATAATAAAGTGTAAGCACGTCAACGTCACTCAAAAACATAAAAATAGATAGGTATACCTACCTATCTAGTAAATATACCTACATCCAGTACACTTCACACTTCTCTGTTCTGACTGACTGAAATATTATCTGTTTCACACTTCATTGGGCCTTTTTTTTTTATTGAAAGAGTAAGCGAATATTTTTTATTTCATTTTAATTTCTTGCTTCTTCTTTTCATTGTAGTGAGAATTCGACAGAAGCAGACATGGAAGTGGAGGATAACGAGATAAGGGTTGACGATGAGGAGGCAGAGGAGGCGGGGAGGGATAAGTCTGCAGCGGAGTCAGCCCAGGGGGAGAAGTATCTCATGTGAACATGATCTGCTGATTCGAACTGCCAACAGATTCAAAAGGGATGTGATGTGTATCCGAATTTTTTCAACGATTCTAATATTTTCACACAATAATATCAACATATCCCTAAAATAACTGACCTCAGTAGCTTGATCGATAAGGCAGTGGACTAGTAACTTGGAGGTCGGTCGCTGGTTCAAGTCCCGGTTTCAGCGTAGATTTAGTAAAGCGAGTTTGAGTTAGTTTAGTAAAGTTAGTTGTGATATCACGAAAGTGATGAACACAAATATGATAAAAAAAAAAAACAAAATATCCCTAAAATATTTTTACTGTATATTTCTTGTGAGGAGTGTGAACTTGTGAAGTATAGTAACTATTCCTTTATTTTCCTTATTCTATTGGGGGGAATATCTTTTTTATATTCAGTTGATAACAATTTTGGTGAGTTTATTTTTAGCTGAATATCTCGAAAAGCAGTAAAATTGCAAATAACTCGTAAACGGTAACGGGTATCAGAATTGTTTACGGAATGAAGTCTTAGGTAGCGATTTTATCAGCAAGTGACATATTATTTTGTTCATAACAATAAACAATTACCTACAATGCGAGATAATCGTATTTTCATTGTTTTTTTATATATTAATTTTCTGCGTTTAGCGCTCAAGCGAGTAGGTATATTTGTAACTAATTAAATGCATTATGAACTACGAGATTTTCCAGTTTTTCCCTGCATTTTAGTTCATAGTAGTACAATACTTCATAGAAAGTCGTGTGATGTCACAGCATCAGTATATTTTATTTTACATACCTTAGTGTTTTACAAGTGCCATAGAATTAACCAAATCATATATTTTGTTAAAATTAGGTACATAAATATATATGCCTTCTTATGTCCTTATCTTTTTAATCTATTTACTTTAAATCCAAAATCCATTAGGTACTTTGAAATAATTTCAAATTGTTCATAATCGTCTAGGTATTTAGTTCAATTCAAATAATTATGTTTGTTCTCTATACAGTGTATTTCTCAATTAGATGTCAATACGAAAAGGGGTTATTTAGTTGTTGGGGAGGTACAAAAAATCCTAATAAACTATTGGTCAGAAAATTGCCATAAACTAATATTGTTGGTCCCCCCTGTCGTGTACCACAAGGTTTTATTTTTCTTCAAACCTATGAAAGATTTTGTTGAAACAACAACAGAATCAGTGAGCCCGGGACCAAAAATATGGCAATTTTCTCGAAAATGACAACGAATTGACCACTATTTTAATTGATGTTTTTGTAGCCCCTAAAATAAATCTTTTTCGTATTGACATATATCTACCTACATCTAATTGAACAACACCCTGTATAGCTGTATACTCTACAATATGTAGGTACATGCTCTGCATGATTCTTAAATCATAAGTACTTAATTATTTGTGTTAATTTACATTTCCTAACATAAAATGAAAAATTGTACATTGATAATCAATAATGTACTAACATGTTTTACATAATTAACCTAGCTTTAAATGAACAAATATAGGTACCTACCTAATTTTGTTTCATTCGACTGTTTGGAATAAAAAAAAACATCCTTTTCAATCCTTTGGATGTAGGATCCGATAAATAAATATTATAATTATACTCTATGTAGCCTGTTGTAAATTTCATAATATCATCCGGCTTACTTTATTACAGTCTAAAACAAATCGTCAGATTTCTCAATACACTTATTGGATTTATTCCTTCAGATTTGTTAATGTCGACAAGCTTAAATTATTGTGAATTTGTGGATTCTAAATGGGTTTTAAGTTAAAAATAGGTATTTATATATATTATTCTTATTTTATGTTGTAGATTTCTTATAAATAAAAACGTGATAGAGTTTAGTCAGTTTTAAAAATTGTCCTGTAAATATTTTTTATGTACATATTAGATTAGATAAATTATGTAGGTATATGCATATGCGTAGATAATTAATCATTTTTCATTTCAAAAAATACCTACCTATTGAATTTTTCTTTTCTCGTCAAGAAAAAAATCTATTAGAAAGCAATGCCTACCATCTTCTTCAGAATACATAAATATATATAATTATCGATCCTTCCAAAAGCTTATTAGTTCAATGGCCTGCCTTAGAAATATAATATTTATGTTTCATATTTCAGTTTTCATAATTATTTGAATATGAAATACCTATGAGAAGCACTAAAACAACTATGTCTCTTACTTCAGAGAATATAGGTAACTTATTCTGTATCAGGCAGGTATGTATTATTTCCTTTTCATTTACATAGATATATATTTTGTATAGGTAGGTTTGTACAATTTTTATGGGTAAACGTCTGTCTCCTAAAGGTTCTTTCGTCTGAAGGTTAGAATTTATGCTATATACCTACCTGTATAAAGCCACGACCTAGTTTGGCTGGATCAAAAAGTAGATGTTATGTTATTAGAGTGTTCGTACTTAGTTTTAAATAAACGACCATACTCGTATTTTGAAAATATTTAATAGAGATGTTAATTTTATTTGTAAAAGATAGCATTAGATGTGTTACAATAAAAATAAATTCTTGTAAAATTCATTTAACTTGTTTTCTATGCTCTGTAAGTAGGTACCTACCTATCTATCCATTACCTACTTATTTACCAATTTACCATGATGCTATGGTTGTAACTACTGCTATAGATCCTGAGGTTATTAGTTTGATTCCAGTTGGGCAGACTTTTCTAACAAATAATTCTGTCACATCCTCAGTAATGAACACATGAGATTGACTTTTCCGGCACAACCCAGGCTGGTTGAGGCGATTCCGGTAATTGGAGAGTAAAACTCCTTCTTGATGAATAATTTACGATGTGAAAATCTGATCTGAATTTCTGAATCCTCGTAAAGTCGACAAAACTGTGGACGATACTATTATGATCAACATACTAGGAGTGATAATCTTTATGCAGATACGATTGTGACGAAAGGAAAAAAAAAAGTTTAATAATTTATAATAATACTCTCTTTGATGGAAGTTAACTATCAGGCGAGAGAATGACATACTTGCACTCCTCCGAAGTAGGTGTCCACGGCAAGTTTAGGTCCAGTAACTGTTTGATTGATGGCAGATTTGTGTTTGTGGTGAAGATATCGGATTTTGGTTTGCACATTTTGAACATCACAGTAAGAAAAAAGGCTTAGAAGATAATATGCATTAAGACGAGGTTAATGCTGAAAGCATTTTCTACCACCTAACACTCTGATTTTATGATGTTGTTGTTGTTGTTGTTGTAGAAAGCTTGGCTACAGCTGGAAGGGTGAGTGATGGTCTCCAGCCAACTTTATTTCAAAGTTGGCTCGTCCTGAACCACATATTTCTATGAGCGATCAACCATCATGATGACTTGGACTTTTCTTTATTATTTAATGACTTATAACCCATAGGAAACTGCAAGATAGCCTGGCTTGTAAGGGCTGGCTAGTCTGTTCTCTGTTTATAGACCTCTAGCGAGTACTCAGAATCTTATAATTTTATTCTACAAGCTATGATCTTATTATTTTGTGATCACATGCTCAAATAAAGCTGCATTACAAGTCTAGCGCTGTAACTTTTGTTTGTTTATTTTGGTAACTTATACCTATACATAATTATGTACATCTTCCTTGCCTTTTCCCTTATAAATCTAGTGACTTCTGGGGTCGGTTTATTCTGGCAACGTTGCTTTCAACAATTACATGCTCTCATCAGGACGGAGGTTTAACCCATTATTCTCTGGGCAAACAACCCAGCTCAAAAAACCCTAACCCAGCCTGAGTTGGGCTGGAAATAGTTAGCAGAACATGTTGCAATGTTGACCATGGATGGCTTCGAAACCAGAGAGGTCACCGAGAATTTATCGAATTGACAATCCAGGTCACTCGAAGTCTCTCTTTTGGTCCTGTGCAAGAGAACTGATGAATTTTCTCCTCAAAGGCTCTGTTAAAGTTTTTCTCATTGGTTTCGACATTCAAAGCATAGGTACTGCAAGGAGCGTAGGGCTCGAACATATTTTCCTAAAGAATCGCGGACTTTCCTCGTGCTCAGCACACAAGATTGAACTTTTTTTTATGTAGATAAATATTTTTACTCTTTATTAACCATTAGGTACAGCAAGTATAATCATCCAATAAGCTATCATACAAAGCTTTATTAGGAGGACAAATAAGTAGAAAAATACAAGCAAAAAAAGACAAAAAAAAAATATAATTTCATAAAATTGTCTCACATTACATTCAGGACGGTGTGAACTGTGGCAATTTCTTTCACTCATATAATTCTTAATTCAGCGGAATTCTTGGATTATTATCAAGTTTAGGAAAAATTAAATATCTTTGTGAATAATTATTTTTTTTATTTTTTATTTTTTTTTTAATAAAAAAATATGGTGGCTCAGCTTCGTTTCCTAGTGCTCGTTCTGCTGTCTGTGAGCCTCGCCCACTCTACCATCCACTACAACATCGGAGTCCTCATGGCGTCTCGCCTGGACTCTCCATTTGATCTGGAACGCTGTGCCCCGGCAGTGGACTTGGCGCTTGAAGATGTAAACGAGAAGTTTCTGTCACCTCACAACGTAAAGCTGCACAAAGTGCAAGCCAGGTGAGCTTCCATCAGTCTAAGAGCCGTATTTATGAACAGAAAACGCCGTTTGAGCATGGTCTGAAGCATGATTTCCTTCAATAATATTGGCCAATACCTTGCTTGAGATATTGCTCAGACAAAATTCGCTGTTCATAAATACGGGTATTAAAGAGGTATCTACAAAATTGTTCTGATGAAAACACACACTTCGCTCGGTCAAACCCCACTCAGACTCTCATTATTTAATTTAAAAAAAAGGGTCTTCTGATCTTTCATTCAATATAGCCTCACTCGAGGGGGGGGGGGGGGTGGTTCTGGGGGGGTTTGGGGACCAAAAACTATACCAGCAGGAAATTTGGTTTTTCTAATAAACACAACGGACACATCATGACATCATTAAAGCACTCGTTAAACGTTACAAACAAATAGATAGACAAGTCCATTTGAAAAAAAATCCTCCCGGTGAAACTTACGTAGGTATATGTAGCGACATTCATAGCGACAGGTAAGTAGTATGTAGTTATGTCCTGTAGATAGTAACTTTTACTTTCTTTATCCTATAGAAAGGCAAGTAATGTAATAATAATAAAAAAATGAGTCAGTTTGCTGGACCAAAACACGTCTTGGGTTTCCCAAAGTTTCTACTTTTTTGTAGTCAAAATCCCACAAAGGGGGATACCTATCATACCTAAGTTGTCACGCCACGGCTAGGTTTCGCACCCGCAACCTATCGTTTTCTTCGGTGATTTTACATTTTTCTTAACCATAAAAAAACCTACTGTCAGAATCCGACATAAACTCTGCTAAGAGACACCCAGAGGAGATTGAACAAAATTTCAGCTTAGAATTTCAAGAATATTCGCGAAACATTACAACATTAATTTTCGCGAATTTTTTTTGTCCAATTTGTTTGTGCTAGAAATATTACACAAAAAAATCTACGAGTAGAGTATTGTATACATACGTCCTATACAATACATTGTCCAAATGTCCATGTCACATGTCCCCTACAAGAATGTGTAAGTGGTTTATATGTAGGTATACAGTTCCATCCGATGAAATTTTTACTGAAACTTGATACCATATTAGGGATTGTTTGTCATACATGAGCAAACAGATACTAGTACATTTAGACTTTTGTTTAGTAAATAATAACAGCGGAGAAAAACGCTATGAAAAATGAAACATTTATTTACTTTGAACATTGATATTTTACCAGGAAGAACCAAATTCAAAATAAAAACAGTGTTCACGGGTCATTTTCCTATTGGGCATGCTAAACTGAACATTATGTAGGTACCTAAAAAAGAGGTTACCTGATCAAGACCATGGTGTCAATAGTTATTCATGGTTATGATGTAATATGTAATACAAAATATCTCAAGAGCGATAATTTTTAGAGATATAGGATTATACCTAATCGCCTTTTTTATACTGTCCGATAGACTAATGAGTCCTATTATTCCAGCAGTAAGCTCAAGACGACGCGTCGTTTCTGTGGTGAAAATCCCACAAAGTGAGATAACTTGTCATGTCGCCGCTGGGTTTCGCACCCGCGACCTACTGTCTTCTTCGGTGATTTTACATATTACTTCCGAGAATATTTTTGTTTGTTTTTGTATTTTTCTTCTTTTGTTCATAAATATCCGATGTATAAGGCGGCGGCGGACTTGTATCGATAAGGCGGCGGACTTGTAACCTGGAGGTCGGTCGTTCAAGTCCCGGTTTCAGCGTAGATTTAGTAAAGCTAGTTTGAGTAGTTGTGATATCACGAAAGTGGTTAACACAAATATGGTAACAAAAAAAAACTATATTTTTCTTTTGTTTATAAATTAATATCCGTTTATAAATTAAGTAAAGAATTATAATCGCCTTGTTCATACTGTCCGATAGACTAATGAGTCCTATTATTCCAGCAGTAAGCTCAAGACGTACGTGTTTATAGACTTTTGTTTATAAATTAAATTTCTTTTGTTTATAAAAAAAAAAAATCCTTGTCGCTCGAGGAGATCTGAACCTGTGATTTCTTGCTCGCCCGCCACAGCTACCCCTCCTGCTCCGGCGCCGTGGCGCCTGGTCTGGCGGCCGACATGTTCTTCAGGGACAACGTGATAGCCTTTGTGGGGCCCGCCTGTGCTTTCGCTCTGGACCCAGTGGCGCGCCTTGCAGCCTACTGGAATCGGCCCATCATTACTGGCATGGGAGATCAGGTGAGGGTAAAAAAAGACTTATTTATTTATTTACACTTTATTTTTTATACAATACAAAGAACGATAAATTATTAACAAAGAAAAAAAAATTAACAATATTTACAAAATAAGATATAGAAAAGAAAATATTTAAATTTAAATGTACAATGTATTGTAATCCGGGGCGAAGTTAATGTCTTAGGCATTCTCTGCCACCCCCGGTGCCACTTAACACTTAAGACTTGGAAATAACGATACAATATTTAACATTTCTAATATTTAAATGAAGTACCTAGATACCTACGTTATGAAATATAATAATTGGTATATTATTTTAACTAGGTATTAGATAATTAGAAGGAAAATCGCTCCGTTGGACATATGCAAGCAATATGCACTGCCGTTCTCGGTCTAAATTCCAAGTGTTCACATAATATACTTTAGGTTTTAGGTCTTTAGGCATTTAAATTCATTTTTATATAATACCTAGGTAGATACATATTCAGCTTTATTATTTTTCTAGGCTCATTAATATTTTTCTAGGCAAATTTTAGACTATAAGTAGGTAGGTATCAAGTTTTTTTCTCACGTTCAAATAGGTCAGAAGAAAATAACGTGGCATCAGGTTTCTTTGTGTTTCCTTGCATGCAGCCTCCTTCGGAAGGACAGCTCAGCGTTACCTCTGGAATTCTAGGAAGACTTCAGAAATGGAAGAACGACAGCAACTCAGTAAGTTAGTTAATATATTATTTATCATATTTGTACTAATGTTTTTATAATTTGCAGCACATATTGCTTGAACCACCGACCTCCAGGTTACGACAACTCAAGAAGTTTTCCGTCCTATTGATGTTATAGGTAGGTGAAGAAGAATCGTAGGTGAGGTTTGTTTTTCAATAAAATTAGTTATATTGAAAAAGCAGCCCTTAGCGTTTAGACGCTTGAATAAAAATGTTTAATGCCTACCTTCATATTTTTTTCAACCTTCATATTGATGGCATAGGTATGTAGTGAATTTACAAATTATGTATACATAATATACTGTAGATAGTTTTTTTTTCATTTTATCTTGATATATTTCATAATTTCAAAGGTAAAACATTTCTTTAAACTCACTACCGAGAGGAAGCGTGCCTCTGTAGATAGTTTTTATTGATGTGACTTTCAATTTCTTGAATATTAATTCAATTTTAATTATCTAGAGGCTGTTGGGAGGTAATCGATTTCTAAATTTAAGGGTCTATGAAATTAGTGTGACAAGTGTGTATATTATTACTTATTAAATAATTTTCATCGAACTTCATATAAATTTTTTATAAATGTACAATGAAATGGTATGTAATAGTAAACAAAGCCTGATCAAGGGTGGTAATAATGCCTTCGGCATTCTCTTCCATACAATAAATAGCACGCTCGTTCTTTGTATTTCTCTTGGCGTTGTGAACCTATTACACCTTTGCTTCATAAAGAAAAGCTTCAGTCTTCTCTGTTATCAACTTGATTTTCAGGGAATCTTCAAAGACAAAAGCGAGTACCCCACATTGACACGCATGTCCTACTGCCAGTGTCGTCTTAAAATTGTCTTCTCGAGCATTTTCAACGAGTTTGGATGGAAACATGTCGCCCTGATTTTGGACCGATCCGATTTGTTTTCACTGATCGTAGGAAAAAATTTGGAGTCGGGTCTGAAGAAGAATGGACTGCTGAGTTTTGTGAGGGAGCTGGACGGAAATGATGAGGACAGCAAGTGCGATCAGTTCCTGAAGGATGCCAGCATGTATGCACGAGGTGAGTCAGGGTGACTTGGATATAATGGCAAAGTGACAAAGTGAGGGCTCTAGTATCAAAACCGGCTCCCTCCTCTTTTTCTAATTTTACAGGATGGGCAAAAAACATAATGAACAATAAGCCTTTAATCAATTTATTTGATTGGGGAGAGAGAACATATTTTACAACAGAATTACTATGGGAGAGAGTAGGTTTTGAGATGTAATGTTTTTTTCAGTGTATGCGACTTTAAAAAGAGATTGCAGGGGTACCACAACCTCATTTTCAATTTTTTTGGAGAGAGCCGGTTTTGATACTAGAACCCTCAAGTATTGATGCTAGTCTGGAAATCACCTTCGCCTGGAGATCCGTTCGATCGAATCCCACCCAATGCATGAATTTTTCCTCATTTATTTGAGTTTGTACCTAACCAAATAATAATAAGACCCTGAGGGTTAGGTGGTAGAAAATTATGTATGATTATTATTGAAGTTAGTGCACGCTGTTGTGGTGTATATTGAGCTTTTAAGATCTGGGTCCAGCTGGATTCACTGCATTAACACTTTGACTTATTATGATGCTTGCCATGAGACACGGTACTGACATTATTTAACATTTTTGCCTTCTTATTACTTCCGAGAAATTTCTAAGATTAGAAATCGGAAGTAGGTATTGTGTTCGTTTTTGTAAAAAAAAATATTTTTTTACTCCGATTTCAATTTTTTTCATATTTCTGGACGTTTCATAACCTACTGAGTAAATTTGGTTTTGTGTCCGTCTGTCGGTCTGTCTGTCGGTCTGTTAAAACGATTCCTTGTAACGCGCAAATCTCGGAAACTACTCGTCGGATTTTGATGAAATTTTGCACACATCTAGGAGATATTCTGTAGATGGTCCCATTTTAAATTTATCGAATTCATACCAGCGGTTCTGGGTGAAAGAGACCATGCGCCTGACCACTAACTTTTTACTTAAACGCTTATATCTCGTGAACGGTACACCCGATTTCGATGAAATTTTGTAAGAGTATGCATATTATTGTTTCTCATAGGTTATTTATATTTATTTTTAAATTAATTATAATTTGACTCTCATATTTAAGAAAAGCCAAAATTTTGGACAAAAAAGTAAAAAAATAAGGACTACGACTTGCCGATACAGAATTTTTTGTGGGACTTAGAATGTAGAAAAAACGATATTCTACCATATAAAATAAATTTGAAGAAAATCGGTTGAGCCGTTTTGGAGATACAAGTAATTTTCTATAAAATCTCAAAATTGGCACGTGTTTACAATGTGAAGCAATCACGAGGAAGTATTGTGTCCATAATTGGCAGTGTTTTTTTTCCTTGTTCAATTTCAATTTCCAATGATGATTTCTTAAATGTTTCATAGCTGTCTTGTAATAACTTCCCAGTGGTCATCCTGAGCGTGCGAGGAGTTCTAGTGAGGAAGTTCATGCTGGCGGCACATAGTCTAGGCATGACGCGCGGGGATTGGACTTTCCTGGACGTGGAAATTGTTCAGGTGAGATGATTATTCAATTTTTTTATTAGTAAGACATAATATACATGTAAACAAATATTGGTTGAAAACGAATACAAACAAAAATATTGAAATAATGAAGAAGAGAAAAAATAAGATTATAATATTATGTCCAAAATAAGTGGCGAACTGGTAGGGTTATTGCCAGTGGCGTAGGAAGGGATGGGGGGGGGTTGTCCCCAAACCACCCCTCCCCCCCAAATTTTCAAGAAACCCCTGCAAAATAAATACGATGGAATATACGTATGTAGTCTCTTCAGTGTGAACTATGGAATATGCCTTGTTCATGTTTTTTTTTTTTTTTTTTTTTAACGATATTAAATTTATTTACAGAGGAGACTTAACTATCAGAGTGCTTGCTCCTTCTTCATGTTTATACTGCCCAGTTAAGACTGAAATATCCCTTTACTCCTGCAGTCAAACAGGTCTTAGAATAGAATAGAATACCTACCTAGTTTATACTGCCGAAGTAAGACTGAAAAGTCCCTTTACTCCAGCAGTCAAACACGTCTTATATATTTTATAGGATAATTATTTTACAATTTTTTATATAATTTTTTTTTTAAATGTACAATTTAATAATAAAAAAACCATCTTTGTAACAAAATCTAATCCTACATTTAATACAAATAAAATTTATATTCTATTCTATTCTATAAAAAAACAAGGTCTTGTGTATTTCATGGAAATATAACTTATATATTTTATAAACAATGTTTTGACGGTTCCAGGGATCCTACTGGGGAGACCATGACTGGGAGAACGGCGACGCTCTGGACGCAGACGCCAGGAAGGCTTACGAGTCTCTGCTGAGGGTGTCTCTTCTGGAGCCCACCAGCACCAGCTACCATGACTTCTCCGACCTGGTCAAGGAGAGAGCTCACAAGTTCTACAACTACTCATACACTGATGGCGAGGAGGTAAGTAAATGACTACTCATACACTGATGGTGAGGAGGTAAGTGAATGACAAGGAGAGAGCTCACAAGTTCTACAACTACTCATACACTGATGGCGAGGAGGTAAGTAAATGACTACTCATACACTGATGGTGAGGAGGTAAGTGAATGACAAGGAGAGAGCTCACAAGTTCTACAACTACTCATACACTGATGGCGAGGAGGTAAGTAAATGACTACTCATACACTGATGGTGAAGAGGTAAGTGAATGACTACTCATACACTGATGTCGAGGAGGTAAGTGAATGACAAGGAGAGAGCTCACAAGTTCTACAACTACTCATACACTGATGGCGAGGGGGTAAGTGAATGACAAGGAGAGAGCTCACAAGTTCTACAACTACTCATACACTGATGGCGAGGGGGTAATTGAATGACAAGGAGAGAGCTCACAAGTTCTACAACTACTCATACACTGATGGTGAGGAGGTAAGTAAATGACAAGGAGAGAGCTCACAAGTTCAACAACTACTCATACACTGATGGCGAGGAGGTAAGTAAATGACTACTCATACACTGATGGCGAGGAGGTAAGTGAATGACAAGGAGAGAGCTCACAAGTTCAACAACTACTCATACACTGATGGCGAGGAGGTAAGTAAATGACTACTCATACACTGATGGCGAGGAGGTAAGTAAATGACAAGGAGAGAGCTCACAAGTTCTACAACTACTCATACACTGATGGCGAGGATGTAAGTAAATTACTACTCATACACTGATGGCGAGGAGGTAAGTAAATGACTACTCATACACTGATGACGAGGAGGTAAGTAAATGACAAGGAGAGAGCTCACAAGTTCTACAACTACTCATACACTGATGGCGAGGAGGTAAGTAAATGACAAGGAGAGAGCTCACAAGTTCTACAACTACTCAGACACTGATGGCGAGGAGGTAAGTAAATGACAAGGAGAGAGCTCACAAGTTCTACAACCTACTCATACACTGATGGCGAAGAGGTACTTAAGTGAATGACAAGGAGAGAGCTCACAAGTTGTACAACTACTCATACACTGATGGTGAGGAGGTAAGTAAATGACTACTCATACACTGATGGTGAGGAGGTAAGTAAATGACTACTCATACTCTGATGGTGAGGAGGTAAGTAAATGACTACTCATACTCTGATGGCGAGGAGGTAAGTAAATGACTACTCATACACTGATGGTGAAGAGGTAAGTGAATGACTACTCATACACTGATGTCGAGGAGGTAAGTAAATGACTACTCATACACTGATGACGAGGAGGTAAGTAAATGACGAGGAGAGAGCTCACAAGTTCTACAGCTACTCTCATACACTGATGGCGAGGAGGTAAGTAAATGACAAGGAGAGAGCTCACAAGTTCTACAACTACTCATACACTGATGGCGAGGAGGTAAGTAAATGACAAGGAGAGAGCTCACAAGTTCTACAACTACTCATAAACTGATGGTGAGGAGGTAAGTGAATGAGAAGGAGAGAGCTCACAAGTTCTACAACTACTCATACATTGATGGTTAAAGATACAAAAAAATGCACTAACTATTTTATTATTCATCTTAGATGGGGGTTCATCAAATCCAATGATTTTAAGGTTCTGATTATGAATTTGAAAAAGATTTCTGCTAACTCTTACCGTTGAGTCATCAGTGGCGGAATGTGACTTATTTTTTTAATGATAAGAAAAGTTGTGTGGTGTCACACCAGTTTATTTTCTCTTGTACTTCTTGTAAATCTTTGTGACAAAAAATAATTCGAAATTTTTTCAAGGTGAACTTCTTCGTGGGAGCGTTCTATGATGGAGTACAACTGCTGGGGATGGCGCTGAATGAAACCCTGAGCATGGGAGGAGACATCCGAGATGGGAAGGCTATCACCAAACTCATGTGGAACCGAAGCTTTCACGGTAATGTACAAACAATAATTGATAATAAAAAAATAAAAAAAATCATACTATGTCACAAATTACTGATCCTCGCCTTACTATTTTTTGCCGTACTTGAGACCAAAATATCCGACCACCAGGTTTGGTTCCCTATGGAAATGCTGAGAGGTATAAAAAACAGTGGGGGAATGATTCTGCGAGCGTGTGTTACATAGTTATGAGGAAAAAGTCATGCATTGGATGGGACTGAACACGCTACCTGTATTACCAGAATTAACCAATTTGACCACAAAATAAATAAAATTATTCCTTTTCCAGGTATTACAGGTGATGTGCGCATAGATGAGAACGGAGATAGGGATGCCGACTACTCCATCTTAGACCTGGACCCTATCAATGGCAAGTTTGAAGTTGTCGCTCACTACTACGGCATGTCCAGACAGTACACCCCTGTGGCAGGCAAGAAAATTCACTGGCCTGGAGGTATGGATGGGCCTATGCCTGATGTCCCGCGCTGTGGTTTCATGGGCAACGATCCCAAGTGTCGCACGAATGGTGAGTGAAAACTTCTGAAATTTAATGCGTTTCGCTTTTAGTGACTGAAGGAAGTGTGAGTCAGTTTGAACAAGACAATGTTGCAGATAGTTGGTCCGTCTGTCTGCTTGTGGCGCGAGAAGTCTAATGCCGGGTCCACACTAAGCGAACATGTTAGCTAACAATGTTCGCTAACAATGTTATTTCAAACAAGTCGTAAAAACATTTTCTAATGCCGGGTCCACCCTACAAACATTGTTAGCTAACAATGCTCGCGAACAAAATGTGCGGATAACATTGTTCGCGAACATTGTTAGCTAACATGTTCGCTTAGTGTGGACCCGGCATAATGCATTCTTAGATTTCGACGAAATTTTGTAAGTACGTAAATTGGCTTTCGGGCAATACTGGCCAACCCAGTCCGCTTGACGACTCCAAATGTACACCGATTAATATTTTGTATTTTAAAACTCATCGAATGAAAGATGAAAGATCTTGCTCACAAGTTGTGCCTATAGCATTGAAAATACCATATACTCGTACAAACTGAATGATGTAAACTGTGTTTTGTCATCTGAATTGATTGCGTTGCTCCTTTGTCTTATTCACATTAAATACCTCCCATTATCGAACTTTCTAGTTGTCTCTGACTCTCTAAGCGCTCTGTCATCTTTAGCGAACCCTAAAGCAACCAATCCTCTAGTCACAAAAGTTTTTTCAGCAATTTTGGACCTTAAAACATGTTCAAAACAAATATCCCTGTTGTGGTGCCCTTCCCACTGTGGCATAAGTGGGAATGAAGCTGTAGACCAAGCTACCCACACTCCTAACGATTCCCATGATGCCTTGAAAATTTGTTCTTCTGAAGATTTTTCTCCTTTCATCAATAAGCTCATAAAGACATTTTGGCAAGAATCATGGAACTCCGAAGCCAATTCTAATAAACTAAAGTCAATTAAGCCTTTGGTGGACTATTGGTCTTCGTCTAGTAGAAATACCAGATTCGAAGAAGTTGTCCTTACTAGACTCCGCATTGGCCACACTCGCATTACCCATAAGCTCTTATTCCTCAAGACAAGTCCACCCGTCTGCCAATGCGGGGAGATGCTGTCTGTCAAACATATACTCTCATGTAGACTCCACAACCAGATCCGTAATTCCCTCGCGGTAGAACCTAGCCTAAAAGACGACCCCGCATCTATAGACTCCCTCATGGAGTATTTAAAACATACAAAATTAATTAACATGATATAGATTATTGAGGGATCGGCGCGAACGACCCACTCCACCAGTGGTGTTAAAGCGCCTAACAGAAAAAAAAAAAAGAAAAAAAAAAAAAAAGATCTTGCTGTCTTGATGTTTGATCCTTGATATGCTATTTTCAATTCGATCAAAGGATCTGAATTAGGACAGTTCACAAACCACTTGTAATAACAAATTATGGTCACTTGCCTATCTACAATACTGCCCGATTAGGGTTAAAGTGTTCCTTTAGTCCAGCAGTTCTTTTTGATCCATTATTGTCAAGTATACGAGGAAAAGTTCATGCATTGAACTGGGATCCGAACCAACGTACCCCACGCTATCTGCTGGCCAACGAGTCTAGCGCTTTGACTTATAGTTCAATTATTTTTTAACTGTTCCAGATCCATTCTCTATCATCATTTATTCATGCTCAGCTTTCGCAGTAATACTCGCCTGTATGATATCTTTGGCTTGTCTAGCGAACAAGTAAGTGCAACTCTTTTTGATACCGAAATGATATTTAGAACACATTATCATGAGCCTTAAACAACCAAAGATATATTTACTATGTTTTTTTAATCGTTTAGAATGTTTAGAGAATTACTCAAAGGGGTATCGAAGGAGGGGAGTTGAAGTAAAACTTTACCATGGTGTTAGACCCGTGCAAAAAATCATCAGCAGGTTTTATTATTATTTTAATTATAGATTCTTTAGGTATACAAAAAACTTCTCAAAGTCATGTGTAGAATATGTGGTTCAAGTAGGTAGGTAGTGGTATGGTAGACTGGCTAAATGTTTTCTAACTTGGGAGTTATTTTCGTGCACAGACAAATGAAACTTCTAGCGGATCTGAACAACATGAGCTGGAAAATCAAGCCTGCTGAGGTCCTGCTAGAACTGAACCGTCCTTACTCTTCTCGAATCAACCTTCAGAAACCAGATGTAAGTCAAGAAAACATTCTTACAAATTATCTACTTTTCTCTGTCTCATCTAGTTTTATCATAAATATAATTGTTATTTTGTTGCTAGAAACACTTAGAATCGGAGCCATAGGTACCTAAGTTATGTATATGATTGTTATGAATGATTTTGTTTTGAATCTAAGAGTAAAGAAACGCTTTAAACTCATTTATCTATACTTATAAAAGAGAGTTTCACTCACTGACTGACTCACTCACTCACTGATTCATCACTGTTTCTCCGAACTGGTAAGTCCTAGGAAGCTGAAATTTGGTAGGTAGCTTTGTCTTATAGTCTAGATGTGCAATGGACGGGATTTTTCGAAATTCCCACTACAACACCTGCCATTGGCGAAAAAGGATTTTTTGACTCATTTACCTATACTTATAAAAGAGAGTTAGCGGGCTATCGCCCGCTTTGCGGGCGACAGCCCGCTAGTGCAGGATAAATAGAGACCATTGTAATAATTCTTGATAGATTTTCTCGCTTTTGGTAAGAGGGAGAGCTATGGCCTCCATTCTGTTTCATTCCTTAGAAAATTATACTTCATTTTCCTTGTAAAATAAATTAAATTACTACAGGTATCTGACACAAAAATACCCCATACGTCTTTTTACCATAAGAGTCTTTCTTGATAGTGATGCTTCTCACAATGAATCCAATTTTCTTTTGTAAGTGTATGTAATAATTCGCAGAGGTTAAGGAGGCCGGTTCTTGTGTATATTACCTATATATTATTTTTTGTATTTTTAATCCTTACTGCTGAGCAGTTATTTTCAGTCATGAGATTGTACGCTTAAGCAATACCTCTCTCTCTCTTTTTCACCCTTCCTTTACAGGCAACTGAAAACAACTGTGTACAAATATTTGAACCGCTCATACCTGATAGATATTTTCGACGGAAATCCAACGATTCTAACTGCTCTCTATTTGGAGGCCATGTTTATACCAATGTGGGCATATACAAGGTGAGGAAAAGTGCTGGTATGAGGGGAGTGGAAAAATACGAACTGCCACCTCAAAATTAGTGAATACTTATGACTTGAAATTTATACCTATTTGATGGATCATCATAGGGTGGCGTCATCGTGAACGATGGTAGCCAGACAGTGGAGGAATGACTTCTACCACTGTCTTTACAAGGAGGCTAATAATTGACAAGGGCCCCCAGAACCAAGCCAATGCTGGTATACTCCCTGTTTATCGTCCCCCAGCCAGACTGCTGGTCTACTTCCTGTTTATAGTCCCCCAGCCAGACTGCTGGTCTACTCCCTGTTGGGTATTGATGGATATATATTATTTTCTATTATTAACTTTTATGAAATTATGTACGTCATGTTAATCACAATCTCGGTATCACAGTTTTCGTTAAAAAATAATTTTATTCATACCAAAATATATTACCTATCTCTTCAAACCGTCTACCATTTCTCGCAATGTCGATGCCACCCTCTAAAATTGTTACATAATAACACAAATAACTAGCTCTTTATCATTCTCTCTCTTACTAATTATTTGCTAGATTTTGAACACGAACCTTCCGCCGCCTTATCGATGAGGAGGCTTCTCTTTTTATGTATTTTCATGTTTCAGGTAGAAATGAAAACGAAGAGTGCAGAGTCACGGGATCTTTCAAGTAATTAATTCAATTAAAACTAAATTAATTGCTTTTTCTGCAGGGCTCGAGAGTTGCAATTAAAAAAGTCGTTAAGAAAAAGATTGACGTGAATAAGAAATTGTTGTGGGAAATAAAACAGGTAACTCATTGGATCAGTTAATTTTGTAATTTGTAAGTTAAAATCTTGAATTTGATAGGACATTAAGAGACATATAATAAAACAGGATTAAATTTAAGATAAGCCGGACCTTCCTTTTGTGGTATGACTCTCCTCTGATGCGCGAGAAATAACATAATACGTCCCATTTACGTGCTGGGTCAACATGAAAGCATCGTAAGATAACCCTTACAAAAAAACTGTAATGAAATAAATTATGAGTACTATTTTTTTGTCAGGTCTGGGGCTCGAACCCGAGATCTTCCTTATGTTAAGCGATGATTTTACCACTGAGCTTATCGTGCGCTCAAATGCATGAACTAGGTATAGTATACAAAAATATCTGCTTGAATATTGGAACTTTTTAGAATTTAATTTAATATGAATTGTTTGGCACATTGCATACTTGTTAAAATTCTAATGTTGAAGGAGAGCATAAAACAGTGAGAAGTTGGAAATTAGGTTGATTGTCGCTAAAAAGTCAAAGAGGCGTAAGTGATTTTATCAAAGTTTTCAGAAGCGCACTTAAGCGTGTATGTTTGCTGCAATTTTTCCCGCAAATATCACATATGCCCAAACATAAAAAATCATTATCTTCACAAGGGTTTAGAAATCACATACGTCTGTTCGTGCTACCAAGACTTTCTTTCAAGAGCAGTATGCCTGTGTGATAGTATCGATTTTTTTGTCACTTACGCCTCATTGACTTTCTAGCGGCGATATAATGTCCTATGTTTTCGAACAGATTCTTTCAAATAAAAGATTCCTCAAAATTTACATACCTACCAACTATTAGTTTCGAACCATAATATAGTTTTTTTTTTAAAGCTTTATTAGGTAGAACAAAAAATATATACAGTAGAATACAATGAAATATAAAGAAAAACAAAAAGATTAAACAAATATACAAGAAAAAAAAAAAGAAGAGAAATGTCCTACCTAAAGGGCGGGGTTATTGCCTGTGGCAATCTCTTCCACCCAACCCATTGTTACTTATTCCTGATGTCCTGATTCCAGGTCCGTGACGTGACCCATGAGAACACGGTCCGCTTTGTAGGTGCCTGTATTGAGTACCCCTGCATCCTGATTCTCACCGAGTACTGTCCTAAGGGGAGCCTAAAAGATGTCCTGCAGAATGAACAACTTAAGCTGGATTGGAATTTTCGCATGTGTCTGATTCACGATATTGTCAAGGTCTGAGAATTTGTAAACCCATGATGGATTTTATATTTTTATTCTTATTACATACCTACGAAACAATTATCAACAACGGTTTTCAACGTTTCCTATTATTGTAAAGTGATTAATTGATTATAGTGGTGTAATTTTATTTTTTTGAGTTGATTGTTTGTTCGTTTTTTTTTTTTTTTTTTTTTTTTTTTTTTTTTTTTTTAATACGTCTCCCGATAGCTCAGTGGTAAAGGTGGCACTCTGTGAATCCAAAGTTTCCAGAGATCGTGGGTTTGAAACCCAACCGGGACATGACAAGTTATCCTCCCATTTGGGATTTTTACCACATAATATTATGTCTTGGGCTTACTGCTGGAATAATGGGACTTTAGTAGTCTTAATCGGGCAGTATAAATAAGGCGATATTATTATTATTAATGTTTGCATTAAAAATAGAAAAGCAAGCTTCGATGGCACGTTTTGAATACACTAGTTTTCGTTCTTACAGGGAATGACATACTTGCACTCCTCCGAAGTAGGTGTCCACGGCAAGTTGAGGTCCAGTAACTGTTTGATTGATGGCAGATTTGTGGTGAAGATATCGGATTTTGGTTTGCACATTTTGACTACTCCCTCTGAAATCATCAAAGATGCCAACTTTTATCACAGTAAGAAAAAAAGCAAAAGGGCTGAAAGGTTTATGTACACTTGGAATTAAGACTCAGAACGCCTATACCTCCAGCTTCGTACCTGGTTTACTGCCTTCTACCGAAGGTCAAATTACCATACCAGCGAATGATAAATCAATAGGTACCAATATATACCTAGATAATATTTATGTTGATGTTGTTTTTGTAGCGAGCTTGGCTACAGCTGGAGGGGGGAATGATGGTCTCCAGTAAACTTTATTTGAAAATTGGATCGTCCTGAACCACATATTTTTTTGTGCAATGAACCATCGTGAGGACTTCGATTTTTTCTTTATAAGCCAATAAATCCTTAGGAAACTGCAAGCTAGCCTGGCTTTCAAGAGTTGGTCAGTCAATTCCCTGTTTATGTTCATAGTCCTCTAGCGTGACACTGATCTTCTCCTTGTTGAACGTCCTCCAGCCAGACAATGTGAATAATATGTAAAATATCGACTCAATATACATAATATATTTTTTTATGAATTTCAATTTAAAGTGGTCAAAGCAGCCAGCTTGGATATGGCACGTTCAACACAGCAGTTCTCATCCGATCACTGAAGTTAATAAAAAAAAATTGGTGTATACCTATAACTAAAAAGTTGAAAAACACCACTTTAATATAATAAAATATAGATAGATAGACTGAAGTTTAGCAACGTCCAGTATGATCAGAACATGGATTGGCGACCGTTCTGGTTTCGAATCCATGCATGGTCATTGGTCATCATGTCCACTTTCAGCTGACTATTCCGGGTTTCACTCAGGCTAAGTCAGGTTAATTTATTGAGTAGCTGGAATGTTTGTCCAACGAATGTTGGGTAAATGAACATTTAGTTGAAAGTAACATTAATGCAAAATAAACAAAGTGGTCAATGCGCTAGTACGGTAAATCGAGGTGTGTTTGCATTATGTGTTTTGTATCATGGACTTTCATTACCTGATAGGTACTTATACCATAGACAAGACCTAAAAATACTATTGTTTGTAATAAACAATCAATTTCAGAGCTTCTATGGGTGGCTCCCGAGCTGCTACCAGTCACTGTAGTCCCTGGATCCTGCGCCACACAGAAGGGAGATGTCTACAGCTTCTCCATCATACTGGAGGAGATAGTAGTACGCGGAGGTCCCTATGAGGTGGCCAGACAGTTCTTGTCCACGGAAGGTGAGAGAAGGTTCATAGTGTGGCAGAGTAACTGTTAGTTCATAGTGTGGCAGAGTAACTGTTAGTTCATAGTGTGGCAGAGTAACTGTTAGTTCATAGTGTGGCAGAGTAATTACTGTTAGTTCATAGTGTGGCAGAGTAATTACTGTTAGTTCATAGTGTGGCAGAGTAACTGTTAGTTCATAGTGTGGCAGAGTAACTGTTAGTTCATAGTGTGGCAGAGTAACTGTTAGTTCATAGTGTGGCAGAGTAACTGTTAGCGAAATGGGCTTCTCTGTCTTGACTGGGGGGCAAAGCCCTAGTCCTGGATAACTCAAAAACAGGAAGTTAAAACCAAATAGAATCAACTGGCCGACAGTCTAGAAACTAAGTAGATAAAGCACTGCGCAGTACTTAACTATTACTACGCGTACTACTAGGTACAAACATACAATAATATTGGCATTATCACATCCTTGATTAAAAGACATTTATTTTATTTTTACTGCCCCATTAGAACTAAAAAGACCCTTTTGCTCAAAAGTTCATTATATTATGCCATATAGTGAGGTCAAAGTCTTAATTAATATGACATTCTATCATAGTTCTCGTTTTGTCCATGAAGATAAGCAACGTCCATTCAAATGCGAACCTTTGTGATGGCTATTCACAGCCCAACCCAGGCAGGGTGAGTTTAATGTGGGTAGAGCTGGTTGGTAGGTTTCCAGCGATGGAATTAATGGTAAAAATTACTTCTCGATACAACTTCAACAGTTGAAAGGGACGCAAAACTCCAAAACATATAACAGAACTTTCACCACCAACGCTATTACCAATCCACTGTAAAGATAATAAAATTGCCACCATCACAACCTTTAAGCAAGCTTTGCATAACTTACGAACATTTTTTTTTTTACGATTTGGGTGGATACGAAGGTTGGGTGGAAGAGCTCAAGCAATTTGAGAATCCTGCCATTAAAGCCTAAAAAAAAAAAAAAAAAAAAAAAAAAAACATTTATTATTTCATCTTCTTCATTCAGAAATTCTCAAGCGGGTCCAGGACAGAGAGTACCCCTCGTTCCGACCCGACGTGTCCGGAACAGACTGCCCGCCCGATGTGAAAACTCTCATGGAGAGGTGCTGGTTCGACTGTCCAGAGGAGAGGCCCACGTTTGAAACCATCAAGTCGAACATCCGCACCATCATGAAGGGCTACTGCGAGAACCTGATGGACGATCTGCTGAGGAGGATGGAGCAGTATGCCAACAACCTGGAGGTGCTGGTGGAGGAGAAGACGGAACAGTTGAGTCAGGAGAAGCGGAGGTCGGAGGAGCTGCTGTACCAAGTGCTGCCCAGGTGGGGACTTTTTTTTTTACTTCAAATACCTACCTACACTTGAAAGTTATATGTTATAACAATCAAGCAATAACTGGTATGCTCACCAATGCAGGTTGTTAACCTGCTCAATGATCTCTACAGTACGTTCGATCGTGTGATAGGAGCTTATGACGATTACAAGGTAGGACTTCGTTTCAAGATTGAATAGAATTGGCCATAAAAAAATAATCAATGGACAGGATCCGTTGCAAACTCACAGGACTCTTCTTTGGGTGTTTTTTTTTTTTTTTTTTTTAATGCAGGAAAAAATCTTTTAAAGACCCCCAGGTCGTCCTGACTTGGGGTGTGGGATTTCCACCCACTAAAACCCACCTTCTCAAAGAGCTAACCGTATCTGGAACCGAAAAATATCATCTTTGGGTGTTAAAGAGAGTTTTAAAGAGACATCGAACCATTTTTTGTAATGAAATTCGTTTCAAGTGCCACATGTTTGTTTGTATTTCAGACCCGTAGCTCAGCAGCTGATGGCAGGAGACATGGTCCAGCCAGAACAATTCGAATGTGTCACGGTCTACTTCAGTGACATTGTAGGCTTCACCTCACTCTGTGCCCAGAGCTCACCCATGCAGGTTGTTAACCTGCTCAATGATCTCTACAGTACGTTCGATCGTGTGATAGGAGCTTATGACGTTTACAAGGTAAGTTGAAAGCACGTAAAGGTTGAGTGAGTGAGATTGGCCTAGCACTCAGTATAAACAGAAAATCAGTATAAACAGAAAAGTGAGAAGTTGTACTAGATGTACATGAATATCTAAATATACCTGGACAGCTGTTTCGAGCTTCTTTGCTCTCATCAGCAGATAATAGTTCTGAATATCCGTGCCATCAACTAACCTCTCTATTTTAATCAGTATAAACAGAAAAGTGAGAAGTTGTACTAGAACTCATAGCCATAAAACTCATAGCCATAAAAGCTGTGATTATGATAACACAAAAACACCGTACATACCTACATATTTAATATATTGAATCCGCTTTGTCAGGTGGAGACAATAGGAGACGCTTACATGGTAGTGTCTGGACTGCCTGAGAGGAATGGCGACAATCATGCGCGGGAGATTTGCAAGATGGCGCTAGCCATTCTGGAAGCCGTCCAATCCTTCAGTATTCAGCATAGACCGGATGCACAGCTCAGAGTTCGAATAGGCATCCATTCAGGTAAATTCATTGCCAGAGTCGCGTCGATGGCGCGTTGAAGCCTAGCCGTTAGGCCGTCGATGTTAAACAACGTCCAGCGAGGTGAATACTTCGTGATGCTGCCATTCCAGCCCAACCCAGGCTAGGTGAGGCTAATGTAGGTAGAAGGTTTGTGAGTTTCCTGTGAATGGAGGGTAACACTTCCGTCGTGATGTGACCATGCTGTTGAAAGAGCGTGATCAATAGAGATCGACTCTCATTATTTTTTTCCCGACTGTTGTTTTGATATTACCTCTAAGAAATGTTGGATACGGCCATGCTTTTTAGTACTTCTATACTTTTTTCAGGTACAGAGACATTAACATTTCTCATTGTGTGAATTTGTGCAGGCCCAGTTTGCGCAGGAGTGGTAGGCCAGAAGATGCCTCACTATTGTTTGTTCGGAGATACAGTTAACACAGCGTCCCGCATGGAGTCCACAGGACAACGTAAGCTTTCACCTTAAACCTGTAACCGACATACCTCTACATAATGTAAATGAGCATATAATAATATATTTATTGTTTTTAATTCTCTGTTGTTGAATATTGAACTCTAAAACTAAGGTCCCAAAAAAGGACCAAAAATTGTGTGAGGTGAATTTTATTAAGCCTTGCCTCGGCCTAATGAAACAGCCTTTTCAAATTTTCTCATAAATCTGTATTGCTACCCATAGCACAAAATGTTTACATCTTGTTCGTTTCATGCTTGCTTTTGCGTGTAGATATCATTAAAAAAAAGAACTTTCTGAGTGCTTGCTTTTGCGAGCATTGCATCACATTTGATTGAATGAATCAAACATTATGCTGGATGAAAGTGTGCAGCGAGGCACGATGAATTTTCATATGGAAAGACAAACTCAAGGATATGTTGTTATTTTCAGACACCTTGTGTGCGAGATACTTACGGGTTCAGACTAATTAGTTTTTATCATCGTGACTCGTTTCAATCTGTTTGCTGTACCTATAATAATAAATATCATTATATTATACATTTTCAACCAAACTTGAAAATAATTCAATGCAATATACGCACCTAAATATTCTCATTACAAACTAGTTATAGGTAGGGATACAATAAAATAAAATGAGGTTTGATCAAGGACATTCTCAAACAATTATTTACTTCACATTACTGACACAGTATTAGAAGATAACTAGCTGTTTGCACCTACTTTACTTCACTTTCAAGTTTTCCCCTCATCTAATGTTAAAGATAAAGAGCTAGTTATTTGTGTTATTAGGTATGTCACAATTTTTAGTGGGTAGCATCGACATTACGAGAACTAATGCTAATGCATCATATCTCCAACCAACCGTCATATTCCAATATCTATCTCGATCGTAATGCCACCACTGGTCGTTGCCCACTCTACAACTACCTCAATTGTCCTCACGAGGCTAGGGTAGGCCCAGACATCCAAAGTACAGAGCCGAAAAAATTCCTCATCTAATGTAATAAATTTCCTTTTCTCGGCAGCACTTCGTATCCACGTGAGTCATGAGACTAAGAAGATCCTCGACACGTTCGAAACTTTTGATCTGGAGCTTCGCGGAGACGTGGAATTGAAAGGCAAAGGTTTAGTGACCACCTACTGGCTCCTGTACTGCTCCGAGCCCTCACGAGGTGCCATGTCTCCTCAGAATCTGAGTGATAACACAGAAACCTATCCATACCCGTTGATATTTCCGGAGCTGACCATCAACAAATAGAGCGTCCCCACCTGTGGGTCAAAGGGATCGCAATAAGAAGCTGTCCCAGGGAAAATTACAAAAAAAATCTTCCCATATTTTGTTTTTCTTATGAGTATTTTTTTTTTTTTTTTTTTTTTTTTTAGGTATAGGCTTTCTTTTTTTATGGCAGGATTCTCACTGGAGTGAGCTCTTCCACCGAACCATGGAAGTTTGGTTTATTAGTTTGGGCGCTAAGGCGCCTGTCATGGAACCCTCTGTTCACGAAGCTTGCGCCCGGAGAAATTGAAACAAGGTGCACTTAAATAATAATAATAATTGCCTTGTTTATTCTGCCCAACTAAGATTAATAAGTAATGAATCACATAATTCCAGTAGGAAGTCCAAGACGTATTATTATGTGGTCAAATTTCCACATGTTACTATATCTTGTAATATACCGGCTTGGTTTCGAACCCAAGACCTCTGGATTACCCGACTGACGCATTGACCAATAAGCTACCGGGACCGAGAGAAAATTAGAGCACTGTGGATTGCGTAGTCACAAATAGATTAATTAGTTCGTAAACGTGATGGGCCATTATTAGCCATTTGATTGCGTAAGAAAGTGTTTGTCTAGTTCATGATTAAATCTGTCATTTAGTGTTTTGTTTTCCCTTAATTAGCCAATTTTATTCTGAAAAATAGTGAGGTGGAGCAGAATATGTACGTAATTTTTTTACGAAACACTAGGTACTTCAATAAGGGAATCGGAGTATGTGCAGAAAAGAGTTTTCGTCAGATACGGTCAAAAAGTTCAATTCCATCCAATAAGCGTAGCGTAACTTTTCGCAAATCTGCCCAAAGTATCATTTTAATACGATATTCAATAAAAAAGACGTACGGTAAAGTACGTTAATTTCACAAAATTTGTACGGTAATACCATAATTATGTAAGTCTGACAACACTGTTAGCTGCTGTCGAGTTGGGATTTAGCGGGAAGGTTCAAAAATCCGTATACATTGAAATATTCAAATCGAAATATTATCACAATAACCAAAATCGATCATAATAATAATACCTACCTAAATTAATTTTATTAAGTGAAGGGAGAACTATTCAGTGCACACTGCCGACTTCATGAGTTCTCTAAACTTTCTCCCAAATCATTATTAGTGTCTTTTAGGTTCAAGTTGAAAAACCTACTTTCTTAGTTCAACATTATCATTATGTAAGTTATCTTTAATTTATTGTGAGTCCTGAAATTTTCCAAAGAATCTCCTCAGGTAACACATGAGGTACATCCTCGAATTGAATTATTAAAAAAATCAATGTTCTTTTACCTTAAATCTCTATAAATATATAAAACTCAAGCATGCTATTGGCTTAGTGGTAAGGTAGGTACTCTCTTGCCTTGTGGAAGGTCCCAGGTTCAATCCCCAGATCCAACAAAAAATTGAGTTCAAAATACAGTAGTAGCTGCTGTTTCATGTCTAAAACATAAAAAAGCTGTTTGACCATGATGGTGGGAACCATCAATCCACCCTAGGTGAAAATCAACCCCCCTGAATTAATGTCTCATTCCCTGAAAAAACATTATAAATACAAAAAAAGCATGGCTATTCATCAAAATGACCATGCCTTAGCATTTTTGGTACATTTACATGGCAAGCATACTGTTATTTTTGTCTGTGAATAGGTACACTGATTCACTTGAAAATCTGAACACTTGTCATTTTCCTTTGTTACTCTGTGTTACTTTGTAATTTAGGTTGTAGATGACATTTTTTGAAGATTTTTATTTATTTATTATAGAAGTCTCTGACATTTCGGAGGACATCAGCATCAGTGTTCCTGAATTACAACTAAGAATAAGGGAAAACTGTAACTTTTTCTACATTAAAAAATTAGTTTGTGTGCTCCAGAAGGCTTAAGCGCACCAATAATATCAGCTATGTTGCTATTTCATCAATACTCATCTAAATTAGATTTAAGCTTGCATTTGGAAAAAAATAAAGTTATTTGTAGAGATCTAGTAAATCCTCACATGTAATTATCTTTAACCTTCAAATTTTAAGTTCATGTAATTGCAACAATACCAAGTTGTGTTTGAACATAATTAAAAAAAAAAAAAAAAAAAAAAAAAAAAAAATGTACCTATATACCTATAAGGAAACTAACTAGGTACAGGGCAATTAAAATAAGTACATAGGTAAATCCATTAACCACATATATTATAGAATCTTTTTAACACATATGAGACGGCGTGCCCACCGGTGGGTCACGTTTTTTTTTTCAATTTCCCTTGTAACGTGACCCACCGGTGGGCACAGATAATGCAATTTTTAATATATTTTTGTACTCGCCCACCCCAATTTTTTTTGGTTGTTGTCATATTTGGAACACATACCCTAATTTGAAGCCGTCCCAGCGTACAAACTATAGAAAATAGGACCCATCTCATACGTGTTAAAGGGGGTCAAAACAAAATTTAAATTTAATCAACCATGCAAAAGTTATGACCAATTTTCTTTGAGTTTTTCCTCCTGTGGCTGCCCCTGAAAGTGTAATGGGTATGTTTTTCTTGTCAATAGAAAGTTAACATCTTGTAATGAGAGTGAATTTTTCATTCCATTTCAATAGCTCAAACAGGTAAAGTGTCACTAAAAATATTTGATATAATTTTTTCAACTTGCAGGGTGTATCACTCTGTTGGAAAGCATTTTTGCACCTTTTTTTATAGAGTTGACCCCCCTACAATAGTCCATATATGTGGTTAGTGGATTTACCCACTTTTTTTAATTCACCCTGTAAAAATAGATCAACAAGTTTGTCATTATCATCTCTATTTTTTCCTTCAGAATATTTCAGAACAATTAATAAATGTGTTTTCTTTGTATTACTATATCACTATTTTAGTAGGTATTGCAGAATTATAGGACTTTTTTTAAATTATTGTGTATTATTTTGCCGATAATTCTGCCTTTGGTAACTGCTCACATCAAAGCAGCCACTCATTTCCTCACAAGTTATGAGTAGACCCCAAACATCCAAGGTACAGAGCTGAAAAATCCTGACTCTGCTGGTGTTCAAACCCAAGTAGGCATTGAAAGGGAGATTTGGGGATTTTGAGAGTGAAATTGCTTTCTAGAATGAGGTCCTGATGCAAAGTATGGGCAAATAGCTAGTTCGGTAAATATTCAGTTTATATCACAAGCTTAATACTGTAATTTACCCCCCCCCCCCCCCCCCCCCAAAAATGCTGTATATGATTAAAAAAGAACCCTAAAAAACATTTTCAACTATGATTTCTGAATTTTTTGAGTTTGGTTAATTACACCCTGTTTATTGGGGGTCAACTTTGACAAAAAAATTATATACCTGATATGGTTTACAAAATAACTGACATTGAAAGTCCTGAAAAACCAAGAAAATACCTAAAAATTGGAGTTTTGTTTGTTTTTAAATTTTACATAGCTGAATCAGTCTCCTATACAGATTGGAATTTGAAATATTTCTCTTTTTGTCCTAAAATTGCAGCATAAAACTTGCTGTCTAAACTGAATATATGTTGGTAGGTATTTATCCAAGTCCATATTTTAGAAAGTTTACTGTTCACATTTTTGGCTCCTCAGCACTTTTATTGTTATGTTGTTAAAACATTTTACCTGTATGATTTTGCTTAACTTCACAGTGAAGTAGGTAGTTCATCATGTGTGCACTACATGGTGACCTTGGTTCAAATCCCAGCTGGGTAACATTTCCTGTATTGTATTTTGGATTTTTTCCGGGGTCCACTCACGAAGTTTGAGAGGACCCCGACATCTAAGTTGAAAGCTGAAAATTGCTGCGCTTCTGGGGATCGAACCCAGGTCACCGTGCGTGTGAGCTAGTGTAGTACACTCGGCCACGGTGACTACCTAAATCTTAAATAATCATACAAGAGGAAGAGGCGGAAACGTATCCACTAATTAAGGTACAATGTACATATAGATAACTATAATATGTACCTTGAATATCTGACTTGAATTCTAATTAGGTAGGTACCTACCTACCGATTTGTATTCTAATTATGTACCTACTTACAAATTACAAACTATACTGTGTTCTTTCCTTATCCTATAGAAAGTAATGTAATTTAACCAGCTGAAAACATGTAAGTATTATGATTAGTTTTCAGTGCCAAAACACAGTTAAGAGTTCATAATGCGCAAACTCAATGGAGGCGTATACCCTCGACCCTGGTACCACGTAAAATAATCTAACCATATCTTTAGATTATATATGTTATTCAGAATGCTAGAGGAGTGTAGTCATTGGACTACTTCTCCTCTATGTCATATCTACTACATCAAATTTAATTATTACAATTTGTATTTTCCTATACTAAGCATTGCAGATTGTAAATAAAAGTATCAAAAATAAAAAAAATAAATTAAGAATGTAAGGGGCCGCAACGGACTCCCAAAAATTGTCTATATCAAGCTGTAGGTACCAAGGTCTAAGGCTCTAGGGCAGGGGTCGGCAATAAAATCCTGTTAGGGTCCGGATTAATATGAAAAAACCTCCGCGGCCCGGATTACTGAGAACCTACAGTCTTTTGGAACTTTCTTACACCAAAACTGTTCGGTCCATACTGTCTCTTTGCACATTTTTAGGACTACTTCTTCTTGAAAATCAATTTTTTTTAAGAAAGAGAAAAAAATATTATTTTTCGAACCTAAAATTTTATTCGCGGGCCGGACAAATGAGCTTCGCGGTCCGGATTCGGACCGCGGTCCGCTAATTGCCGACCGAGGCTCTAGGGTGTAGGCCCAGGGTTGTGGTGGTCTACTTAGAGACTTGTGAAAAAAAAAAAACACAATCAGTTTGATTTTTATGATTTGATTTTTTATAATAGGTATGTGTTACAATTTCTGAGATATAGTGCTGCGCACCATTCCCCTACTATTCACCGCTAAGGTCATAGATAAAAGCTATTATTAATTTACATTCCACCTCTTATCTAAGCATTTCTCTTCTTAACTAGAAAGTTCATACATAATAATATGTTTACGAGTTTTCTTCCTGATAGTTTTCATTGAGTTAGCTAAATATTAGTGTTCCCTAGCAACAACATAGTGACCAAAGCTGTGAGTAGGTACTGTTATAGTTTCATTTCACCTCCCTTTTGTTCATTTCAATTTCCGTTGGGCACGCTTTGTTTTCAAATTTTAATTCTAGTCATAATTTGTTTGTGTTGCAGTTTTAACCTTGTGTTCATCAGTTCCTAAACAAAAATGTCTCTACAGGTAAGTTTGATACGTCTTCGTAAATTAAATAAAATGCTGATAACATCATACGACTTTCATTACCTACTTGAAGTGTAAAAAATGATAATTGAAAGTAAGTTAAAGTTAAATGTTATCAAATAATTAAAATTAAGGAAACCCGACAATGCTATCTTGAACTATTTCCTGATGTAAATACAGTAGGTATGCACTAGCAGCTTAGCGCTATCTGGAAAATTGTGAAATACATAAATATCTCGTACTTTGTTGTGTACAAGATGAAAAATCTGTGTAAAATTCCTACCAATCCAGATATCTATCTTTTTTACACTGTATTATCTCGTTCAAGCAGGATCGACGTTGTTCAACCTCATAGTTGAGGTTGGTTGATTTTGGCACATTTTTTTAAGGCTGGATGCCCTTCCCAGCGCCAACGATTTCATTTTATTTAACGTCCTGGATTAGGACGGAGGTTTTACCCTCTATTCGCTGGGAATCGTACCAGCTACCCACATTAACCTCACCCAGCCTGAGTAGGGCCGGAATTGCCAGTCTCACATGTACGGAGGGAACAGGATTTTCTGTGTGAAAAAGCTGCTCCGACCGGGGATCGAATTGAGGATCTCTGGACTACGGGCAGTAGTCACAACCGTTACGCCACGGAGGCTAATCAAGATGTCTATCTAATTATGTTAAGTAAAATGTTATTCAAATAATGTCAATTTTTATCACTCTTGGATAGATATATCGTTCTTGAGATATGTGGATGTACCAGTGTACCTATTTGTACTTACACGAAGATTTTGTATTTATTATTTTAATGTACATTGATAAACGTAAAATTTACAGGAATTCAATCAAGCTGTCGAAGATGTGAAGAACTTGAATGGTAACCCAGACAATACGGAGCTCCTAGAAATCTACGCTCTGTTCAAACAAGCAACAGTAGGCGACAACACCACTGGTAAGATATTGTATACTCTGGTAATCTAAACTGAATATATGTAGGTATCGGCCTGGCAATCTAGAGGTCGCGGGTACGAAACCCAGCCGGCACATGAGTACATGACTTGTTATTCTCCACTTTGGGAATTTGACCACTTGATAATTTCTTGATTCGACCACTTGATTCGAACCCAGCCGGGACATGTCAAGTTATCCTCCCATTTGGGATTTTTATCACATAATAATATGTCTTGGGCTCACTGCTGGAATAATGGGACTTTAATAGTCCTTATCGGGCAGTATAAAAAAGGCGATATTATTATTATTATTATTATTATTAGTCCTTGTCGGGCAGTAAGTATAAAGAAGGCGATATTATTATCATTTCTTTCTCCTGAAAAATACACAAATATGTAAGTAGGTACTCGTTCTTATAGAACATATATTATATGAAAGTTATTGAAAGATGGATTTTTTTTACATTATTAATTTGACTGAAAATAAATTATATTTCTTGACTTACACGGACGGCCAGCATTAATTTGCGTGATGAATGTACTGACTGCATTATCTGGCATTAGAAGGCACCGTGACCGAGTGAGTTGGCACTCTAGGCATTGCACACACGGTGACCTGGGTTCGATCCCCAGCGGGGCACATTTTTTTCTACTGTGTTCTTGAGTGTTCAGGTTCCACTCATACCACGTGAGTAGAGTAGCTGCTTTAATGTGAGCAGCGACCAGTGGCGGAATTATAGGCAAAAATAAGCTATTTGGATATTAAAAGATATGGAAAAGTCCTGTAATTCTGCGCTACCCACTAAAAATTGTGATATAATAACACAATGAAACATTTATTTATTTTAAACTATTTCATTTATTTATTTATTATTATCTGGAATTGATTGAGCATGTGTTTAAACTTTAAACAGTCGTCCAAGAGGCAAGTCAAAATGCAGGTGCCCTAATAGCTGACATCAAAGTCGATGAATCATTGCATTCAGAATATCAAATGTTTAGGTTCAGCTAAGTGGACTAAAAGGTTGAGTCAAGTGTATGGTGGTTGTACAAAGATAAATATTGAAATAGCTATACTTCGATCTATTTCTCTCAGATAGAAAGGATGCAGATACAAGCAAGACGTTTCAATATGGAAGATGGAGTTGTAATTATTGAATTTTTACGAGTACTATACTATACTATACTATACTATAGTATACGAGAATCGTATACTATAAGTATTATATTTCTTATGAAGTTTGTTATGAATATATACCTATTATATATAAAAAAATAGCTTTTTGCTACCTGTCCTATATCTTGACATATATTTTGCACAAAACAAACAAGTGAACATACGTTCACTACTTATAACAGGGTATACTATAAAAATTACACAGGTTTTTCAAAAATTTAATATTGTCTGTAAAGAACAGATGACTACACACCATCGAATTTATCCGATTAAACAACAGCCGGTCTCGGTAGCTCAATGGTTACAGTGGACTTCGAAAACTTAGTTCCACTGGACCCGAAAGGAAAATTTTGTTCCTGGAACAGATGGCTTTGTCTTCCTTTAAAACTTTGCTATATAAAATTCCTTTTTCTAGTGTTGTAATTTTCTCCATATGAAATGAAAAATATAATCTTTTTATTTCAAATTCAGGAGAAACGAACTTTTGGCAAAGATTCAAAATATTTTCCCAAGAAACTTCAGAACCACTTTTTTGTTTCAAATTCCTAGCTCGAGCTGTTCTCGAGTAAAAGATATTGTGGCCGGATGATTTCGATCACCCTGCTTCTACACTCTCGATATCCTTGAACCACTATAGTATTAATAGTCCCTGTTTTTTTCGGATTACTTTTTTATCATGTGTGGATTCTCTAGTCTTAGTTATCATATCATGTTACTTCTGTTATCACCACAATACGATTAAATATTCACCTCTTCAGAACCTATTAGCAGGGCTGGATTAACAATAATGGAAATATAGCACGAGCTACGGGCCCTGCGTTTTTGGGGATCTTACACTGCATATAAATAATACGTTCTTTTGTGGCAATGTACAGTGTACACCCCATTATTTAAGACGAAACAATAATTGGACGTGTACAGGTACACTGTGACACCAAAGTGCCACGGGCCCCTCAGGAGGCACTACTACCTTTATCTGCAGATGTCTCACATGATGATAATTTAGCGGAAGCATAGGTTTTCTATATACGTGTATTCTGTTGAAAAAAATTTTTCAATTTTTCTAATTGCGAATCATACAAATTTGGTAGTAGAGCAAAGACATAAGCCAATTTTCAAATTGAATGAGGTTCTTGTCATTGTCGACTTCCGTACAGGGTGTAGAAAAATGTTTTGCAAAGAATTTTTTCAAATTTTCATTATTTGGGCTCAGAGATCAACTCCAAAATTTTCAGACGAGAAAGAATAACGCAATATTACTTTTTTGGAAACAGTTATTTGTACAGTTGTACACCCTGTATGGAAAGGTCGAAAGACAAAACTTCATTCAAATTGAAATTGCCTTATTTTTGCTATTTCTTACATATTTTGTGTGATTTCCGCAATGGAAAATAAGACAAATATTTTGTCAGCAGAAAATAACGTCAGTTTAATTTATTGGAAAACCATATGAGTTCCGCTACATTTGTCACTCACTGTTGATAAATAAAATTATCAAGAAATTCTCAGTTGTATTCGTACCAATTTCTGATTTCCGCATATTCCACCAGAAATACCATATTGAGGAAAACCATTCGTAATTTTCATCTGAACCAGGTCTAATAGAATCACGCTACCTCGAGCTATCGGAATTTGAATAAGGAGTGAATAAATGAAATTAGAAACATTATGAGTATAGAGGAAAATTCGACTTTTAAGAGGTTTCCGTATAGAGTAGAGCTGAAACATTTATTTCGACATATTGAGGGGACTCTTTTACACACATTTATTTCAAATTATCCAAAGGCTAAAGAAATATTTCGGATTAACTTGATTTCGAGTTAGCGAGATTCTACTGATATTGGTGGGATTCGAACCAACGGATCTCCATACCTGAATTACCAGACTAGCACTTTAACCACATCCACCGACCATGTACCTATATGTATTTACACCAGCACTTACCAATAAGTTAGCAATTTGTTTAGGAGGTGTTTTTTCCATGTACATAATTAACATAAATAAAGATTATAATTCAATTCAAGTGAATCTAAGGTCGTCTTTCAGCACATGTTCACTGAAGAAGAACTTAACATGTCTTGGTTGAGTGCCACATTATACAGGGTGCACCAGAATAACCTGACGAGTTTATCATGTTCAGTGCCAAGTCAAATCTTATCGAAGAATTGTTACACCGTATTTATGAACAGCGCATTTTGGCTAAGCAATGTCTCTAGCAAAATATTGACCAGTACATTAAATAAAATCATGCTTGAGACATTGCTCGGACGGCGCTTTCTGTTCATTGATACGGCTGTTAGTGTCATTTTGTTCGCAACTATTCCAACTATTGCATCGTGTATTTGTTTTAGAGACATTTTTCAAAAGCTATTACTCAGAAAATTTAGTTCCTGCCGGATTAAATCACGTGGGAGGATTTCTACACGCAACACTATTCTGCAATGGTTCCAAAATATCAGAGACTGGTTCTGACTTGACCAGATGCTTTTGGGTAGAACAAATGCAACCGAACCCTCGCTAAAATGCAAGGCGACACTCTCAAGCTTCTTGAGTTGTCTGACAATAATAGTGTTATTATGTCATAATTTTAGTGGATAGCGCAGAATCGTAGGACTTTTCATCTTTTATAACACAATCGCAAACGTAGCATCTTTTTTAAAATCTTCAGGTTTTTCTGGTGCACCCAGTATTTGCCCCTGGGCCACACGAGCCGTATGAAATCAATATTACATATTAGTTTATTTTAAGTACTATCTCGTGTTCCATGGAGCTATGGTAGTTACAACTTCTCATGGTCTAGAAGTCGCTTGTTCGAATTCCCAGTCGGGCAGAATTATCTAACAAAAAAATCCGTTACCTCCCGAACAAAGAACTCGTGAGGTTGGCATATCGGTCCGAATCCAAGCCGGGTAAGGATAACCTGGGTCCCTGGTATAGTTCCTAAGAATTTGTGGGTAGAACCACCAATCTAAATAATTGAAATCAGAACGTTATAACTAAAATAGAAACATGGGCCATGTCAGGAGCCTAAGCGTCCATATACTACTTCCACCACCGACAGATAAAAATAACCGGGCCTGATGTGTAACGGGCAGGGGGTTACATAATCTAGTCGCCCTCTATACGTATATCTCTACTTCAGTAGTTCCCAGTTATTGAAACATTAGTGTTGTGCTTTAGGACAAATTAAATAATAATGTAGTTTTACTAATCCTTATTTGTCAAACCCCTAAATGTAAACAGAAAGAATGTGCATATGACACACTGTGTTGAAGCATAGTAATTTTTAAAAAAGAAATAGTTTGAGATTTTCTTGTAACTACATATTCCATGTTTTAACTAATCTCATTTTTATATAAATATTAAAAAATCACAGTGAATTAAATTAGCAAAAATGTCACAACAAAATCAATTGATTATTGCATTCAACATCTTCATTATATTGTTAATGTTGATTTTCTTCTTCATGGCATAAAATCTTTAGAAAATATGGGAATTATATTATAGGTGAGTTAATTTCAGTCCCTGTTGTAACGATTGTCACTACTGCTCGTAGTCCAGAGGAAAACAAGAATATGGTCACAAAGATATAATGATAGAATCACGAACAAATTTATATGACTTTGAGAGCAGTCTAAGAATAGTTTCGTCCTTATTTATTTGGAACTCATCAGTCCATGTGACTCCAGATGACAATAAATCTTAGTCTTATATCTTATTATGTGATAGTATCAAACCTCCGTGGTATATGGTTATATAACATAACATACGTGGTATAACAAATTATGACTACAACCCTCGGTTTGGGCAAATATTTTCGACAAAAAATAAATAAAGCTAAGAAGACGTGAGGTAGGTATGTCCGGCCCAACCCAGGCCGGGTGAGGTCAATGTAGATAGCTGGTACCATTGGAGGGTAAAACCCCCTCCTAAATATCTTATATCAGGAAGGTAAAACCAAAATAGAACTGGCCATGGTAGGAGCCTACATTGGATTTGTGTGTCCATATAATCCTTCCACTATCGCGAGACAGGTAGGTATATTGTACTCTTCGGGCCCAACACCATTTTTTGTTTTGTAGTACAAGGTGTCCTCACCCGAGGACAAACATTTTATACTACTTGTTAGTATATAATTTAAGCTTGGGCACTTAGGACTATAAAATAAATGTCCTCTTACGAGGACATTGGGCGCGAAGAGGATATTATGTTGATTTTTGGATGTCCAACTAGGTCGAGTTATCAACATTTTCACTTTGTGCTTTCAGCTAAACCAGGACTGCTAGACTTCCGCGGCAAAGCCAAGTGGGAGGCATGGGAGGAGAAGAAAGGCAAGTCCAAAGAGGACTCACAATCTGCCTACGTCGCCAAAGTTAACGAACTCATTCAGAAATATGGCAAGAAGTGAAAGCATATTTCCCTCGTATTATCCATGATTCTCAAAAAAATATATGTACCGTCGAACTTGAATATAAGAGAACTGAAGGTACCTGAATTTTTCTCTCATATTCAGGTCCCCTAAAAAAAGATTATTTTCTCTTATATCCAGGTTCGACTATAAATATAGTTATTTATATACAATCTTTTAAATTATTAATAAATTATTTGATAAAGATTCCTTTGTAAAGTAGAGAGACACCATCTGAAATGTAGTTTAAAATGGCTTGAGAGAGAAATCATCCGGTGATAATTTTCAATTTTTATTTATTAGTAAAGATATGCAGGGGTTGTGCTTGTTCCATACGATTTTACGTGGGATATTTGATACATAGCCGGCATACGCCCTCAGTAGCTTATGGAAATAGAGTTGGAACCCCTATGAAACTATTGTCATAACAGTTGGACGTCCGTTTCTGAACTTAGGACTAGTTAATGGAAATAAACAAGATAACGTACGTAACGAGATAATAACGAATATATAAATATCCCTTTAATAGAAAATGATTAGCATTCGACATTGATTTCAATGTCAATGTCACGCTGACAGAACTCAGTAGTTACGCGCGAATTCAGAAGAAAGCTAGAACACATTACGTCTACGAATTACCAGGATTCCTAAATGTTGCAAGAAAATTTAAATTTGTATTTTTGGATAATAAATTTGTTACTATCTTGTCACCGTCATCTTGTGTATTCCCCTAACTATTCTAAAGTCCAGAACCGTAAGTCTGATTGCCCTGAAAATAGTTTCAACGAATTTAATCGAAACAATGGCGGGGTTATTGCCTATGGCAACATATTCCACCAAGCCCTATGTTGATACTCCTACTTTAGCACAAGATAGAACAACTACAAGGCTGCGTCTGACAACACTGTAATGAAATGTAATGCAACCCTGGATCTTCTTGTTCTTCTGTGTTGCTCGACTCATCCGCTATCACTTTTATCTATCTTCCCGCGTAAAATACGTTTTTTGGGAACAGCCTCCTGTGGGTATTATTATTTCGTTCATCATTCCTTCAGTATTTTCATCTAGAAAAATTTATAGTATCTTTATAATTATTCACTCCTATATTAATTCCAAAACGCACACAAGGCCTACTGAAACCTATACGTCAATTTAAAGATCTTGTTCATGTTGATACATTTGTTTTGAGCCCATTCGTTGGTTGTTATTTTTATTGGTGTATAAATAAGATCGAATTCGATATAATATACACCCCATGTATTCATATTTAACATACCAGAAGAACATGGATCCACCTACATTGGGGTTTCCCCTAAGTAACTTTCAGTTTTTTTTCCAAGACTTGCATTTTAAATAGCATTTCTACTAAAAAAATATATTTATGCTTTGTTTTGTTGCAATAATGAAATATGTGGTTTTGCATCGCCAATAAAACAACGTTGGTTTATGTCTCTTAAGAGACTAAGATTTATAATTTATTCTTTCATTAAAAATGATCAAATAAAGTTTTGTTTATTTGTAAATGGAGCTGAGTTCCGTAGCATTTATTTATTCAATTTAACATATAATTTCCAGTATTTTTTTGAAAATCTTCATATGAGGTCCAGGACCGATGCTGTAGGTAAACTGCACATTACGTTCAGTGAAATCAATACAGGAGATCCTTGTGGGAACTGCAAACCTCCCTAGTTTAACGGTTGAGCAGAATTTTTCAACAAATAATTTCGCTTACCCCAACATGTACAATTTTGTACACGTGAGGTTGCCATTTCCGGCCTAACCCAGGCAGGCTGAGGTTAATTTGGGTAGCAAGTGGGATTCCGAACGATTGGAGAGTGAAACCTCTGTCCTTAATATTGGATCTGGATAATCCTTCCACCAACGTGATATAGATATTATGTATGCATATCGTATTGACACGGAATTATCAATACTCAATGAAATAAAGAAATCAAAACGTAAAAAATCTATGTCAGAATGGAATTGTATTTATTCACAAGAAAGAGAAAAGACTTAATTCATGTAGTGCTTAAGAAAAAATACCGGAATTAGACAGATGAATTAGTTTACAATAGATACATCAGTAGAAAAATAACTCAAATATTCAGACCTTACGATAAACTGATTCCACAATTTGAGAAGCAATCTATGTTTTCTTGGGACTGAAATGATAAGATTCCCAACACAAATATTTTTTACCGTCAGAGTGCAAAAAAAAAATGGCGAATGGGAATTTTTCTTTTACATCATCACTACTATACAGTCTGTCAAGAGTCCTCGCGCCCTTTTAGGGGCTCAAGCATCAATTTTTAGATCACTAACACAGATCAGTATAGGCTTTCCTATCCTCAGAATCAAATAATTAATAATTCCGACGCGTTCAAAAATTATGGACAAGGACTACTGTATAGCAAAACTCAAAACTTGAAGAATAATTTCTCTGATTTGCTCTGTACAAAATTTGGGAGAGAAAAAAAACAAGAAAGATAGAGGAGAACAATAGAAATTTAAATTAAAATTTGTCTTAAATTTAAAATATCGAAAGATAAAAATAAAATCACAAAGAAACGAAGAGTAGAGAATTATAATATCTACACAGGACGACACAGTGGTCGACGAAAAGCCCCCTTAAACCCAAGCATTGAACTCATGATCTATTAGCTATATTTTAAATATAAATCATATTGTTGTAACTGACATTGTACATAAGACATTGATATTTTGTTAACAAAGTGGCTTAAGAAATCATCATATTTGTGTTAATCACAATTACTTCAACTGACCTAACAAAATATTTGCCGTACCCTGACTCAAACCACCGTCTTCCAAGTTGCAAGTCCGCCACCGTCATTATTCTCGCTTTTTTGGGTACATTTTTTTATAGTTTAAATAGATTTCTGTGGGGGGCAAGGACTCTGAATGTTACAGACCTTTCTTTAAATAAATATTCATTAAAAAAAAAAAACAAAAAAATAGATTTCTGTTGTTACTGCGTAGCAAAGGAAGAAATCTCATATCTTGAGCTCTGCTCGTGGGGCCGGGGGGGCAGAGGGAGATAACAGAATAATTATGTACATTACAAGCTCGACAGCACAACACTTTGGCCAGGTGTTGATATTCTGGAATCAAACAAGAGAACACAGATAGAATTCTTCCAATAAAGGGTCTCGACGGACAGCCTTTTTAGACGTTCGACATTTTTTGTGAACGTTATCGAAACTCCATGTTAATCTCAATCCTTTTTTCTTCTGTACTTCAATTAATGTTAAACTCAATAGTTTTGGGTTCTCACTACCAATAAAAAAAATTCTCAAATTAATATTTCACATTATAATGTGCATTTTGTTGTTGGTAATATACTCTTTTTATAATACAACTAATTTTAATCAAACATGACTTAAGAATTTTATTCTAGATGGGGACAGATGCATTAAGAAAAAAAATACATATCCTAACTTTGAAATACCCAATTGCTCACCTATATATAGAAATTCGACCCTCTTATCAACACTACAAACTTACAATCAATATTCACAACAGCTATACCTTGATATGAGTATTGATAAATACAAAGAAAGTTGTAAGGAAATACTAAATCTAAAATAAAACAATATAAGAAACAACAAAATATTCACGTAAATGCAGTATCGCAAACTGCGTGTGAATATTCTAAAAAAAAAAAAACTTAGGGGTGGGATTGTTGCCTCTGGCGCTCTGGCCACCTAATCTACACAATTCTTACTCATGGTAACTCACATCTAGGCCGGGAATGAGGTGGGAGTGGTTTGCCCCGGTACAGAGTACTGAGGTCTGAAGTTGGTGAAGTTAGCCGACGACATGCTGCCTGCGAGTTGTCCAGCGGTGAAGCCGGTCGGGAATGGCGAGCCAATGCCTCCTGGAAATTCAAACAAAAATATAATAAGAATAATAAATTCATTTTATTGTACATTTTACACCATATGGCATGTATACGAGTACTAAAAGTAAACTAAATTCACTTAAAACACAAGTCACTTAAAACTAAACTAAATTAAAAGTAAAATTAAAACTTAAAAATAAGTTAGTGGATATAAGTAAGTAAATCAGTAAAGTACATTACATTGTGCATAAAAAATAAATAATAATAATAAAAAAATGAGATATGTTCTGGTAGTTCGGTAGTAATTATGGTGAAATGGCCTTTTTCGTGGTCCATGAGACATGAAACGACAGCTATTTCTTTGAAACTAAGGTCTCTTCTGTACCCAGATGTGAAATAAAAGAACCAATTGAAGAAACATCTTTCCGTTGACGAGGTACGAGGTCTGGACTCGTGGCCTTACCTGACTCTTAGCCCAATGAGTGTGAACTTACCTGACTCGTAGCCCAATGAGTGTGAACTTACCTGACTCGTAGCCCAATGAGTGTGAACTTACCTGACTCGTAGCCCAATGAGTGTGAACTTACCTGACTCGTAGCCCAATGAGTGTGAACTTACCTGACTCGTAGCCCAATGAGTGTGAACTTACCTGACTCGTAGCCCAATGAGTGTGAACTTACCTGACTCGTAGCCCAATGAGTGTGAACTTACCTGACTCGTAGCCCAGTGAGTGTGAACTTACCTGACTCGTAGCCCAATGAGTGTGAACTTACCTGACTCGTAGCCCAATGAGTGTGAACTTACCTGACTCGTAGCCCAATGAGTGTGAACTTACCTGACTCGTAGCCCAATGAGTGTGAACTTACCTGACTCGTAGCCCAATGAGTGTGAACTTTCCTCACTCAATGAGTGTGAACTTACCTGACTCGTAGCCCAATGAGTGTGAACTTACCTGACTCGTAGCCCAATGAGTGTGAACTTACCTGACTCGTAGCCCAATGAGTGTGAACTTTCCTCACTCAATGAGTGTGAACTTACCTGACTCGTAGCCCAATGAGTGTGAACTTACCTGACTCGTAGCCCAATGAGTGTGATGTCCCAATAATGTCCTTTAGGTAGGACATTATTATTATTTTCTTTTTTTTTACTTATTGATTTTGTCATTTGTTTGTTTGTTTTTTCTTTTCTTAATTTTATACTGTTACCTGTACTTTGTCCTCCTAATAAAGCTTAAAAAAAAAAAAAAAAAAAAATACCTGACTCGTAGCCCCCCCAATGAGTGTGAACTTACCAGACTCGCGGGCACCGCCGGTGGAGGCGGAGGAGGTGGTGGCGGCGAGGCGGCTCAGGATGGACCGCTCTGACATGTGCAGGCGCTGCGCCACGGGGGGGATGCGGGCCAGAGTGGCGGGCAGGCGGCTCACGTCTGACTTCATGTCACTGAGCAGCTCCTCCAGCTGGTTCAGAACCTGAGGGTGGTTCACATTACACAAGGTTCATTTATATATCTAGTTAAAAAACTTTAATGCAATTTTATTATTCATTCCTCTTGTAAAAGAAAAAAGAAAAGAAAAGAAAAAAAAAAAAGAAAAAAAAAAAAAAAATGAAATCAAAGGTGGTTCACAATACACAAGGTTTATTCATAAAAACTTTATGGCATTATTATTATTATTATTATTCGTTCCTCTTGTCAACAAAAAAAAAAGAAACAAAAAAATTGAAATCAAAGGTGGTTCACATTGCACAAGGTTTATTTGTTGCGCTCAGTTTCTAGTTAAAAACTTTATGGCATTATTATTATTATTCGTTCCTCTTGTAAACAAAAAAATTGAAATCAAAGGTGGTTCACATTACACAAGGTTTATTTATTGCGCTCAATTTCTAGTTAAAAACTTTATGGCATTATTATTATTATTATTATTCGTTCCTCTTGTTAAAAAAAAAGAAACAAAAAAATTGAAATCAAAGGTGGTTCACATCACACAAGGTTTATTTGTTGCGCTCAATTTCTAGTTAAAAACTTTATGGCATTATTATTATTCGTTCCTCTTGTAAACAAATAAAATGAAATCAAAGGTGGTTCACATTACACAAAGTTTATTGATTGCGCTCAATTTTGAGTTAAAAACTTTATTGCATTATTATTATTCGTTCCTCTTGGAAACAAAAAAAAGAAATAAAAAATTTGAAATCGGAGCAAAAAAAAATACTATTTTTAAAACAAAAAAGAGTACAATACTACCGATTACAAATATTAGAAATTTTCGGAAGTAATAAATAACAAAGAAGTGAATCCCAGAGAACGAGATGAATGACTTTTGTATGAAGTGCGTGTGTTAGGATAGAAATAGCAAGTATAGTATAGTAATGCTTTAATTAGACTGTCGGCTCGAGACAGAGAGTCCCATTATGCTAACAGTTAGCATATGCTAACTAACAGTTAGCAACACCATTATTTTGTTATCATATTTGTTTTGATCACTTTCGTGATGTCACAACTACTCAAACTCGCTTTACTAAATTTACGCTGAAATCCGGACTTGAACCACCGACCTCCAGGTTACAAGTCCGCCGCCTTATCGATCAAGCTACTGAGGTCGGTGCAACACCATTATGGTAGCAATAGCATCGGGCACGAAGAGGTTAACAGTTTAAGTAATGTTACCTTGTGCAGTACAGCGTTGGCAGGTTTGTTCCCCGCGAGTGACTCCTTGCTCAGGTGCTGGTGGGACTCTGCCAGACACTCCACCTCACCGAAGCGGGCGTTGAGAGACATGGCCGGGTGGTTGGGATCCTGGGTCAGGTTGAGGTAGGCGGCTCGGCGTAGCTGCTCCTCAATCACCAGGGCTTGCTCCAGCAGCTGCGGGACACAGGTATTAGCATTTACACTTATTAATATAGGTACATGTGAGACAACACTTAACAAGAAACAGAAAACACACAGGACAATAACAACAATTAAGGGGGGAAGCGGATAAGTCAAAAACAGGTGCACCTCCCCCAAATAAAGCTAGATAAACCTTATCTAGCAACAGTAAAGTTGCAATTATTATTATTTGCTACAGAGGTACATGTGATACTCTCGTTATAGTCTGTCTGGCTGGGGGACGTTAAACAGGGAGAAGACCAGTGTCTCGCTCGAGGACTATAAACAGATAATAATAATAATATCGCCTTATTTATACTGCCCGATTAGGACTATTAAAGTTCCATTATTCCAGCAGTAAGCCCAAGACATATTATTAAGTGGTAAAAATCCCAATTGGGAGGGTAACATGTCATGTCCCAGCTGGGTTTCGAACCCACGACCTCTAGAGTCTTTGGATTCACAGAGAGCCGCCTTTACCACTGAGCTACTGGGACAGACTCGTTTTAGTCTGTCTGGCTGGGGGACGTTAAACAGGGAGAAGACCAGTGTCTCGCTAGAGGACTATAAACAGAGAACATACTAGCCAACCCTTACAAGCCAGGTTAGCTTGCAGTTTTCAAAGGGTTTAATGGCATGTACAGAAAAGTCCAAGTCCTCATGATGGTTGATCGCACATAGAAATATGTGGTTCAGGACGAGCCAACTTTGAAATAAAGTTGGCTGGAGACCATCACTCACCTCTGCAGCTGTAGCCAAGCTGGCTTGTTATAGTCTCACTTGGGGACGTGAAACATACGGTACCTGCTCTGTCAGGCCAAAAGACAATAACACGAATGTTTAACAGGGGTTTGGCATCCCTAATAGGGTTGGTGTTAGGAAGTAGGAGTGTCAGAACTACACAACCTCAAGCATGAGCATGAGTCTGACTAACACCAAGTAGGTTGACGACAAAGTGAAAGAAGAAGAAGATCGGTGTACATGCTATGTCTTCTGTTCATGTTCAGTTCGACATTCAACAAAGTTGTTTGTTATGTTATCTTAGAAGTCAAATAAAAATGGCTTAGGATGGGTCCTCTGTATACAAAAAAAATATGAAAAATAAAACAAATGATTTATTTATTATAATTATTATTCCTACGAAGAGTGGGAGTTTTTTACTTTCCTTATCCTATAATAAGGAAAGTATTGTATTCGTCGAAAATTTGACCTACCCAGTTTTTCACATTTCTGGACGAATCATAGCCTCAGGATACCAAAAAAGTTATTTTCAGCCATTGGTCCGTGCGTCTGTCTGTGTGTGTGTAAACAGGATATCTCGAGAACGGTAAGAGCTAGAGACTTGAAATTTGGTATGGTAATTCATTTTATACAGCAGACGAACCACGAAACTTTTGGTTGAAATCGGCCGCATTCTGCGGCCGCAGGGCCGCAAATATTAGCCGCAAGCGCCGCTTCTTTAAATTGGTTAAAGATACAAAAAAAGTTAGAGAACAACATTTTCTCGGATCAAAAAAATAATAAGGGTCTATTCTCATCATTTTTTTGATATCTTGAACTTTTTGGAACCCGGCCTCAATTTACCGGTATTTTGGGGGGACCCTCTTGGACTAACTTTTTTATTATTTACCCTAGATGGGGGTTGCGACATATCAAATCCAATGTTTTTAAGGTGCTGATTACGAATGTGGCACTGATTTTTAACTATCCGTTACCGTTGAGTCACCAGTGGCGGAATTCGACTTCTTTTTGGGGGATAAGGAAAGTCGTGTGATGTTTACACCAGATTTTTTTATATTTTAGTTATATTCCCAATACTTACTTGAAAGTAATTTTGATCTGATTATGAGGACCTGGCTGCTGAATGAGACAGGCTAAAGTTAATAGTACAGTCAAACTTGGAAATAAGAGAACTCAAGAGAACCGGAAATGTTTTCCTCTTATATCCAGGTTTCTCTTTCTTATAAGAAGGGTATTTTCCTTTACACAGAGAGGTAAATTTGACCTGGATCTCTCTTATATTCAGGTTTCTCTTATATTGATTGTAAATAAAGTTTGATTTGGACACCCAACTCACGACTTTGTATTTTTGTATTTTGTAATTATTTATTTTATTTTCAACAGGTAGGTACATACATTACAAGGTTAAAGCCTCTATTACAATACACCCTACCTATTTAAAGAATAAACTATTCAATAGTTTGTTACAGGAAAAAGAAAAACATGCATATCTGTAAGAGTTACAATAGTAGACATTGGGAATGATGGAATTGAAAAGAATTCTAAATTTCTTCATGAGAAAGAGAAAGAAATTACCTTGAACCGCCGCGCGAGGAACTTGTTCTTGATCTCGAGGAAGTTCCCCTTCCCCACGTCCATCTTGAACGGCTCGTTGATCACGGCGAACCGGATGTCGTTCTGGATGTCTTGCCACCGCCCGTAGCCATGCGTCACTATGCCCGCCAGGAGCCAGTAGTCGTGGCGGCGGTGCCAGATCTCGTACTCTCGCCCCGGCACCTGGCAACACCGCAATACATTATGTATTTATTCAATGTACATCTAATACAACTTCTCACTTTTCTGTTTTTACTGATTAAAATAGAGAGGTTAGTTGATGACATGGATATATGGAATTATTACCTGCTGATGAGAGCAAGTAAGCTCGAAACAGCTGTCCAGGTATGTTCTGATATTCACGTACAATTGCACATCTAAGAATACAACTTCTCACTTTTCTGTTTTTACTGATTAAAATAGAGAGGTTAGTTGATGACATGGATATATGAAATTAATACCTGCTGATGAGATCGAATAAGCTCGAAACAGCTGACCAGGTATGTTCTGATATTCATGTACAATACTACAATTGCACATCTAAGAATACAACTTCTCACTTTTCGGTTTATACTGACTGAAGTAAGGGAATATCTATTTTTTAAAGTTCCCTAAAATAGACAATCAATTATTCTATAGAATCTATAAACCACTGGAAAAAAGCTAGGAGTGTAACGAAAACAGGTTCAATAGAATCAGGGGATTAGAGATGCCAATACGAATTGGATTGTTCGGAAGTTTGCTGGTGAGAAATAACACTCTAGGTTAATGAGGTTATTATTAGCTCCACTATAAGTCTTGAAAATAGTAATTCTAATAATACTAGAGATTTGGTTGTATTGCCCGATGTACATTAAAACTCCCGTTATTCCAGCAGATGTTTCGGTTTCATTATTAAGTGGTCAATGTCTCAAATATATGAATATGAGGATCAATTTATTCACTGAATGAGATTTGAACCAAACGTTTCTTACACAATTTTAATTAGCAGACATCACTGTGACATTGTGCCATTGCTTCTTCTAGGGACGCATTCAATTCTTAAAAAAAAAATCGATAAGTTTTATTTACAGGAGGTTAACACATGAAGCTATATTGAACGATGGCAGCAAACAAAACAGACGAGCAGATATTGTTGCCATTGATAGGATAAAAGGCAAAGGACTAATTCTAGATCCTACTCTTCGATGGGAAACAAATTTAGAAGACCAAGACATCAAAATAAATGAAGAAAAACAAGAAATATATGTTCCCACTGTTCCTTATTTTATTCTAAAGTATGAAATACCACGTTGGGAAGTGTTTGGTCTTTGGTTTGGCGTACGTGGAACAGCTTCCCCATTCCTTATGAAGTTCTTTGCCAATCATAACATCAATAAAAAAAATTGACTGACCTGACCCAAGTTATTATGAAAGACACCCTGAATATTATCAACAAGCACTTGTAATCGTGAAAAAAAAAAGAATTATACTACTTAGCAAAGAACTAAAAAAAAAACCCCCCATATCTATGTATGTATAGTGTATACTGTGTCAGATGTGGCAACTCGTTATAGAGCAGTTCGTTAAATAAATAAATTTGATTGTTTTTCTCAACTAAACTGAATCAAGGATGATGCTAATGCTTACGGCATTCTCTAGCAATTGTAGTTGGGTGCAATCTGGGTGGGTGTAACGAGACTTACGGCAGCTTTCTCCTCGTTGGTCCACAGGGTGTGCAGCTCTGTGAATCCACCGTCGGCGATGTTGAACATGAACTTGCGCCGGATAGTCTTGTCACTCTCGGTGCCTATGCCGGCCGCCAGGCACGCCTTGATGCCCTCCTCCCTCTTCTTCTTCAGCTCCTCGGACTCCTCCTCGGGATCAGATGGTTTCTGGAACGGAAACAAAGAGTAGACTGTTAGTATATTACTGAATTCCAATGCCTTCTGTGGGATCGGATGCTTTCTGGAACGGACACAACAAGTAGACTATTAGTATATTACTGAATTCCAATGCCTTCTGTGGGATCGGATGGTTTCTGGAACGGAAACAAAAAGTAGACTGTTAGTATATTACTGAATTCCAATGCCTTCTGTTAAATAATATTTAGTGGTTTCTGGAACGGAAACAAAGAGTAGACTATTCGTATATTACTGAATTCCAATGCCTTCTGTTAAATAATATTTAGTGGTTTCTGGAACGGAAACAAAGAGTAGACTATTCGTATATTACTGAATTCAACCGACCTCAGTAGCTTCATCGATAAGGCGGCGGACTTGTAACCTGGAGGTCGGTGGTTCAAGTCACGGTTTCAGCGTAGATTTAGTAAAGCTAGTTTGAGTAGTTGTGATATCACGAAAGTGATTAACACAAATATGATAACTTATATTACTGAATTCAATGCCTTCTGTTAGATAATATTTAGGGCGGAATTAATAGACAACATCAATAACTTAAGTCGTTGGTAAGTGTCGATTTTCCCTATCTTACACAGTACGCAATCCGTGACTTAGCGCCACAGAGGTATTACAAAAACGTCTATTAATGCCGCCCTTAGTGTTTACTGTACACTAGACTCCAAAAGTTCAAGATGGACTTTTAATTAATTTATCTACTTTAGTATAATTTAATACAAATATCTTCTCTCATCATTATCAGTTCATCACCTATTCATTCATTATCACCTAATAATTAAAAAAATAGTAGGTATTTATTATTAGAGATATGTATCAAAATCCGTATTTCCTGTAAATATATCTAATAAAAAAAGAAATGAGCTTCATTATTGTAATGACTGAAAGATTGGCAGATAAGTGAAAGAGGCCATCTGTTTCACTGTTGGGCTGGGTGCGCGCAAGGTTAGGACTCACCAAGTCTTAACCTCGCTGGACGTTGCTGAACCTCAGTCATATAACGAGAATAGTAAAAGTTATCATATTTGTGTTAATCACTTTTGTGATATCACAACTACTCAAACTCGCTATACTAAATCTACGCTCAAACCGGGACTTGAACCACCGACCTCCAGGTTACAAGCCCGCCGCCTTATCGATCAAGCTACTGAGGTCGGTTTTATAACGAGAATAGTATTCAACGTACCATCGACGGTGGTTGGTTTCTATTCCCTGTGGCTCACCTTATTTGGCTCACACAGGACACGGAAGGAGCCCAGAAAATTGCTTGTGGGCGTCCACAGGGATTAAAAACCCCATCAATTCTTCCACCACCATGACACAACCATCATGGACACGGAAACTAACTAACCTTATCTTTGGCCTCCTCTTTGATCTCCTTCACCTCCGCGTCATTTTTCGCCTCCCCACTGACTGCAGCCGCCTCCTCCGTTTTCTCTTCCGCCTCCTCTCCACTCTTCTTCTTCTGCGCACCCTCCACCTCCATGCCTTCTTCCTCTTTGGGCTTCTTCTCTTCTGAGGAGACCTCCTTTGGTTCTTCCTTCACCTTAGTAAAACGAAAAGGTATTATATTTTAGTTGATCACAATCGCGATTTATAAATCTCACTAATTCTCAAAATAAATTACTATTGAAACTGGATCTACTAAAAATCTGCCATCCTAGGAACTCGAACCACCATTCTCTAGGTGACGAGCTTGCCGTATTATTGATATAGCTACTGAGGTTAGATACCTTCACCTTAGTATGACAAAAAAATATATCCTATGCCACAATGTTGAAGTAATATTTAACAGTTCCACAACGGTATGGTTTAGTGTTGATGAGGAGCCGCGGGTTTTAGTTAGGTTTTAGGCAGCCATGGATACCGGGCGGTCCATGCCTGAGTCCCACACTTTTCGGCATGAGCTTTCCCCAACTCAGGAAAAAAAAAAAAAAAAAAAAAAAAAAAAATGCCACAAAGTAACAAAAGAGTAATAAAAAAGAACGTTTTAATTATTTGTGGTGAAGCAAGGATAGCTTCTTTATAATCCAGAACATCGTTCATATTGCTTTCTTTATACTCTCTCTGATAATGCCGCCATTGGTCGTTACTCATACAAGTTGCTTTTCACTTATTATTACGAGTTGGACCCCGGACATACAACATAGAATTTGACATGGCAGGCAGGTGTCCGGAGCGCACACATTCATACAATCCCTGAAAAGTGAGTTATAGATAATATCGGTGCCTAGAGAGGTCACCCGGGCTCAAATAGAGGCGGGGTCGGCATTTTTCTGCTCTCTACTTGGGATTTCGGGGCCTACCCTAGGCTTGTAAGGACAATATTGAGGTAATCGTAGCGTTGTTAAACAACCAGTGGCGGGTTCACGAGATAGTTATTGAAAGATGATGGTTGGTTGGAGAAATGATGCATTGGCATTAGTTCTCCTAATGTCGATGCTACTCACTAAAAATGGTGACATAATAAGAAAAATATCTACCTCTTTATCTTTCTATCTCTTTTTAATCGATACCTATTTCACGGACACAGAATTGTTACTTATCACAATTCCTTACTTCCAAAAAAAAAAAAAAAAAAAAGTTATCATATTTGTGTTCATCACTGTCGTGATATCTCACAACTACTCAAACTCGCTCTACTAAATCTACGCTGAAACCGGGACTTGAACCACCGACCTCCAGGTTACAAGTCCGCCGCCTTATCGATCAAGCTACTGAGGTCGGTCCTTACTTTTATTTATTTATTTAGAAACTCTTTATTAGCAGAACATATATATACAGACAAACAATGGTAAAAATTAAATATAAAATTGACAGTATTAATAATATAATCAAGAAAAAAATAAATAAAATATATACATATGTCCTAACTAAAGGGCGGGGTTATTGCCTATGATCCTTACCTCTACGTCTTCCTTCTTCTCCTCCTTCACTTCCTCTTTCTTCTCCTCCGTGGTCTCCTCCACATCCTTCTTCTCTTCCTTCGTCTCAGCCACAGGCTTATCCACGTCCATTGCCTCCTCTTCCTTCTTCACTTCAGGCGCGACTTCAGCGGGTTCTTTCTTCACTTCTTTCTCTTCAGACTCTTTCTTGTCTTCGGATGTTGTTGCCTTTTCATTATTGTCCTGAGAAAAAGAATTTCAACACAGACACTTGAATGGATAAGTCTATGCATTGGGTGGGATTCAAACCAACAGATCCCCACGCTACCTGGATTACTCCAACTCATTTCATGTTAGAGTAGTACGATTGTGGAATAATTTACCTTTAAGAGATCAAAACTGCAACAAGTCAAATCGATTTCAAAGTTCTTGTTGCGAAAAATTACCAACAATTTCTATAAGATATTCTCAATAATATGTAAACATTTCTTCTTCTTCTTTTTTCCCCTCTTTTGCTGGCTTTATCGCCAGCAAATAAATGGTTGGGTGGAAGAGCTCACTCCAGTGAGAATCCTGCCATAAAAAAAGAAAGCCTGTATATATATAAAAAAAAAATAATAACAGACTAATGCCTCAGCCACTTTGACTACCAATGCAAGAGTAGTGATCGTTTTCTTGGAATGAAAAATGTTTTCTTAACCTTTAATTAAAAATTAAAATTAAATTAAATTAAATTAACCAGTTTACTCTCCAAATGGAACTCCATTGTTATCCCAATTATTATTATTATTGATATTGATAAAGTACAATGAACATTTCTTGTAACGTTTAAGTTCTTTGACCCGAAAAAATGGATTGCCTCGCTAGAGGACTAAAATCAGAGAACGGACTAGCCAAATCTTACAAGCCAGACCAGCTTGTAGGGTCCTAACTGTTTAATGGCTTATAAAGAAAAAGGCCAAGTTTTCACGATGAATCGCACATAGAAATATATGGTTTAGGACGAGCCAACTTTTAAACAAGTTGGCGGAGGGGGCATCACTCCCCCTAGGTATAGCCATGTTGGTTACAACAACAAAAAATAGATGCCCGCGCTGCCTGTTTTTTTTTTTTTAATTGTATTTAACCAACTAAACCTACTATTTAAAAATACTTATCATAATAATAATATCGCTTTATTTATACTGCCCGATTAGGACTATCAAGTCCCATTATTCCAGCAGTAACTAAAAAAAAAAAAAAAAATGATAGAATAGGACAAGATTCGTTACCTCTTCAACTTTCTCCTTCTCCTCCTTACTCTCTTCCTTCTCTGCACTCTCCTCCGCTGGTTTCTCTTCCTTCTTCTCTTCCACTTTCACCTCCTTCTCCTCGGAGGGTTTGCTGTCTGCTGCCGCGCCAGCCTCCGCCTTTATGTCTTTCTCCTTTGGTTTCTCGACATCGTCTTTGATCTCCACAACTTCTGGGTCTTTATCCTGTGGGAAATATTAAATAAATATAAATAAAATGTGTTTCTTTGTGTTTTAAAATCATAATTTTAGTGTGTAGCGCAGAATCATAGGACCTTTCCTTTCCTACCTTTTTTTGAAATAATAATAACATCGCCTTATTTATATCTACTGCCCGATTAGGACTATTAGGTTCTATTATTCCAGCAGTAAGCCCAAGACGTATTATTATGTGGTAAAAATCCCAAATGGGCGGATAACTTGTCATGTCCCGGCTGGGTTTCGAACCCGCGACCTCTGGATTCACAGAGTGCAGCCTTTACCACTGAGCTACCGGGACAGACATTGTCCCAGTAGTTAAGTGGTTGTCCATACTTTCTGTCCTTTGTCCATATCTTTGATTGCTACTCACATTGAAGCAGCAACTCATTTTTCCTCATGGGGTATGAGTGGACCCCGAAACATTCAAAGTACAAAGCCGAAAAAATCTGCAGGTATTCGAACCCAGACCACCGTGAGACTAAACCTAGTGAACTAGTCACTCGGCTACCGTAACTACTGTGGGAAATATTACAACACATTTCTGTGTTGTAATATTTCTGTGCTCGTCTTATTTCTGACATATAAAAAGAATGACAACTTTTAGACATAAAAATCATGTTCTTAAGGTCATTTTTCATACATTTATCTGACAAAAATAATAATAACTTTTAGACATCAAATCATGTTTTTCAGCTCATTTTTCATACATTAATCTAACAAAAATAATAACAACTGTCATTTGGGATTTTGGAAAAGCCCTATTATTGCCAATGAACTCACATCCTTGACCTTATCTTTCTCCTCTGAAGAAGTGATGGCAGCTACAGGCTTGATTGGCTTCTTGATGACTTCTGGCATGCTGTAGTAGCCGTTGATGTGCTCAAACTCTTGAACCTGTAGAACAAATACAAACGTCGTGAAATCATTGAACATAAATATATTATTACTAGCGGGCTGCACCCGCTTCGCCAAGCCATCACACACACACCACCCATACATCACCACCACCCACACACCACATACACACACCACACACACAAACCACACACACACATCGACACACACACCCATCCACACACAAACACACACACACACATCCACATCCACCACACACCCATACACACACACCCACCCAAACACCCCACACACACCCACATACATCACACACACCACATATAAACACACACCCATCCACACACCACACATCCACACACACACACACACACACGCACACACACGCACACGCACACACACACACACACACACAACACACATCAACACACACACCCACTCACCCACACACACCACCCACCCACCCACACACACACACAACACAACACACACACACACACCCATCCACACACACACCCATCAACACACACACCCACACACATACACACACATCACCACACACACACACACACACACACACACACACACAACCACCATCATCGCTGTAAATTTCAAAATCCCGAGCCAAATCTATCATAGCGGATATTGATAATGTAGCAAACTGGCCTATATTTCGAGAACGGTTTGTCAGAATATGGCAACAAATGGCTCACATAAAAGCATGTGATGTTCTGAGACAGTTTTACAATAAAAAAATATAGGTCCTCGTAATAAATATTATGTTCCGCGCTGGAATCTGTTAAAAAACGTGAAAAGTCTGAATAAAAAGTAGAAATTTCGAACATTCTGGCTTATATCTCAAGAACTGTACGTCAGAATGTGGCCCCAAATGTATTAATTGAAAGCTTGTTTTGTCTAATTTGTTATTAAATAATAAAAAATATAGGTCCTCGTGACAAATTTTAAGTTCCGTGCTGGAATCTGCTAAAAAACGTGAAAAGTCTAAAAAAAAAAGGTCGAAATTTCGAACATTCTGGCTTATATCTCGAGAATGGTACGTCAGAATGTGGCCTAAAATGAATTAAATGAGAGCTAATTCTGTCTAATGTGTTATTAAATAATAAAAAATATAGGTCCTCGCGATAGATTTCAAGTTCCAGGGCAAAGACTGTCTTAAAATCGGACCCTTCTTCAAGGCAATACTCGAGGAAGGTCATAACTCAAGGACGGTTTGGAATTTTGGACTTTTGATAATTTTCCTGGTGTTTTTCGGCAATTTTACTTGGGGTCATCTCTCATCAATTTTTCGCTATCTCTTACCGTTTCGCCTAAACAATTCCGGACACACAAAGATACAAAGCCCGTCCATATTTCTCATTTATATATAGAGATAAAATAAGTATTTTAATCAACTTTTTATCAATCATTTAATGGACAAAATTATACACAATTAAATTATGTGCACGATCAGTTTTCTCGATTTCAAACTGTGCAACTAAGGGTTCGAAACAATTCTTATCACTTTCTTGCGTGCGAGGGACATAGCACCTTTAATAAATATTGCCACATTTCTTTTATTTATTATTATTAAGAAATACATTATTAAAAATATATAGATACTTAGAGAGAAAGTATATTTATTTATACTGTCAACATTGGTCAACAGAGTTCCAGTCTGACAGCGGTTCAAACAAAGTTTTTCGCCCTTGCTTTTATACTTTTTCTTAATTTTGAAAAATAGTGTACCACTTTTTATTAGCTTTTGTAATAATGTATATTTATTTTAGTTTTTTTACAATTTTTGTGGCTCTCTCCTTAAGGAATACTTCTAAGTCAAGTGCACTGGTAGTCAAGTGGTTAACGCGCTAGTCTGGTGATCCAGGTAGCGTAGGGATCCGTTGGTTCGAATTCCACCCAGTGCACGAATTTTTCCTCATTAGTTTGAGTTTGTGACCACATAATAATAAGACTCTGAGGGTTAGGTGGTAGAAAATGCTTTGAGCATTAACCTCGCCTGGTGGTTACCTTCCACTAAAGAGTATTATATTATTATAAGCTTATCGTCAACTTTTTTTTCTTCAACTTCTTGCAAATGAGCCACACACACCTTCTTGCGTATGAGGGACACACACTCACCTTCTTGCGTATGAGGGACACACACTCACCTTCTTGCGTATGAGGGACACACACTCACCTTCTTGCGTATGAGGGACACACACTCAACTTCTTGCGAATGAGCCACACTCACCTTCTTGCGTATGAGGGACACACACTCACCTTCTTGCGTATGAGGGACATGACCCCGATGCGCGTGAGCACGTGCTGGCGGGACAGGCCCTCGCGGGGCACCCCGTCCGCAAAGTTCTCCGCGTTGTCAGCGCCGGGCTCGCACAGGTGCCGCATGAACAGGGACACGTACGCCTTGAAGTTCTTCTCCGACTTGCCGCGCAGGTCCCTCACGAGCCTGGGGGAAAGTTCAAGAGGGAATTAGTTGCCAAGTTCAGAGGGAATTAGTTGCCAAGTTCAGAGGGAATTATGTGCCAAGTTCAGAGGGAATTATTTGCCAAGTTCAGAGGGAATTATGTGCCAAGTTCAGAGGGAATTATTTGCCAAGTTCAGAGGGAATTATTTGCCAAGTTCAGAGGGAATTATTTGCCAAGTTCAGAGGGAATTATTTGCCAAGTTCAGAGGGAATTATTTGCCAAGTCCAATGGGAATTATTTGCCAAGTCCAATGGGAATTATTTGCCAAGTTCAATGGGAATTATTTGCCAAGTTCAGAGGGAATTATTTGCCAAGTTCAATGAGAATTATTTGCCAAGTTCAGAGGGAATTCTTTGCCAAGTTCAATGGGAATTATTTGCCAAGCTATCAAACCTGGGAAGGTCCCTGGGAAAGTTCAATGGGAATTATTTGCCAAGTTCAATGGGAATCATTTGCCAAGTTCAATGGGAATTATTTGCCAAGTTCAGAGGGAATTATTTGCCAAGTTCAATGAGATTATTTGCCAAGTTCAGAGGGAATTATTTGCCAAGTTCAATGGGAATTATTTGCCAAGCTATCAAACCTGGGAAGGTCCCTGGGAAAGTTCAATGGGAATTATTTGCCAAGTTCAATGGGAATTATTTGCCAAGTTCAATGGGAATTATTTGCCAAGTTCAATGGGAATTATTTGCCAAGTTCAATGGGAATTATTTGCCAAGTTCAATGGGAATTATTTGCCAAGCTATCAAACCTGGGAAGGTCCCTGGGAAAGTTCAATGGGAATTATTTGCCAAGCTATCCCAAACCTGGGACGGTCAATGCTGATGTCGGAAAATCGAGACCCCTAGAAAAAGGTTCCTCCTAAAGAAATTGTGATTTGCATTTTTGAAAAAATCAAAAGGTTAGTTAGTTATCATATTTGTGTTAATCACTTTCGTGATATCACAACTACTCAAACTCGCTTTATTTAATCTGCGATAAACCGGGACTTCAACCACCGACCTCCAGGTTACAAGTCCGCCGCCTTATCGATCAAGCTACTGAGGTCCGTTCTCTAGTTTTTAAGATTTGCTTTTTTCTCAAAACCCTATATGTATGTCGTACATACTTTACGGAGAAAAAGGTTTTCCCATAAGTATAAGATAATGAGATTATTTTCTAGCTTGATCTATATAGACAAGTCGCATGAAACCTAATGAATTCAAAGGATTAGGTGACACTGTTTCACTATTGAAAATATTGACTATGGAGGCAGCAGGTGTTCAAATCTCACAGACACCGCTGTAACCATGGGACAACTTCCTATACTTTTTATAACGTTTTTGGCTGTCTTAATAATAGGAGGTAAGGTAAATAAATGTTTGTTATTATATCACAATTTTAGTGTGTAGCGCAGAATTATAGGACTTTTCTTTATCTTTCATATTCCAATATCTTGTTGTTGCCTATAATTCCGCCATTGGTCGGGGCTCACATTATGGCAGCTTCAATCTCAATTCCAAATGGGGATACAATGTCATTTCCCGATTGGGTTTCGAACCCGCGACCTCTGGGTAACCACAGACCGACGTGAATTTTCTTTTCTTCAAGCGGTAAAGTTGATTTAACAATATTTTAAAAAATATCAGAAGAACTGAACAAGCGAGACTAGAAATGTGGCTAAAGGTTCTCAAGCTATATCAAGTAAAACATTTGTATACACGTACCGATATGACCAAATATTTTCACTAATTGATATTTTGAATGTTTTCAGAAAAAAATCGATGTATCGCTTTAAAGGTTAAATTAATTTGAGTCGAATTGAACCGCGGAAGAGTTCAAGAGCTCCATCTATTTGAATGATAAAGTCGATTATTCGAATCTCTGCTATAGAAGCTAAAGGTCTAAATAGTCCCTGAAATGGAACTCAACTTATGGTGTAGCGTTAAGAGATAATTTTATTTTATTTTTAAACATCTGGGCAATTTTATTAGTAGAAAATAAATTTCATTTTGTAAACAGTGAGTTTATTTCTTTGAAATAAAGCTAATTGTACAAGTGAACTTACCATTGAGAATTGAAAGCATCCTGAGGAGGCATGCCATAGCGCATGATTGCGTTTAGGAAAGCTTTTCTTTGCCGAGCATTGAACCCAAGCACCTGGGAAGACAAACAAACAACAAATCAATAAAATAAATTCCGAGTTAAAGCAATCTCGTGAGAATAATTAAAGAAAAAAAAAAAAAAAAAATATATAATGCTCGTCAATGAAAAAATAAGTAAATAAACGCTCTCTAATTTTATTTGATCAGTATATCAATAAGTAACAGTATCAACGCCATTCAATGGGTTTGTTCAAATTATCATTGGGAACCAATTTCAGCAAAATTAGTCTTGCAGTTCTGGTGTTGTAACAATTTTTTCTAGTGCCTAATATTAAAAAAACGAGTATAATTTGTTCCTCAATGTTGCCCCCCACTCTAGCAAGTAGAGGCGGCAGCAGTCTGTCTCACAGCACACACACATGCGCACTCTCACCTCAATGTTGCCCCCCACTCTAACAAGTAGAGGAGGCAGCAGTCTGTCTCACACCACACACACATGCGCACTCTCACCTCAATGTTGCCCCTCACTCTAGCAAGTAGAGGCGGCAGCAGTCTGTCTCACACCACACACACATGCGCACTCTCACCTCAATGTTGCCCCTCACTCTAGCAAGTAGAGGCGGCAGCAGTCTGTCTCACACCACACACACATGCGCACTCTCACCTCAATGTTGCCTCCCACTCTAGCAAGTAGAGGAGGCAGCAGTCTGTCTCACACCACACACACATGCACACTCTCACCTCAATGTTGCCCCCCACTCTAGCAAGTAGAGGCAGCAGTCTGTCTCACACCAAACACACATGCGCACTCTCACCTCAATGTTGCCCCCCACTCTAGCAAGTAGAGGAGGCAGCAGTCTGTCTCACACCACACACACATGCGCACTCTCACCTCAATGTTGCCCCCCACTCTAGCAAGTAGAGGAGGCAGCAGTCTGTCTCACACCACACACACATGCGCACTCTCACCTCAATGTTGCCCCCCACTCTAGCAAGTAGAGGAGCAGCAGTCTTCTCACCCCACACACACTCTCACTAATGTTCCCCTCTAGCAGTAGAGGGCAGCAGTCTGTCTCACACCACACACACATGCGCACTCTCACCTCAATGTTGCCCCCCACTCTAGCAAGTAGAGGAGGCAGCAGTCTGTCTCACACCACACACACACTCTCACCTCAATGTTGCCTCCCACTCTAGCAAGTAGAGGAGGCAGCAGTCTGTCTCACACCACACACACATGCGCACTCTCACCTCAATGTTGCCCCCCACTCTAGCAAGTAGAGGAGGCAGCAGTCTGTCTCACACCACACACACACTCCACCCACCTCAATGTTGCCCCCCACTCTAGCAAGTAGAGGAGGCAGCAGTCTGTCTCACACCAACACACACCACTCTCACCTCAATGTTGCCTCCCACTCTAGCAAGTAGAGGAGGCAGCAGTCTGTCTCACACCACACACACATGCGCACTCTCACCTCAATGTTGCCCCCCACTCTAGCAAGTAGAGGAGGCAGCAGTCTGTCTCACACCACACACACACTCTCACCTCAATGTTGCCTCCCACTCTAGCAAGTAGAGGAGGCAGCAGTCTGTCTCACACCACACACACATGCGCACTCTCACCTCAATGTTGCCCCTCACTCTAGCAAGTAGAGGAGGCAGCAGTCTGTCTCACACCACACACACACTCTCACCTCAATGTTGCCTCCCACTCTAGCAAGTAGAGGAGGCAGCAGTCTGTCTCACACCACACACACATGCGCACTCTCACCTCAATGTTGCCCCCCACTCTAGCAAGTAGAGGCGGCAGCAGTCTGTCTCACACCACACACACATTACTTTTATTTTTTCAATTGTAATTATTCTTTTACACCTTTCTAGACTGATAACACAACCCTCACTCACTAAACAAGAGATTCTAATCCCTTAGTGTGAGTAGAAGGCAATTCCACTATTGGCTACATTATAGGCAAATAATAATAAATAGGTCCTAATCTTCACATTGTTCAATCTTTTATTGTATTTATAATAAGTTAGAACTTGGAACCCATACTGTCTATATTTCTATGTGTCTACTTGTATGCTGTCTATGTATTATTTAATAAATAAAGATGCCGAATATTTACAAATGACATGCGCACTCTCACCTCAATGTTGCCCCCCACTCTGGCGAGCAGAGGCGGCAGTGGTCTGTCTCTCTCCTGCTTGCTCATCTCCTTCTTCTTAGCGCTGCGCCGGGCCGACACGTCTCCCTCGTTCTTCTCGTCGAAATCATCGTCATCGTTTTCGTCTGAAAACAAATTCATATTTTTTATGTTAATCACATAAATGATATCACTCAAACTCGCATAACTAAATACTGGCAATACCAGATACTTGAACCACCAAACTCCAGGCTACGAGATAAAATTCATATTTTATGTTAATCACATAAATGCGATCACTCAAACTCGCGTAACTAAATACTGGCAATACCAGAAGATACTTGAACCACCAAACTCCAGGCTACGAGATCAAACTCATATTTTATGTTTTTTTTAAGGAAGGGCGGGGGAAAAACTTTTAAAGACACCCAGGTCTTAGTCTGGGGTGTGGGATTTCCACCCACTAAAAACCCACCTTTCCTGATAGCATACTGCACTTGGAACCGAAATATCTTCATTACTTCAAGTGCAGAGCTAATAGGGCCTACGAGATCAAATTCATATTTTATGTTAATCACATAAATGCTATCACTCAAACTCGCATTACTAAATACTTGCAATACTAGATACTTGAACCACCAAACTCCAGGCTACGAGATCGCCGGTTTATAGAAAGGGCACAACTGGTTGGTAAATTATTTACACAGATAGATTAGGACAAGGTGTAAACGGTACAGACTGTTCATGGTAATACTTTCATAACTATATTTACCATCATCAACCAACTTTAGCCAACTTAGTGTCGTCCTGAACCACAAATTCTTAAGTGCGATCAACAATTGTGAGAACTTGGGTTTTTTCTTTGTCAGCCATTGAATCCTTTTGGAAAACTAAAGCTAGCCTGATTTCTTAGCCAGGCTAGTTCTCTAGTGGAAGTCAAAGGTAGACTTCTAGTGGAAGTCAAAGGTAGACTGAGATTGTTTGGATACATTGAACGAAGAGATGAAAACTATATGAGAGAGAGAGAGAGAGAGACCATGCTCTCGACAGAAACAAGTGTAGGACAAGACTTCATCAAAACAACGCCGACCTTAAGTAGATGTGGGAAAACGCTGAGAGCCAGAAGAAGACAACTATCAAAAATTGAAAAAAAAAAATGTTTATAACATTTTTTCAAGAACTTCAGAGTAAAAAAACTTACCTCCAGAAGGAGCGGAGAAGTCTGAGTTATAGTCGGACAGATTCTCCTGCCATGTTGTGTCCTCTCTTGTGTCTACCACACCTCCGTCGTTGTAATTCACCTGATGAGAAAGAGAAGAGGAAAGAAATCGGTAATTTGAATCGTAACAAGATAATGAAGGTCAAACGTTGATCTAAGTTAAGTAAAAAGATAACTCTTTTCCTCCAATTATTTGACATATCATTGTAATTGTAATGGTGATTTACGGAAAGAGTCCATATAATAATATAACATACAATATTGCATAAAAAAATATATATAATACAAAATGAAATTGAAATACATTAAACATTCAAAAATACTGGAAAAATTAACATGAAAATTATAAATATGACACTGGAGCGACACATTTTTTAATTCATTGCCATATGGGTTGCTATTTTTATTCATTCATTACAATTCGTTATCCAACTCATCTCCCTGGGGCACACAGCCCACAACTGCCGCCGCATTTCCTCTTTGTATTGCCAGACTTATCCTTTGTGATAGGTAGAAACCCGTTCTACCATCACCTGACTTTTCCACAAGCCTTGACCCCAACACGTTCACCAAGCTTTTTGCTCACATGATATTATGTCCTATCCATCTGATACTGAAACATATAATTTTAACAGGGTGACTCACCTGTTTCCGCACCCGCTTGCCCTTGCCCAGAGTCCTGGATACAGTGTGACTCACCTGTTTCCGCACCCGCTTCCCCTTGCCCAGAGTCCTGGATACAGGGTGACTCACCTGTTTCCGCACCCGCTTGCCCTTGCCCAGAGTCCTGGACACATCCTCCTGGTGCTGTTTTTAACAGGGTGACTCACCTGTTTCCGCACCCGCTTGCCCTTGCCCTGAGTCCTGGACACATCCTCCTGGTGCTGTTTTTCACAGGGTGACTCACCTGTTTCCGCACCCGCTTGCCCTTGCCCTCCTGGTGCTGTTTTTAACAGGGTGACTCACCTGTTTCCGCACCCGCTTGCCCTTGCCCAGAGTCCTGGACACATCCTCCTGGTGCTGATTGTTACAGGGTGACTCACCTGTTTTCGCACCCGCTTGCCCTTGCCCAGAGTCCTGGACACATCCTCCTGGTGCTGTTTTTAACAGGGTGACTCACCTGTTTCCGCACTCGCTTACCCTTGCCCAGAGTCCTGGATACAGGGTGACTCACCTGTTTCCGCACCCGCTTGCCCTTGCCCAGAGTCCTGGACACATCCTCCTGGTGCTGTTTTCTACAGGGTGACTCACCTGTTTCCGCACTCGCTTACCCTTGCCCAGAGTCCTGGATACAGGGTGACTCACCTGTTTCCGCACCCGCTTGCCCTTGCCCAGAGTCCTGGACACATCCTCCTGGTGCTGTTTTCTACAGGGTGACTCACCTGTTTCCGCACTCGCTTGCCCTTGCCCAGAGTCCTGGATACAGGGTGACTCACCTGTTTCCGCACCCGCTTGCCCTTGCCCAGAGTCCTGGACACATCCTCCTGGTGCTGTTCGTAGTGGTGTCGCAGCAGCTTCACCCAGTACGCCGGGTCCTGATTCTCCGCCTCCTGCTTGATGATCTCCGTGTTCTCTGGTTGCTCCTGGGAATCAATTATGAATGAATTGAATGAAACATATTATTTATTTAACACATAGACGACCGGCATGTTTTTAGTCAGTTCTCTCGTGGGACCGGCGATGTTTAGGCTATTCACAAGTGTAGTACATGCGTGTACCACCGGTGGTACACTCGGTCCATTCCGTACAGACACGCGTGTACCACCGGTGGTACACCCGGTCGTCCAAGTGTTAAAGCTTTATTAGGTAGAACAAAAAATATATACAGTAGAATAAAATGAAATTTAAGAAAAACAAAAAGATTAAGCAAATATACAAGAAAGAAAAAAAGAGAATGAAGTTGAAGTTATGTCCTACCTAAAGGGCGGGGTTATTGCCTGTGGCAATCTCTTCCACCCAACCCTTAATACATAGTTCAATAATAAATAATACACGTTTCACTAAATAGTAAACACATTTTTTTTTTTTATTCTTGATACTTTTATTTACAATCTACAATGCTTAGTATAGGAAAATACATTTTTTTTTTTTTTTTAAAAGATGAGTGTTTCACAGCCTTTTTTATTTCGTAGCCATGAAACAGGAGCTACTGTAGACGCTTGTGGTCTGGGTTGTAGCCTGCCCATTCCGTAGTATGCCTCCCCTCTAATGGGCGAGAAGTGACACATGACACAATACTTCCCATTTAGGTGCTGGGTCAACAATATTGTAATAAGTAAAGAGGAGAAGTAGCCCAATGACTACACTGCTTTCAAAATTGCAATATTCTGCTAGCTGTTTGTTTAGCAGCTCTACACCCACATGAGGGCGGAACAGATGACACAACATAGAGTTACAGGTGTAGCTTGTTACAAATAGTGTAAACATATAAAATTAAAAAAATCACATTATTTCCTGCTCGAAGTTTTAAATGAGGAAAAATTTAATTTAAATTTATCACAAGGTATACCTGGAGTTTCAATGATCAAGTTCATTGAGTGAAAAGTTATTGCTCTTTCCTACTTGGTGCAGTCTGATGGAGACGACGTGTTATGAATCTAGGTTTAACCTCAGTAGCTTGATCGATAAGGCGGCGGACTTGTAACCTGGAGGTCGGTGGTTCAAGTCTCGGTTTCAGCAAAGATTTAGTAAAGCAAGCTTGCGTAGATGTGACATCGCGAAAGTGATTAACACATGTCATGTATGAAAAAAAATCTAGGTTTAACTTTATTATCCTCTTCGCGCCCAACACCAATTTTTGTTTTGTAGTACAAAGTGACCGGTGGCCTCGCTCGAGGACAAACATTTTATGCTACTTGGTAGTTTAAATTTTTAGCCTGGGCACTTAGGACTATAAAATAAATGTCATCTCACGAGGACATTGGGCGCGAAGAGGTTATTTACAATTGCTCAGTTATTCTAAACTCACGTCTTCGTCCTCCTCCTTGGTGGCATAAGAGGCCACCTTGAAGGAGCTCAGGTACTCGTTGGACCAGTTCTCCTTCTGTTCTATTCCCTCCTTGGATCTGTCCAGCAGCTCAAACACAGCCTTGTCGTCGTAGTGGATGGACTCCTCTTCTTTGCCCTGCAACAACAAACATTGTGTTTTTACTTCAATTCAATACATACGGGTTGGGTGGAAGAGATTGCCATAGGCAATAAGCTCGCTCTTTAGTTAGGACATTTGTATAATTGTATATTATTATTATTTAACTCTTTATTGGTCAACTACATATGTACATTCAACAAAATAGGACATGATAAAAAAAAAAACAAAATAGAATATGTAGTGAACCAAGGGGCGAGGTGAAAGCCTGTGGCTTTCTTTATTGTGTTTTTAATTCATTGTGTTTTTACTTCAATTCAATACATAAGAGTTGGGTGGAAGAGATTGCCATAGGCAATAACCCCGCCCTTTAGTTAGGACATATGTATATATTTTGTTTAATTTTTGTTTCTTGTTATTATTAATATTATCAATTTATATAATTAATTTTAACCATTATTTGTCTGTATTATGTTCTACGAATAAAGAGTTTCTAAATAAATAAATATTACAATTTACATTATTATTGCTTCAATATATTATAAATTTAAAGCACGCATAAGGTGGCACTGATCTTATCTTATCCTCCACCCTATCAACCTCAACCATGAGGTTAAACAAAGCCGACCCCAATAGCTACATTAGCTAATATGGTATAAAGGCAAGGGAGAATATGCATGCCTTGGGTCAGACACTCAGAACACGGAAGAGAATGCCGTTGGCATTAGCATAGCCCTTGATCAAGTTTTGTTTTCTTAATTTTAATATCTATGTATGTATATATTCTATGTCATTATTTTGTAAATAAAACTTGATCCAACTTGTTTAATAATAACACATGGTTTCAGATCGTTTCAACCAAAATTGCAGGTTTATTATTTATTTATTTAAAATTCCCAGATTGGCCAGGGTTTAAACTGGTGAATGCCACTATTTCATCTAACAAGACTCACCTCCTCTTCCTTGAACAGCTCCTCCGTACCAAAGCGCAGGATATCGTCCAGCTCCTGCTTGGTGAAGTTGGTCTGCTTGCCCCCCATGCCGGGTCTCACCACCAGATGGGTGAGCATCATCTTCTTCTTAGCCACCTGAGTCACTCGCTCCTCCACTGAGTTACGCGTCACGAACCGGTAGATCATCACCTGGAGATTAGTAATTCAGACCAAACTTACAATTACTTCAGAAGGAGAATGCTGTTGGCATTAGCACCGCCCTTGATCAAGTTTTGTTTTATTTCAATTTCTATGTAAATATTCTATGTACCTACTTTATTGTAAATAAAACTTGATCCAACTTGTTTAATAATAATAATACTTCAGATTACAAATTATAATTTTTTTCAAGTCAAATTTATGTACACTTAGCTATGTACTGCACTTTTCTGCAAACTCTGTATTTAATATTTATTTTGTAACAATTAAGTTTAAATAAATATATTCTTGAAGTCAAATTTATGTACACTTAGCTATTTACTGCACTTTACTGCAAACTCTGTATTTAATATTTGTAACAATTAAGTTTAAATAAATATATTATCTATATATCTATTATTTTTACTTCCAATTACTTTTGAGTGTTACAATTACTTCCGGGCATATCTACAGATATTATGATGCAATTGAAGCATTGTGTTTGTTTCGAGGAAACAGTTTTTTCCCTTCATTTTGTAATTTTTTTTTTTTGGCATCAATATACAATATACATACATGAGAGAATAACAATGCAAGTATAAAAAAGAAATTTAAGAGTAACAATTTTTCATCTTTTAAAAAAAAACATGTTGAGCGACTTGAGAGTAGCCATCATAAGTAGGTGGACGCAAAAAAAAATCTCACCACACACGCCACCTTCACCATCTTGGAGTGTGTGAAGTAAATTCACATCCCATACTGTTTGCAAAACTACCCACATTAAAACAGTCCCATGGGTTTTTTTTTGTTTTGTGGGTAATCATATTTGTGTTAATCACAAAATTGTCGATTCTGATAAGAAAAAGTATCCACCTCACGTGTTCTTTACTTGAAGAGTGGCGGAATTTTGATTTAAAATAATCTGCACAAGCCTTAGCTCTTAACCACTGAGCCGACCTCCGTGGCTCAGTGGTTTAGAGCATTGATTACTGACCCGGAGGTTGCGGGTTTGAATCCCGGCCGGAAGGGAAATTTTCCGTTTCCGGAATGGCATGGATGTAAAGGTAAAGTGCCCTGAAGTAATGCGAAAGCAGTTCCGGGGAACATACCTTAAAAAAAAATATATTAAAAATCTGCACAAGGGAAAAAAAAACAGTTCAATTATCTAAAATTGTAGGATCATTTTAATAAATGGGGTGCAGATCCAGAATCTCGCGAATTTGGAAAAATGGTGTGGATTCAACCGTTACACAGCGGAGTTTGCTACGAGTTATTGAATAATAATCACCTTGTTTTGCTGCCCGATACGATGAGCGCGCGAGAAGGCTTGGATGTCGTTGTGCGGATTCCAATCGGAATCGTAGATGATGACCGTGTCAGCGGTCGCCAAGTTGATGCCCAGACCTCCGGACCTTGTGGACAGGAGGAACACGAACTGAGAAGCGCCGGGGGCGTTGAATCTGAAAACACATTGCGATCATTTTAGTGTCGAGGGGGAAGACCGCTGAGCCGCCAAGGAACACCAATCTGGTTATTTTTTTATTTATTTTTTGAATGAAACATCAAGACGAGAGATTTTAATTGTGTTCAACAACAATGGTCACTTTCGTTCATTCTCTCAGCTAAATGTTTGATATATAAGAAATGCTTTATTTAGTTTTTACAAATAGAAAATCTCGTCCATTTTGTTATCGTCGGGGGGTAGACCCCATTATGCTCACAGCATTCCCTTTTTGAATTGCCAGACTCAATCTTTGTTTAAGGAATTCGGCGGCTCTGGTTAAATTACTTTTTACATTCGGATATGAATCACAAGTTCCGATACAATACCTAGCTTTTAAGATTGAGTAAACCACGTTTCTATCTATTTCAAGCGAAGAGAAGCGATGAACGTTCCCTAAAATAATGAAATAGTTCGTCAAGGAGCATTTGGGATACGTGCGTCGGACAGCATAGAGCTGATTAATGACGTTAAAGAAGAAAATTACCAATAAATAAAAGTTTGTTGAAACTGCTAGCAAAAGAGGCTCTTGCGCTGTTTCATTTATTTTAATAACTAGCGGGCTGCACCCGCTTCGCCAAGCCATCACACACACCACACCCACACACCACATACACACACCTAACACACCCATCCACACACACACACATCCACACACACACCCATACACACACCCACACATACACACACACACACACACAACACACCCACACACATCACACACATACACACACCCATCCACACACACACCCACACACATCACACATCACACACACACAACACACCCACACACAACACACCCACACACATCACACACACACACACACATCACACACACCCATCCACACACACACAACACACCCACACACATCACACACCCATCCACACACACACACACACACAGCCACACACAACACAACACAACACACCACACACAAACCATACACACACACATCACTACACACACACACACACACACACGCAACCATCATCGCTGTAAATTTCAAAATCCCGAGCCAAATCTATCATAGCGGATATTGATAATGTAGCAAACTGGCCCATATTTCGAGAACGGTTTGACAGAATATGGCAACAAAGGGCTCAAATAAAATCATGTGATGTTCTCAGACAGTTTTTACTATAAAAATATAGGTCCTCGCGATAACTTTTAAGTTCCGTGCTGGAATCTGTAAAAAGTCTGAAAAAATGGTCGAAATTTCGAACATTCTGGCTTCTATCTCGAGAACGGTACGTCAGAATGTGGCTTAATATGAATTAAATGAAAGCTAGTTTTGTCTAATGTGTTATTAAATAATAAAAAATATAGGTCCTCGCGACAAATTTTATGTTCCGCGCTGGAATCTGCTAAAAAACGTGAAAAGTCTGAAAAAAAGGTCGAAATTTCGAACATTCTGGCTTCTATCTCGAGAACGGTACGTCAGAATGTGGCCTAAAATGAATTAAATGAACGCTAATTTTGTCTAATGTGTTATTAAATCATAAAAAATATAGGTCCTCGCGATAGATTTCAAGTTCCAGGGCAAAGACTGTCTTAAAATCGGACCCTTCCTCAAGGAAATACTTGAAAAAGGTCATAACTCAAGGACGGTTTGGAATTTCGGACTTTTGATAATTTTCCTGGTATTTTCCGGCAATTTTACTTGGGGTCATCTCTCATCAATTTTTCGCTATCTCTTACCGTTTCGCCTAAACAATTGCTGCACACAAAGCCACAAAGTCCGTCCATATTTCTCATTTATATATAGAGATAACAATATTTGAGCGACTTTTCGCCCATCTGAAAGCAGTCATACTGCGGGATGGGCTAGCTACAACACATACTACAGTCTAAAGAAGCTGTTGCTTTATGACTACTAAATAAACACTTCTGAAACACTGATTTTAAATAATAAAATAAAAACAGTTCTTACAAGTTGTGAAACATGTTCAGTAATAAAAGGACAACTGTTTTAGAATTTAGAACTCACCTATCGATGGACTCTTGACGCATGGAACCAGTGATGTTACCGTCAATACGTTCATACTTGTAACCTTCTCCATCCAGATAATCTTCCAACAGATCCAACATCTTTGTCATTTGAGAGAAGATCAGCACTCTATAAAGAATTAAAACAAAGGGTTTTTATTAATACAGGAAGAAAAATCCAATACTACGATAATATATTAAAGTAGGGAAGAAAGCCATGATAAAAACAGGTGACACCCGCACACCAGACTTCATAAGACAAGTTTTTTTCCCTGGACATACAGTGGGGCAATGCGGCCAGCATCCTTGGCTCATTACCAGATGCTGTCCAGATGAAGGAATAATGATGGAATCTTGTTGATTTAAAATAAAATCCCTTAAATTAGATTTAACGTTTTAAATAAGTTATTAGGTATATACCTACAATTTTATACACATGTGTTTATAAGATTGTGATGTCACAATTTTGCTTCCATCACCTTCTAAATTTGCACTCGAATCACCAACCATCGCGCATCATATGTTACGGTTGATGAATAAAAGAAATATCTTCAGCATAAGTCATTGGGATCATTTCATTTGCAGTTTTTAAGTTAGTGTTTTTTTTATTATTATTTATTATTTCGCAAATGAATTGCCTTTTTTTTGAGAAACATTATCAATAATTATCTTAATTTCTACATCAACATTTGGACATTCCAATGCGTGGAATCTATAGGCACAGGATCTAAGGCAGTTTAAACAAACACATTCGTTTCTTGGTTCATGAAATACTCGTTTTACAGAATTTGTGGTGAAAACCGTGCATTGTCAATCTCAATAAACTGGATCTGTGTATGAAGTCAAAATTCTTCCAGTCCTCTGTTTGAAAAGCGGTGTTGTTAAAGGGTAGAACGAAAAGCAAAGGGAAAACACTCATATCCCGTCCAACTATCCTCCTCCTCCTCCTCCTCCTCCTCTCTCTCTCTCTCTCTCTCTCTCTCTCTCTCTCTCTCTCTCTCTCTCTCTCTCTCTCTCTCTGTCCCGCTCTCTCTCTCTCTCTCTCTCACCCACCTGTGCCCGTCCTCCTTGAGTTTCTTCAGCATCTTGCTGAGCAGCACCAGCTTGCCGGCGGCCCGTGTGAGGGCGCCTATCTCGTACTGGCCGCCCTGGATGGGCGCCTCCTCGGCCGCCGCCGGGAACAGGTAGGGGTGGTTGCAGCACTTCTTCAGGTCCATCATGATGTTGAGCAGGGAGACCTGAGAGACGAAGGTGTCGAGTTATACCACAAATAGTGAATAAAATATATGAGAATAATAAAAAGTATATTTTATTAATTTATTTAAAAAAGTTAATGCCTTAGGCATTAACTTCGCCCCGGGTTACAAAACAATTGTAATTAAAAATTAATATTGATCTTTATTATTATTATTTATTTATTTTTGTACATATTCCTAAGTTTTTTTAAATTATTGTTATCCTTGTTGATGATTGTTTTGTAAAAATAAATAAAGTGTAAATAAATAAATAAATAAAAGTATAGGTAATATAGAAACTAAACATTATAGCTGTAATCTGAATTTTTTTGAAAAATCACTTGTGTCTCTAAATTTCTAAACCGAATCTCTTAAATTTGTTTTATAAGATATAATTCTGTGAAAAAATCTGTATCGTTGAACACATCTTATTTCTGCATTTTATATCAATTTTTTTAGATTTTATTATTTTTACAAAAACGAACACATACTTCCGATATGTTGTTCTTGTAGCCAGCTTGGCTACAGCTGGAGAGGTGAGTGATGGTCTCCAGCCAATTATACTTCAAAGTTGGCTCGTCCTGAACCACATATTTCTATGTGTGATCAACCATCATGAGGACTTGGACTTTTCTTTATAAGCCATTAAGGGCGGAATTAATAGACGTTTTTGTAATACCTCTGTGGCGCTAAGTCATGGATTGCGTACTGTGTAAGATAGGAAAAACCGACATTTACCAACGACTTAAGTTTTTGATGTTGTCTATTAATTCCGCCCTAAACCCTTAAGAAACTGCAAGCTAGCCTGGCTTGTAAGGGTTGGTTGTAAGGCTTGTAAGGGTTGGTTAGTCTGTTCTCTGTTTCTAGTCCTCTAGCGAGACACTGGTCTTCTTCCTGTTTAACGTCCCACAGCCTGCTTATTAGACTGCTTATTAGTTACTGTCGGAAGCACTACATGAACGTACTACACATCAAATCTTACCTGTTGGCCACCACCCTTGGGATTGAGTGCCTCAAAGTTCCTCGTGAGGATGAACTTGTAATATTTCTTCTGCATGGGAGACAACTCCACTCGGACAATGAACTCGGATTTGGAGGGCATGTTCTGGGAAAATTAGAGAAAAATAAAATCAATCTTTTGGGTAAACCAATGGTTTTTTATACATTACATCTATGCCATATATTCCTTCCCTAGTCTAAGGGTTGGGTAGAAGACAGTGCCAAGGGAAATAACCCCACACTTAATTCATTTAGATGTTTGTGATCTATGATGTAGCTCCCTTCTGCATAGGAATCGAACATTTCACCACTGCGAGAAAAAGAGAAGAATCTATAAAGTTAGGTTATCATATTTGTGTTAATCACTTTCGTAATGGCACAACTACTCAAACTTAAAGTAAATATTTGCTGAACTTGGGGGTTTTGTTTTCTGATACTTTTTAACGTAAAAGAAAAAATGTTCCTGAATTTATTGTTTATCTATTGTCAACCTATTGTAAAAATGCATCACATTATTTTTTTTTATTTTTTTTATTTTTTATCATATTTGTGTTAATCACTTTCGTGATATCACAACTACTCAAACTCGCTTTATTAAATCTACGCTGAAACCGGGACTTGAACCACCGACCTCCAGGTTACAAGTCCACTGCCTTATCGATCAAGCTACTGAGGTCGGTTAATGCATCACATTATGCACTACAAATAAATTAAACTATACTTCACTATTTGCCGAACTTGGGACTCGAACCACCGACTTCCAGATTCAAGTCCTCCGCCTTATCCAACAAGCTACTAAGGTAAGAAAAATAAAGGAACCGCCCCAGCATACGACATCATGATCATGGAGTGGCTTCGCCTGCTTCTTCTTGGTAACATCATCTATTAAAAAAATAGCTTCTTTCCTATTCTATTATTTTTAGGTTATAGAAATTTATACAAATATATTTTTTCTTTTACAAATAAAATATTTCCTCCAACTTCGATAGTATAATAATAATAATATCGCCTTATTTATACTGCCCGATTAGGACTATTAAAGTCCCATTATTCCAGCTGTAAGCCCAAGACATATTATTATGTGGTAAAAATCTCAATTGGGAGGATAACATGTCATGTCCCAGCTGGGTTTCGACCCACGACCTCTGGAGTCTTTGGATTCACAGAGTGCCGCCTTTACCACTGAGCTACTGGGACAGACTTTTTTTTTTTTTTTAAGGTAATTGTGCCCCGGAACCGCTTTCGCATTACTTCAGGGCACTGTACCTTTACATCCATGCCATTCCGGAAACGGAAAACTCGGTTAGAATTTTCCGCTCCGGCCGGGATTCGAACCCGCAACCTCCGGGTCAGCAACCAATGCTCTTAACCACTGAGCCACGGAGGTCGGCAGACTAGAATAGCTACTTGACCACCACTACAATCATGTTCTCACCTTGAGCACGTCAGCCTTCAGCCGCCGCAGCATGTGAGGGCCCAGCAGGTCGTGCAGACGCTTCACCTGCTCCTCCTTGCTGATGTCGGCGAACTCGGCCTGGAACACGGCGAGGTCATTGAACTTCTCCGGCGTGAGGAAGTTGAGCAGGTGGAACAGCTCCTCCAGGTTGTTCTGCAGGGGGGTCCCGGTGAGGAGCAGCTTGTTCTGGATCGTGTAGTTGGAAAGGAACTTGAAGAACTGGAAGGAAAGGGTTTAATAAACTGGTAAGTGGAGTTCTGGATCGTGTAGTTGGAGAGAAACTTGAAGAACTGGAAGGAAAGGGTTCCATAAACTGGTAAGTGGAGTTCTAGATCGTGTAGTTGGAGAGGAACTTGAAGAACTGGAAGGAAAAGGAAATGGTTTAATAAACTGGTAAGTGGAGAAGGCAGAGTGAGAACACAAGTTAAGTTAAAGTTCTTATGTGATACTTGAAGAACTGGAAGAAGGAAATGGTTCAATGAGCTGGTAAGTGGAGAAGGCAGAGTGAGAACACAAGTTAAGTTAAAGTTCTTATGTGATACTTGAAGAACTGGAAGAAGGAAATGGTTCAATGAGCTGGTAAGTGGAGAAGGCAGAGTGAGAACACAAGTTAAGTTAAGTTAAAGTTCTTATGTGATATATTCATGTTATTTCTTTTCTGATTGTAAATAGAGCTAGGCTCGTAAATATACACCCTTGCTGCGGGCATTTATTATTATTATTATAAAGTTATGATATTTGTGTTTATCAAACTATCACTTTCGTGGTATCACAACTACTCAAACTCGCTTCACTAAATTTACGCTGAAACCAGGACCTGAACCACCGACCTCCAGGTTACAAGTCCGCCGCCTTATCGATCAAGCTACTGAGGTCGGTCCAGACTGAGAACATTGCCGCATCATAATGAAATCGGATTTTTTTGAAAGGTTTCTGGGTTCAAACTCAATACTGATTAACTATTGAAAACTAATTGATAGCGCACCACATGCTATGTTACAATTTCGATGTCAAACTTTTTGGAGAAACTTTGTGCTTGATTAATATTTTTGTACAAGTGTCGTCACCCCTCTCGACAATCATCAAAACTGGGAGCGGGAGTTTGAGACGTGGGCCCCCGAGTTTATGTCTACGTTTACCACAGGTGATTTGTATAAAAAGTCCTTGTCTAAGATGGGCCACAGTCACCGATCTCTCTAAAGACTTGAAAACATGAAGAATCAATGGTAGGAAGATGTTCGGAAAGCGTCGCCGCCACAGGCAACTTGTTCTGAAAATTTGGTAATGGTAATGGTGCTCAAAGGCACTTGTATTTACGGAAAGAGTACATATATAAAAATGTAACAAATAACAAAAGTTTACTTGGTAAATGTCTAAAAGAGAAATCCTGTTTAAAAAAAAAAAAACAAAAACAAAAAAAAAATGGAAATACCAAGCGCTGCTCTGGAGCATTAACAAACTCTTAAAAAAATTGATGTACTCTACCTTGGACTGGTTACTCTTGAGCCTGTGAGCCTCATCCACGGTCAGCACCGCCCAGTTGATACTTCCCAGGAGAGCCACGTCGTTTGTAACTTGCTCGTACGATGTGAGCAGTACGTGGAATTTCACCTGTGAAATAGAAAATGGAAAGCATGCATTGGTAGTTATCACAGGGAACTTATAAACCTCATTATTTATCTATGCCCTAATGTATCATCCACCAGTCAACCAGTCCTCTCGATGGTTGATCGCACATAGAAATATGTGGTTCAGGATGAGCTAACTTTGAAATAAAGTTGGCTAGAGACCATCATTCCATCCTCCAGCTATAGCCAAGCTGGCTACAACAACCATCTGTCAACACATCAAAGTCAAAATATTTGAACCCTGGATTAATGAAATGGGTTGAGATTGACATTCAATTTAACAAGGTTACTAAATTCTGAGATCAAATTACTTAATTTTGTATGTTTGATCTTTCAGCAGGATTGTAATCGTAATTGTGATATTATTCAAACTCGCCATTATGATTTATTATAAGAATTTTCTAATATGAATAATTATTCTGAGTTAATTTAAGATTTGCCTTGGTGATAATTGTTCATGATAATATGTTACGTAGCGTAAAAGTTAATAGTATTTAATCTCATTGTAAATTGCCAACCTTTGTAATATTTTTATTAAAAAATAAATACAAATATTATTACTACTACTACTAATCGCAATACTTCAGAGTCGAACCACCAACCTGCAGGATACAAGCTCGCTGCCTAATCGAGCGAGCGACATAGCGACGGTGTTTTTGCAAATTAATTTATTTTTAAACAAATTACGTATTACAAATAAATGAAATTACTATCACAACTTACAGTGGAGGAGCGGATACGACAGGGTTTACCGCCTCGGTTAGCCGAGTCCTCCCAGGAGATGTCGTGATCTCGCAACACAATGCGACAGTCCTTGTCCCCGACATAAGTTACCACGTAGAAGTCGGGGGCCCACGTCTCAAACTCCCGCTCCCAGTTGATGATTGTCGAGAGGGGTGCCGACACCTGGACAAATATTAATCGAACACTTACGTTACTCCAAAAAGTTCGACATTGAAATTGTAACATATTACATAATAATCATAATATGAGATTAGGATTCTTTTGTGACTACATCATAGTACTAACAGGAATAGACAAGTCAAGTTTTCATTATTGTAACCATGATATAGTCCAGACGACAAAGAATAATAAAAAGTTAATTGGTACAGGAGGTGGTCAAGGCACTAGACTTGTAATGTAAAGCAGCAAGGGATCTGTGGATTGGATACCACGCAATACTTGGATTTTTCCTAATTTATTTGAGTATATGACCACAATAATAAGACTCTCAGCGTTAAGGTGGTAGAAAATGCTTTGAGCCTTAACATCACGGTAGTAATCGACAATTTTTAGTGGGTAGCATCGACACACGAGAACTATTGATTTAGTCTATTGATTTTTCAATCATATGAAATGAATAAAATCATGATTTAGTCTAGACTCCAGTCCATTCACAAAAGAGTTTTATAGTTACACAAAAAAGGGGTACATTTTTTTTTTTGGTGTGGGTAGCTCGTACGATACCCGTCTACCTCAAGTCAGGACGTTAAAACCAAATAGAAAGTTAAAACCATTATTGTTTATCTTTTCTTATCTACTGTTTATATCAATCGCTTCTATAGTAATCAATCTCTTCTTGTTTTTTTTTTAAAATTGAAATTCCATCTAAAATATGAAGCACGCCACATCCATCTTAAACTGCATACCTCTTGTTGTTGTTGCTTAACGTTAAGCAACAAGTCTCACTCACCAGGAACGGTCCCTTGCAGTGACCCTCCTTGAACAGAGAGTACAGGAACGTGATGGTCTGGATTGTTTTGCCCAGCCCCATCTCATCGGCCAAAATGGTGTCGATATTCTGGCCCCAGGAGTAGCGCAACCAGTTGATTCCCTCCAGCTGGTAGGGGTGCAGCTGCATGCCTGTGTCGTCGATGAAGCTTGGTTGCTTCTCGTACCTACACAGAGAGTACCATGTTAATATAGTTATACAGTTTTATTTGTTTTTATTATTTCATTTTTTTTAAGGTACCTAACTTTTTTAATATATTTTATATCACGAAGACTTCATTCAATGAATTTGTGAAGGGGAATGAGCCCGCAATGCTGGCTGCATCCCCCCTCTGAATGGCCAGGCTTAGACGTTGGATGAGGTAGGATGCTGTTATACATAGTTAATAAGGGAAGACATTGCCATGGGCAATAACCCCGCCCTTTAGTTAGGACATATGTTTTTATATATTTTTATATTATTTTTCATGTTTATTGTATATATTGTTTCATTTTTTTCATTGTTAAAATAATTATGTCTTGTACATTATGTCCATTTGTATCTAATAAAGTGTAAAATAATAATAATAATACTTTTTAGTGGAAGATAAACAGTACATCACTTTACCTTACTAGACAAAAGAAGCAAGAATATACAGATTTGAAAATAAATTTATTGAAACTTGCTCTTACCGTCGCGCCGCGCCGATCCGGATTTACAACACTCTGAATTTTCTAGACCAGATGTGCGTTGTTCTACTATAAAAATACATATTTATATTTTACAAGGCTTCCATAAAGACTCAACCAGCCAAGGGTTCAAGTTAATGACTAATAAATAAAAAGGCGAGTTCTCAGGATCACACATAGAAAATGTGCTTCAAAACAAGCCAACTTTTCCACTAAATATGGATAGAGACGATCACTACCTCAGCTGTAGCCAAGTTGGCTGCTACAGCAACAGCAACACAGCTTTGACTTACGGTTCACGAGATACAGGATGGAATGTGTGACAATGGACTATTCTTAAACTCTTGGCAAAGTGGGACTTTCTGTCCTAGCCGACAGTACAACGTAATAATAATAATATCGCCTTATTTATACTGCCCGATTAGGACTATTAAAGTCCCATTATTCCAAGACATATTATTAGGTGGTAAAAATCTCAAATGGGAGGATAACTTGTCATGTCCCGCCTGGGTTTCGAACCCGCGACCTCTGGGGAATCTCTGGATTCACAGAGAGCCACCTTTACCACTGAGCTACCAGGACAGAGTAAGGGGATTCTAAGAATTGTAAGAAAGGAAAAAAAAACCAAACAAACAAAAAAAAAAGGTGGAAGAGATTGCCACAGGCAATAACCCCGCCCTTTAGGTAGGACATTATTGTTATTTTCTTTCTTTTTTTACTTATTTATTTTGTCATTTGTTTGTTTGTTTATTTTATTTTTTTATTTTTTTCTTATTTTATACTGTTACGATTGTACTTTGTCCTCCTAATAAAGCTTTAAAAAAAAGCAGGGGCTCACTTCTTCCTCAGATCCGTGGTGGGCTTCTCGGGCGGCGGCGTGTAGCGGCGGGGCTTGACCCCAGACACGCTGGCTCCTCCCTCCTCGTCCTCCGCCAGCTCCTTGGCCTTGCTCTTGCCCCGCCCCTTGCTCTTCTTCTTTTTGCCGTCGTTGTAGTAGGCCGCTTTCAGGTCCTGTGGGAGTCGGGTGTATCAAAATTAATTCTGTTTATACTGATTAAAATAGAGAGGTTAGTTGATGGCATTGATAATCAGAACTATTACCTGCTAATGAGAGCAAATAAGCTCGAAACAGCTGTCCAGGTATGTTCTGATATTCATGTACATCTAGTACAACTTCTCACTTTTCTGTTTATACTGATTATACTGAGTTGTCTGGAAGAACCACCTATGTGAAAATTTCGATTTTTTTTTTTCAAAAATAGAAACTATGTGTTAGTCTAGAATCTCTAGAGAAGTCAGCATACAAAATTTTTGTTCCTACTCGTTTTTATTTGTCTTTTTTTGTCAAAACAGAGCATTTGGGTGCTGCATCAATGGTATTACTAAATTAAAAGTACCCTACTGAAAAGTGCCCAAAAACACATAGGTGGTTCTTCTAGACAACCATTCAATTATACTTTCAGGTCCTGTGTGAGTTAGGTGTATCAAGATTCATAATAATACTTTCAGGTCCTGTGTGAGTTAGGTGTATCAAGATTAATAATACTTTCAGGTGTATCAAGATTTCAGGTGTACCATGATTGTGTCACAGATGATGAGTAGGTGACAACTTACATTGTAAAACTCGATGGATTCCTTGAGCCCGGGAATATCTTCGTTTTCATCCTCCCAGGTGGACTTGTCATAGGGTAGATCGCGCCACTTAACGAGGTAGATAGTGCTGCCATCCCGCAGTGTCTTGCTGTTAATCACGCGATTCGCTATGAGCCACTCTGGTTTTATACCGTATCTACAAGGGAATAACAATAATATGATTATAATAGACAGGGTTTGAAAAATAATTTAAATAAAATATTTTGTTCGAGCATATGCATCATATTCTAGGTTTTATTTTTCATCTAAAAAAAGTTATCTGAATAGATCTGATAATGTACATTTTCTTAGTATGTGCTTGTGCATTATCTATTCAGATAACTTTTTTTAGAAGAAAAATAAAACCAAGAAGAATCTTTACAAAATAATAAAAACCTACCAGTTCTAACCGCATTTGCAACGCTCCGGATTTTGACGTGATGTTCAGGGCTCTACTGCAATGCAACAATAATAATTACCTAGGAAACCAGAGAGAAGAGCGGGGGGCTTTTTACCGGGTTGAGCCGTCAGGAATGGTCCCGAAGAAGGGCGAAACACCATACCCTGACGATGGCTCCCGCATACGCTTTACACAACATCTGTGAAGACGATCATAAAGATTTTCCTCCTCATAAAAAAAAATAATAATAATTACCTGTAGAATTTCTTCTCCAACTCTTCGTCGTTGATCTTGTGACTCTTCAGCCGCACCATTCTCTTGTCGTCCTCATCCAGCGGGTCCTCCAGTGCGGGGGGCTCCGTCAAGTCGTTGCTCAGCTTCTTCATGTACGCTTTGAGCAGCTGTGGGTGATGCACTTCAAGCTGCGACACAAAGAAAAACGTTAGTGGTATAAAATGAAAGTACATCTTAGCAATCAAAACTTAAAAGTTATCATATTCTGTTAGCATAATGGGACTCCCTGTCTCGAGCTGACAGTCTAAATAAAGCACTACTATACTCTCTGTAGCAAATAATAATAATTGCAACTTTACTGTTGCTAGATAAAGTTTATCTAGCTTTATTTGGGGGTGCGGCTAATGTTTTTGACTTATCCGCTACTATACTATACTATATTCGTGTTAATCACTTTCGTGATATCATCACAACTACTCAAACTCGGTTTACTAAATTTGAGCCTCCGGGGTTCGAACCGGGTCACTGGAGTTCTGATTCTGATTGGGTAATACCTAACAACCTTCTAAGTATTATTTATACTAAGACCAAATGAAATCTATAGTGACCAGTTGTTTCTATTTGGTTTTAACATTCTGGTTTGAGTTATTCAGGATGGGGGTTTATCCTTCATTCGCTGGGAATCGTACCATGTATCCACAATAACATTGGTCTGGTTTAGGACGGAAATGCCAGCCTCATGTGTTCGGAAATATTACAAGTAACAAGTAAGCAACCACTAGATTTGGAGCAAAGTGGCAGAGATCGCCTACGGCATTAACCTAACAGGAACGGTCATCACTCACCTTTGCTGTAATCTTACTTTATAAGTTTGCCCTCAATGAATTGAACGCATTAGGACAACGCATTTTTCATTAGATTTAGATTTATAATATTAAAATAAGATAGAATAATTACAATTTCATTAGCTAGGGAACCAATTTAATGTAATAGTTAGAAAAGGATCTTTTTATTATTATTATTATTTAACTCTTTATTGGTCAACTACATACATTCAACAAAATAGGACATGCTAAAAAAAAAAAAAATAGAATATGTAGTGAACCAAGGTTAAAGCCTGTGGCTTTCTCTTCCACCGAACCCCATAGGATATAAAAAATAATGAAATCAGTTATCAGTTTATTGTATAATGAAAAAAAAAACTCACTTCGACTTCCGACACCCAGGAACAGTGCCAGTAGGATCTGTCGAACCACTTGATGAAGTACTCCCGCTTTCTCTTTCGCCGGCGTCTTCTCTTCTCGGACTCAGTGAGTCCCTCGGTGCTGGCCAAGTCCTCCTTGAACCGCCACGTCATGATCTTCTGAACCTGGAATGACAAAGAAAAAAACAGATGGTAGTCGTAGCGAAATAATCAAATTTATAACTGTTTGTCTTGTTCTGTTTGTCCTGTTCCCATCCTGTTCCTCGTCTCCCTCGAACTAAGAGAAAGCAGCAGCAGTCTGTCCTGGCAGCTCAGTGGTAAAGGCGGCACTCTGTGAATCCACAGGTTCCAGAGGTCGCGGGTTCGAAACCCAGCCGGGACATGACAAGTGATCATCCCATTTGGGATTTCTACCACATAATAATATGTCTTGGGCTTACTGCTGGAATAATGGGACTTTAATAGTCCTTATCGGGCAGTATAAATAAGGCGATATTATTATTATCAGATTTAGCACTGTCAGGCTTGTTGGTCTCAGAGGGCAGTTGAAAAGGTGGTCTCTATTGTGAGACCTCTTGGAAAGGAAAATGCAAATTCCTATCTCTCATTCACCTATCTGGCACCCATAAAATATACAATAAATAGAGAGGTGCTATATTAAACTGCTAGCATAATGGGACACCCTATCTCGAGCCGACAGTCTAAATAAAGCACTACTATATTATACTATTCTATTGGAATGTTTAATTTTTACTACAAATAAATAAATATCTTATCTTATCTTATCTATCTTATCTATTCTATTGGAAAATTGTCTGATTTATCTGATGGATAGTAATAATTGAGTTTTTTATCTAGTGGCAGTTTTGAAACAGTAAAAATACTGTTTTTCTCTTTCTAAAAAAAATCACTTACCTTGCCAGGCAGAGGAGGACATGAGCACTTGTGGCACTTCCAGCCACTAGCCGGCAGTTCCCCATCGTAAGGATCCGGCAGACAGTTAGTGTGGTAAGAACTTGTGCAGGTTTCACAGAGAAGGAAAGGTTCTCCTCCGGCTTTGCATTTCCTGAAACAGATGACAATACATCAGATGTGACTTTTACTCGTACAACAACAAAATCACCGACATCAACAACAATAAAAAAGTGAAGTTATCATATTTGTGTTAATCACTTTCGTGATATCACAACTACTCAAACTTGCTTTTCTAAATCTACGCTGACACCGGGACTTGACCAGGTTACAGGTCCGCCGCCTTATCGATCAAGCTACTGAGGTCGGTTCATCAACAACAATATTATAATAATAAAAACAAAACATTTTTGTACTTCCCGGTTAGAACTTAAAAATCCCTCTTTTCCAGTAAGTGTTTTTGTTTTGGTCCCATTAATTATGCGATCAGATTCTCAAACCAATATGAATGAAATCTTTCATTGGGTAGAATAAATTCAAAATAACGGATAATCACCCAACAAGGATTACCAGACTAATACTAATTGATTCGTAACCATGATGGGCCATTAGCCATTCACTTGTGCATAAAAGTGTTTGTCACGTCGATGATTAAATCTGTTCATTGACAAGTATGCATTCGGGCGTCGATATAAGTTAAGTTAGATTATCATAATTGTGTTGATCACAATGGTGGTGATATCACAACTACTTTTTTTTTTTTTTTTTCAACAATTGGTAAAATGTTGCGCTCAGATACAATCTACATCTTTTCAGCAACTTGTGGTTGTGGGTAAGCAATGTTGTTTGGGCAAGAGAAAAATGACAAAGTTACGCCCTGCACTTGTGTGCTAGTGACGTGTTATGAATAGTATTGATAGTCAGTAGTGATAAGAGATGTACATTATTTCTGAGCTGTAACATTAATTTTATTGAATAAAATTATGTACAATAAAAAGGGATCGCTTTACTATTTTTTTTTTTTTTTTTTTTTTTGCTAAACGTGGGACTTGAACCACCGACCTCCAGATTACAAGTCCGCCGCCTTATATCGACCAAGCTACTGAGGTCGGTATAAACATGGTTACTAATTTACAATATTACATTATAGGTAGCTTCTTCTATTTCAGAAGGTTGCTATATCTATCTATCTATCTTTTATTAGATTATAGTGGTGCATGTCAACATCTATGGTCATACACACCACTGTAGCTGTAGTAAAGCTACATGAGATCTATGAGATTAGTCTCTTTCAAAAATGGTATAAGTTTTTCTTGTTGGTCTACCAGTAGCTGTGAAATTGTGGTGGGTAGTTGTAGTTTTGTTTTGATGTTGTGGAATTTTCTGCATTCGTCAAGAATATGGTGTACAGTTAGTGGTTGGTTACAAGTGTCACAGGTGGGTGGGTCTGTTTTATTCATGAGGTAGCTATGAGTCAAGTTAGTATGGCCAAGTCGGAGTCGTGTGATGGCTACTTGTTGGTGACGGGTTAGTTTGGCAGGGAGAACAGTGGTTTTGATATTTTTCTTTATTGCTAGTAGCTTGTTATTTAACTCAGATAGCCATTCTAGTCCCCATTTTTGTAATATGGTTTTTCGAAGTTCATTTTTCAGGTCACTGGAGTCTACGGAACTGTCAACAGGAGAATTCGAAATGAATGAGTGTGTGGCGAGTTCGTCTGCTTTCTCATTACCATGAATACCAACATGTGATGGTACCCATAGGAAAACTATGTTTTTTCTGGATAGCAGGACGTTTTCAATTATTGGTGCACATAAGGGGTGATTATTTTGTCCATGTTCTATTGCTTGGATAGAGCTGAGAGAGTCTGAACATATTGTTATGTTGTTCAGGTCTGTTCTTCTTATGTAGGAGGTGGCAAAGTAGATGGCCATCATTTCAGCTGTAAAAATGGAGTTACAGTTGTTTAAGGTTTGTTGGAACTGGGCAACTTCGCTGTAAAAGGCACTTGCAACTCCACGCTCACTTTTTGAACCGTCGGTGTAAATAAGGAGTGAGTCACTGTATTTTTCTTGGACGAGTTGAAGGAAGTCTGATTTTAGTTTTGCTGGTGGGATATCCTTTTTATTGGTAGGTTTGATGCTCAGGTCAATTTTTATTTTAGGGTAGATCCAGTATGGGGACATATGTCTTACATGTTTAAGAATATTGTGTTCTTCAAGATGTATATTATATTTGGTTAGAATCGAAAGAAGTCTTATTCTAAAGGGTTTTCTTAGTCTTGGTTTTGTTTCATATTTTCTAGCAAAGTAGTGGTTGTTTATTATTTTATTATTTATATGATTGGGGTCCCTTCTAAGGTTTATGGCATAATTCATTGCTAGTATATGTCTCCTCTTTTCAAGGCAAGGTTCTCCTGATTCTGCTAGAATACTTGTTATCCTTGTGCTCTTGAAAGCCCCTAGGGATAATCGGATGCCTTGGTGGTGTACCATGTCAAGTGATTGTAGAGTTTTTGGGGAGGCGGATGAATATACAATGCTGGCGTAGTCGATCTTGGATCGGATGAAGGATTTATAAAGTTGTAGCAGGGTGTTTGTGTTTGATCCATAGGATATGCTGCTTAGAGCTTTAATAATATTCATATCCTTGAGACAGGAGGTTTTAAGTTTGGCAATGTGTGGGCGCCAAGTGAGTTTTCTGTCAAATGTCAAACCTAGAAGTTTTAGCTCTTCGACATAGTTAATTTCTATATTATTGTAGGTAAGGATAGGGTTGTCATGTTGTTTTCTTTTTTTGCAAAAATGGATGGCATTAGTTTTTGTGAGGGATATATTAAAACCCGTTTCCTTTGACCAGTCAGATAGTTTGTTTAAGGGAGTTTGGAGGCGCTCTTGTATTATCGAGATGTCTGAGGATCTTATTAACATTGTACAGTCATCTGCAAAAAGCAGAGCTTTTACATGGGGATGAACACGGTGGGCCAGGGAGTTGATTGCTACTAGGAAAAGAGTGCAACTGGTGGCCAGGCCTTGGCTAATACCATTTTCTTGAGAGAAGGGTTCAGATAAAGTGTTTCGTACGCGGACTTGGGATGACCTATCTTTGTGCATATTTTCAAGGAAACGTAGCATTCTGCCCTGGATATGAGCTTCATGTGCGAGGATCTTGAGCACTCTGTGTATCCAGGTCATGTCGTACGCCTTTTCAATGTCCACAGCTACGGCTATAAGATGTTCATTATTAATAAATGCATCTTGAATTTCATTTTCTATGTCAATGAGTACATCAAGAGTCGAGTGAAATTTTCGAAAAGCATTTTGGTGTTTGTTAAAAAATTTCAGTTTTTCAAGAGTCCAAGTCAGTCGATTATTTATGATTCTTTCTAGTGTTTTAAAGAGGCAAGAAGCAAGAGTAATAGGGCGGTAGCTGTTGGTTGTGGTTTGTTCTTTATTAGGTTTTAGGAGCGGTATAATTATAAACTGTTTCCATTTGATAGGAATATTTCCAGTGTTCCATATTTTATTATATAAGCGTAAAAGTAAAATTTTAGAACATTCAGGCAGATTTTTTAGCATGCGGTATGACACATTGTCTTTACCGGGAGACGAGTCTTTTCTGTTTTGTAAAACTTTATCTATCTCCTCCATTGTTATAGGTAGGTTATATGGAGCGTCGGAGAGTTCGATGGTGATGGGTGTGGACTCTTCCAAATATTTAAGTTGTCTAAAGTTTTCCGAGTATGACATAGATGATGACATGGTGTAGAAATGTTTGCTGAGGTGGTTGGTAATTTTTTTGACGTCTGTTACAATATTATTTTCTATTTCAAGACCTGGTATACTGAATGACGAAGTAACGTCTTTCTTGAACTTTTTTATCATTTTCCAAACTTGTTTAGATTTTGTTTTAATATCTATGGTTGACACAAATTTTTGCCAGCATATTTTTTTTCTTCTAAGATAGTTTTTCTGCAAATGGCTCGAGCTTTCTTGTAGGCTATTAGATTTTCAGTTGATTTTATTTTTTTATATTTATTTAACATTTTATTTTTGTTTTTAATTGCTTTATAACAATTTGTGTTCCACCAAGGCACTCTTGGTTTAGAATTTTGGCTGTTAGATGATGGAATAGATAGCTCACTAACCTCTAAGATGTCAGATGTGAAATTTTCTGCGGCGATATTTATATCTTCCTCTAAAGTTTTGTCTAAGTGTTTTACCTCAAGTAGTAACCTGTAGTTTAACCAGTCGGCTCGATCAAAATGGAATTTTTTTCTATCACGTGTAATGGTATTTTCTTTTTCAGTTGACTTAATTAATATAGGGTAGTGGTCGGAGTCATAGAGGTGCGGAAGAACTTTCCATTCAACTTTGGATAGCAGATCTGGGGAGCAAAGCGTTAGGTCAATGGCAGAAGAAATTTTGTAGGATAGGTTTTCGTGTGTATGAGATCCATCGTTTAAGAGTGATGTGTTACTGTGATTGAGAAAATCTTCTATTAATTTCCCTCTCGTATTTAATGTATTCGAGCCCCACAAATAGTTATAAATGGTCATTTTGTAAGGAAGGTACACTTCTACAGCAACTATTTCTAGTCTAGAATTTAGAATAGTGATTTCCTTGGAGTGTGTATCCTTGTGAACTAGTGTGGCAACTCCACCTCCGGTTCTCATGGATCCCACACAATCCCTGTCTTTACGATAAATTTTGAAATTTTTTAAAGTAACCACAGTCTCTGCTTTAAGTAGGGTTTCTTGAAGACAGAGTATACTTGGGTTCGTATCACGAACAAGTAAATTGATGTATGGATAGTGTGATTTGAAACCATGTATGTTCCATTGAATGATATTGATAGTATTAGAGCCCATTAAAATTACATAAGATACATAATATATAAAGATAAGATAACATAGTGAGATAACAATATAAAGAGATAAGTTAGGTATTCAATGAGGAAAAAATCAATTAAAATATTGATACATAGGTAAAACAGGTAGAGCTCAGGTAATTTCATTTGAGACTTTGTTCTGAACTTTTAGAGGCATCAGTGTCGTATTCAAGGTCCATTTGTTGCATGACTTGAGAGATATTCTTCACTCGATATTTTAGAGACTTTGATATTTTGAGATTGAGGACTTCCTGCAGGATGTCAAAAACAAAGTTCAGCTTCATGTTGAAAGTTCTTAGGTCGGACTCGTTGCATTTACTGGAGCGAATAAGTTCAGTGAGAAGCATGGCATCTTTTTCTTCCAATGGGCAGTTCATTTTTGTGGAAATATCAACAATGGTGGTTTGGAGTTCATCAGAATCTAGGGCTAGTTTCTTGAATTTTCTGGCAGGGCTTTCAGGGGAAGTTTTTTCAACACTCAGGGCGCTTAGTTTTCTTTTTGGTAATTTATTATTTGGTGTTTTGAGAAGAGGGTTTTCAGAGTCACTGGCAGAATCATCAGATGATTCACTCATGGGTGTGATATCGGATGTTTTTGGTTGTGCATCTTGTGTTATTTGCACAGTGTCTTTATGAATAATGGATGGAGTATCTCCTGCGGTTTTATTAGGTTTCGGTACTGGTAGGGCAGTTTCATCATTTTGATCTGAGATGGTATTAGTAGGTAATTGAACTTGTTGGAGTCTATGTTGCTGTGACTGGTGGTTAGGGCATGATAGTTGGGTATGACCTCTTCTGTTACAAAGAAAACAGAGTTGGTTATTTTCTATAGAAAGAAATAATTTATAGTCTCGGTTATTGTGCCAGATTGTCAGTGCATCTGGTATGGGTATACCTTCTTTCTCTTTGATGTAAACATATCGAACAAGATTGCATATGTGACTGAGGTCTTTTTCTTTAAAACCTGATTTTTGGTACTGAATGGGGGACACAAGCTCGACAACATCTGCCAGCTTTTGAGTGATTTCATAGTTTGAGATAAAAGGGTATGCATGTGCAATTCTAAGTTTCAATGCTGGGTTCACATATAGTCGAGTGCTGAGGTGGTGAGTGTCTATATTTATTGTAGGGTGGTTACTTACAAAATTGCGCGCCATATCTCCATCCTTCAGAAAAATGATTACTCTACCGTTGGATATCCGAGATACGGAGAAGACGTTCTCCGGTCCCACAATCTTGGCAACAGCAGAGGCATATGAGAAGTCAGGTACTCCTGGCACGGCTGGGATGATGATGGCGTCTTCTTCTTGTTTCTGCATGGACTTCTCCATTGATTGGGCATACGTGGGTCTGTGATTTGTTTGGCCAGAGGCCTGCACACTTGCCATGGTGGCCACTACTAACTATCCGGCACTGATTTTTTTAAGAATAAACATTTATTTCAAAAATAATCGTAAATATTTCGAAAATTAGGAAGTACAACCTTTCTCTATCTAGGCTAGGTGACAACTGAGGTTGCTATATTATTCTCCAAACATTCTATCTCCAATGGACTCTATCTTCTGCCATTCTCTTACATTCTTCAAAATTTGGTGTGTTCAAGAAAAAAACTAACTAGCCGGGGGAGAAATACCAACATTGTTCCAGGAAATACTAAAGAAGAACGGGGGGGGTTTTTAGCGGGTGAGCCGACAGAATTGGTGCCCTTCAAGAGGGGCGACACTACATACCCTGCCGGCAAGTCCCGCATATCCTTCAGCACTAGAGCTTTGCTGAAGGAATCTTATTATTCAACAATTTAGATCAATCTTTATTTACAATTTTTTTATACAGGTACAGTCAAAAGGTATAATTAATTAAATATAAACAAAGTTTGATCAAGGGTGGTGATAATGCTTTTGGCATTCTCTTCTTATAAGATTTTCCCCCTCAAAAAAAAAAAAAAACTAAAAAGCCGGGGGAGAGAGCCACTCACGCGCAGATGATCTCCTTCTCCTTCACCTCCTCCACGGGCGGGCTGGCGGCGGAGGTCTCGGGCGGCCCATCCCTCACGCAGCGCGGGCAGGACCACTTGCCCTCGGGAGTCTCGTCCAGCTCCGGGTCCAGACAGCACAGGTGGTAGGCCCGGGGACACGTGTCGCACAGGATGATCTCCCCGCCCTGCTGGCACACCTCGCAGTAGTCCTGGTGCTCCGTCTGAAGATCCTGGCACAACAATAGTTTTTTTTTAAGTTATCATATTTGTGTTAATCACTTTCGTGATATCACAACTATTCAAACTCGCTTTATTAAATCTACGCTGAAACCGGGACTTGAACCACCGACCTCCAGGTTACAAGTCCGCCGCCTTATCGATCAAGCTACTGAGATCGGTTGGCACAAGAATAGTATTCCCTTAGAGCCGAATTATAATAGTTTAACAACCCTTAACCCGAAACATGATTTTTTAGTACATAATCCGAAACACCCGTCTGA
>CM044955.1:45969274-45984034 GCA_024516035.1 Bactericera cockerelli
GTATCGAATGAAAAATATCGAGTCCAGATGTTTGATGTGCAAAATTTAATTCAATTAAAAATTCAAGTAGGGTCTACATAACAGTTCACAGAACCAATACCCCTTAAACAAAAAGGTGTCTCTGATCTACTAACTCCGATATAGTAGTCTCGGAGATTGATACGAGAGAGTAAAAACAGCGTGCTCGGAAACATCTTTCTCTGGGAGTGCTGCGGGAATGGATTGGAACTCTCCCGGAGAATGTTTAACCAACTTACTCGGAACCTATCCCGGATCTATGCCCGAGCTAACTCGGGACAAGATCCGAGCTAACTCGTCCCGAGTACATGTTCTCCGAACCGTCTCGGAACGAGATCCAATACCCTGTGGCAACACCGGAAATTGAAAGTAAAATTTGCAAAACATTTTCAAAATCGAGTGAATTCCGAAATTTGAATAGATTAATTAGTTTTCCTGAGATAATTAGTAAAACTCAAATACATAAAAGGTAAAGATATTTTATACAGTATTTTGAGAAACTACCGTCAATATGTGTAATCTCATTCCTAAGATAAAGTAACTTCATAAGTAATTTCACATCAGTGACTTCTGCTCATCCAAATAAGTGATTTAATAAAACGTGTTTTAAGTAATTTAAGTAATGGTCAATATGTCTGCAAACATAATATCTTTTTAAACTGGACCTAGCATTTAAAATAATTATGATCTATGGAGGAAATCCACATGATATTTTCCACCTGTTTACATGTATTGTGCATCCAATCCAACATAGCTTCAACCTGAAGATACCTATTCAAGCTGCCTCCCTCCTCAAACATATTGAACCTGACCTGGGATAAGAGAAAGTGACTACAAATTGATGATTTACACAAAATAATTATATCTAACAATTTCTGATAAAAGTCCAACAAGTTGATTCTTCTAAAGTTCCTACATCATAGTTTTAGGGTATAACTAAAAAGAAATTTTTCTCTACTTTAAAAAGTTTACTGTTCTAAAGTGTACCAATTTCCATGCATTAATCATAAGTGAGTTTTACACTCCAATTAGTGGGGTAAGCAATATCTAAACAATATCTTACATTTTACATTGTTTTATAGTCAAACCAGGATATGTATGTGGAAATGCTGGAGATTAACCTGTTCCAGATATTCCACTTAATCAGAATCACACTCTTGACAGGTGTCTGACTGGGGGATTTTAAACAGGGAAAAGACCAGTGTTTTGCTAGACAACTATGAACAGAGAACTGACTAGCTAAAGGCTTTTTAATAGGTTCACATTATTGAAGATTTGACTATACTGTTCCATAATCAATAGATCCTGTGTTCAATTCACAGTTTTTTTTTCTTTCAAACAGCAATTCTGTTCCCTTTAAAAATGAGGCATTTCTAGCCCTTATCAGGCTAAGTGAGGTTAATGTGGGTAGCTGGGACTATTCCCAGTAAATTCAGTATACAACCCCCTTTTTTATTTTAAATAAATCTGTTCTCCGAAGATGTGAGGCTGGTATATCTAGCCCTACTCAGGCTGAGTGAGGTGAATGTGGGTATCTGGTACTGTTCCCATTAAATTCAGAATGAAATTCCCATCCTCACTATCTCAAATCAGGACAGGGGTTTTTCATGAACCAGCTATAACATAAAAAAAAAAAAATATTGTAAGTTTAGAAGAAGTATTAAATGTTGCAAATTTAGACATTTTTTTTACTTGTAATAAGTACATTTTTTACTATAATGTGTTCATTAATTTTAATTTTTAAAACAGTAGCTTGCATTATTCAGGATTTGACTACTCCCCGTAATCTAAAGATTTTGGTTCATTTTTGTTGTTGTGAAACAGATAATTCTCCTTCTTTAGAAAATATGAGGCTGACATGTGTATACACAGCCTTTATCAGGCTGGGTGAGGTTAATGTGGCTACCTGGTACTATTCCCAGTAAATTCAGAATAAAATGGCCCAACCCAGGCTCGGTGAGCTTAATGTGGGTAACAGGTTTGTGAGTTTCCTGCAAATGAGGGTAAAACCTCGGTCATGATATGACTATGCAATTGAGGTTAAACCCACTTTAATCAAACAAAAAAAAAATCTGGAAGACTGTTCTTTTTTTTATGAATGCCATATTATAGTCAAAATTCTCTCTGGGTTCTATTTCCTAATTTCATCTTTAATAATCTCAACTTCTGTTCTGGTATTCTTTGTCTTTGGGCAGCCTGCTGCTGGGCAGGAAGATGACATTTCAGCACATCTCTCTCTTAATTACCTATATGTATAATAGATTTAGATTAATTAAGTCCACTTGGCTTAATTTATCTGCTGATTCTATGTATTATATTCTGTTTGTTTCATGTTTTTGTTTGTTACATATTTTTGCTTTTAATTCTTTTACCATGAAAATGGAAAAATATAAAACTGAAAAACACAAATTGTCTTCTTATTTATTAATGTTAGCATTTCATCAACAGCTTTTCATCATTGTAGAACCAAATTGCCTTGAAATAGTATATTTTTCATCAAATCCAAATTAATTTTAAAAATTTCCTGTGAAATCACAATTTTCAAATTTTTCCGGGCAATGGCGGTGGTATGAAATTCAATATGGAGCCCCTTAATTATTAATTAGGTATTCAATTTCCAAAACCTTGTAAAAATAAGCTTAATAAAATGCTCAGGGGGAGGAAATAGTAAGCTTATAAAAGTGTTTCTAAAATGTTAAGCCTTGTCAAAATAAGCTTTATAAAATGTTTGAATCTTGTCAAAATAAGTGTTTTTAAAATCTTTTTAAACACTTTCTGTGCCGTCTGGGTAGTCTGCTGTGACTAAAGATAGAGATACTTTTAAGATGTGAACTTATGTGATACTTTTATTTTCATGTCAATTTTTTTTCTAATGTTTCTAAATTGATTGCATAAATATATTGATACCTTAGATTCCTTGGGTCAAATAAGCATGGATTATCTCTATCAACTAGGGGTCAGAAATGGACCCTAACTGAGTTAGAACTGACTTAAACTCGAAAAATTAATATTAAAAATTGAATTCGTATCCAATGTCCTATACATATGTCCTAACTAAAGGGCGGGGTTATTGGTTATTGCCTATGGCAATCTCTTTATTCCAATTGTTTCTAGTCTCTTATTGGGATTTTTCATTCTTTAAGGTGTATTCTTCTTTTATTTTTGTTTTGTTCTTAATTATTTTATTTTAAATTTCACAATAAAAAAAATGTTCTATTATAAAAATGTATCGTATTATTTTTAGGTGGTTTTACAGCTAAAATTCCCAGGGTATTTAAAACGGTCTGTGGTCTAGAAGAGACAGTCCCCGAGAATGTTCTCGGAGACGGTTCCGAGAAGGCTCGGAGACAGTCCCCGAGAATGTTCTCGGAGACGGTTCCGAGAAGGCTCGGAGACGGTCCCCGAGAATGATCTCGGAGACAGTCCCCGAGACCGATCTTGGAGCAATCTCGAGCACCAGCAATCGACGCTACGGTGCGGACGTAGACTGTCCCGGAGCAGTCTCCGAACGGTCTCCTAGGTGTCTCCGATATCATTTTTTGGGATCCGAGACAGGACGATACAATCTCGTTCCTAGATCTCGGAGATGGTTCCGAGACTGTTTTTTGTTTAAGGGGTAGTAATGTCAGATCAAGCATTAGGACAACAAAACTTTTCATTCAACCCCATTCGATGAATTTAATTGCTTCAAAAATCAAAAATATTATATAGTTCTACTTTGGTGACCCTCAAGTGGCCCGGGTTGGCCGATTTGTCCCGAAAACTAAACAGCAAATTTTAGACTCTATCAACATATTCCACATACATATTTACCAAACCTTTATGAAAATTAAAGCATCCGTTGAAGCGTCATCGCGACACAAACAGACAGACAAACTATCTGCAACATTGTCTAGTTGAAACAGACACTCATTTCGTTGGTTCAAGAAGTATCCTGTGTTTAGTTTCCTTCTTTAGATGTGCAAGGAATATCCTCCGCCGTATTTATGAGTAGGTAGCTTCTGGTTTTGCTATATGACCTGCCTTTTTGTTTTTATAAATAACAAGCTATCATTTTTTTCAAGAAGCTCTTTTCTTTCTTTCTTTTGATCGGAGCCTACTCACAATTCCGTCAGACGAATGATAATCATGCTGGTCTAATGTTTGTTGAATCGACGCACGTATGCATTGGTCATCGAACATAAAATACGATACGTACCGGATGGGTCAATAAAAGTAAAGCAGGATTGAAAACTCGGGGGTTTGTCTTGAATGAACTTTCATCTCTTTGAGTCGTACAGTATATTTTGCACGATACAACTATGTGCCTCTATGTAGTATATATAGCAGTGATCAGTAATACGTTCCAATCAGCAGCAGGTACATATACAAGGTGGGGCCGAAGTCTGGAAACAACTGAACATCTATAAGGGTTGGGTGGAAGAGATTGCCACAGGCAATAACCCCGCCCTTTAAGTAGGACATTATTGTTTTTTTTATTTTTTTTTACTTATTTATTTTGTCATTTGTTTTTTTTTTTTTCTTAATTTTATACTGTTACCATTGTACTCTGTCCTCCTAATAAAGCAAAAAAAAACATCTGTGAAAAGGCTTTCTGAGTAAATTCTGTAAGGTAAACTGGAAAAAAAACATCGTTTAAAGTGGGGCCAATTTTTGGGGCAGGCCCCCATGTTGGGGGCTTTTTCAATTAAAAAAATCATTTTTAAAAAAAGTTACGTGATCCCCGGAACCGCTTTTGCATTACTTCAGGGCACTTTACCTTTACATCCATTCCATTCCGGAAACGCAAAATTTTGGTCAGAAATTTCCGCTCCGGCCGGGATTCGAACCCGCAACCTCCGGGTCAGTAACCAATGTTCTAAACCACTGAGCCACGGAGGACGGTATAATGATAAAAAATCATTAATTGGAAACCTTTTCAAAAATGTATCTCAAGGGCGAGATTCGTAAATAAAATAACTTGGCTCCCTGGTCCCGACATTAGTTTTCCGGTTATGGTGCAAAATTTCAAACTTGCACAGATAGCCCATCTAAATATATTCAGAAGTTTTAAAAATTTTGCCCCACCCTGTATAATTCTATACATGGTACAGAATTCAATTGAACTTGTGTTTGTTAAATTTAAGCTACAGGGTAATAATAGCAAAAGCTTTAACATCCGGATGTGTTTCGTAACAGTAGAAGTATTTGAATACATAATAATAGACTACTCAGGAAAAGCACCTGATATAACTACTTCAGTAGACATTAGGGCGTTCATATGGGACGACCCAGTCTGAGAAGTTGAGAACATAACAGATTCAAATCATAATGGAACTCTTCACTGGATCAACCCCAAAGGTCCAAGGAGTCAAGAGGAATGCTGTCGGTCCGATAGATGTAGGTATTTGCAAACGACTAGATCGTCCAAAAGCTTATAAAGCAGCTTTGGACATTGGTAGTGGTTTGAAATTTTTAAAATGTCTATTCAAGAAAACCCAAACACTTAAAGGTAACATCAAGGAACCAATTATTAATCAGGATTGAACTTAAGATAACCAGATTTTCCGTCAAGTCGGAATTTCAACCAAGCTTCGAAGACAAAACCATCGACTTCCATTTTCCGAGAGGGAAAATATCAAAACTATACCAGCAAGATGACTGGAGGAACAGCCTATAGTAGTCCAGAAAAAAGTTGGATCATAACAGTCACCCCTGTCCACGCAGGCATGTACAATTGTACATGTGTAGCGGGTTAAGGGACGATCTTTATCTATATTCGTTGTAATCTTATTATAAATTTGGCCGACATCTTCTAGGTAGATAGTTAATGGTTATCCTGCATTGTATTCTCTACAAAGCAAGTTCACAATCTATAGCAACCCTGTATGAATGACATATGACACAAACTTGTCTGGATTAAAAATGAACATTTATTTTTTCTGTCCGGTTGCAAAGAGTAGGTAGGTATATTTCTTCTTTTTTTTCTCTCGGGTCTCTTTCGTTTCAGGTTTTAAAGTCGGAATAAATAAATATTTTTTTCCTTCTGAGTATCTTGTACGAAAATAAATCGAGAGAGTCTCAATGGTGAAGGATGGGCACTGGTCTGAAGACCAAAGTTGGAATACATTATCTTCTTCCGATCAATGATCATAAAGATCGGATCATGTAACAAGAATTTTGTAAAGGTAGTCTTTATCTTGCATTCCAAAATGCATTGTTGGGTATGCTTAAAAGAAAAGGTTTAAATCAAGATTGGTTATTAACAATCAAGATTATTAATAACATTATCAACAACAACAACAAAAATTACAGCTTTTGTTCCTAAGAATCAACTTGTCGACGAAAAATGGCAACGTAATGTTAGAAACTAATGCGCCGAATCAGGTCCTAGGCCTTACGCATGCAAATTAGATCCCACAAAAAGTCGTTTGCCAAGATAGTATATAATATAAAAAAGTAAAAATGCGTGACTTGGTTCCCATCGCGAGAGTCTCGTGAAAAAAATGGACTCGATGGCTCTCAGCTACGCCACCGGTCATGCCCATTGTGTCGCTCAAACTTGATTGATTCCTTCATCAAGTAGACGCAGGACAAGTTCAAAGTTTTCTAGACTTATACAGGGTGATCTCGAAGCAGATCTAGATATCTAAAAGGTAGGTCCAGCAGTCTATGAAGTTTTTTGCTGACCGTCTCTTGAACTTATATGTCATTCAAGACGGCGCGACGGCGGTGCCAGCGGGTTTGCCCTCCATTCGCTGGTAACTCACGCTGATAACATCGTCGAATGCTAAGAATTTTGATTGAAAAATTCTTAAGTGCTTAAATTATTTGAACGGTACAGCCAAATTTCTGATGGTTGTTATAACCAAATCCATTCATGTTCCCTCAACTTTAGGACCCCTGGGATAATCCAGAAACGACGGCAAGCGGCCTGATGTCATGACCTAGGTTCCCTGGCCGAGAATTCAAACCTTAGTTTGGGATTGTAACTGCGTCAACACTCAAAACCTTAGCAGAAACATGTCTCCCTAGACTCGACAAGTCAACAAGAGGCTGGTTCTGTTGCAGAGGAAGCTGACAAAAAGAAGGTCGCCAAATACAGCTTCATCCAAAGTCAGAATTATATTTTCCAACCCTTGACATTCGAGCCTTTTGGACCATAGAGTTTGAAGACAAGTTTTTCAGGAAAGTTGGCGACATTTTAGCCTGAGTGACAGGAGACATTGAGACTCTACCCATAGTTCAGAGATCCCAACCGGTTGGGGCAGACTTTGCGATGGAAATTCTGTTCCCTCCAAACACGTGAGTCTAGCATTTCCGGCCCTACCCAAGCTGGGTGAGGTTAATGTGGGTAGCTGGTACGATTCCCAGCAAATGGAGAGTAAAATAGAAATAGAATCAATGGTCACATTTAGGTCGCAATGTTTTTTTTTTTTTTTTTTTTTTTTTTTTCATCTCTGTTTACACGCATGTTAAATGTAAGGGTTTCACTGAAAACCCTGCAATCGGATCAGATAGTAAATGATTGTCTCTAGCAATCCTGAGAGGTATTGCAGCAAGTGCTCTCTCTGGATTCCCGAAGAGAACAACTTTGTGTGATATGACGTAAATAGCACGTTTGTGATCAAAACAAATACATATATCAAACAAATTTTGACGAAATTTCAATTTGTAATCTGTCAGCTTGTACATCATTATTATATTCTGCGCTCTCAGCATGGGCGTAGCCAGCATCCGCTCTAGGGGGGGGCAACTAAGATATCCGTGTCGAAAGTGGGGGGGGGGGGGGGGTCCTTTGGGTGCGGAAAAAGGCAGTGGAAGCGATTTGTTTTGTTGTTGTTGAAATCCAAAGGTCCCACAAGAACTGGCCTGAATAACTTTCGAATGGCTTCTTCGGTAAAATTAAAAATTTGTAAGGTAAACCGGGCTAATAAGACACTCTTTTAGAGTGGGGTCGATTTTTGACCTATTTTTCATTTTTTTCAATCTTTCATTATTTTGACCTGTTTGCCCTTTAAAAAAAAATCTGATATTTTAATGGCAAAAAATAGAAGACATTTGTGTGGTTTTACAAAAAATTATCTTGTTACTATAAAGTTAACGCCCCCAAATAAGCCGGCAAAAAACAGGTCTGACGCAACAAATTTGACCTAAATTTGCCTTAAAAGTTTTTTGGTCTTAACTCGAGATTAGTCGCCTTGACCTACAACGTTTATGGCATTTTTGAATTCTCCTGGTCAATGCGCATCGAATGATATATAATAGGTCTAGTTTTGATAAAATTTTACAGTCACTTTGGGCAAATTAAATTTTTTCGAAAATTTTAATCAATGAACCGGCCCCGCCCACATGGACTGGGTTATCTTTTAGAAAATTCTTGTAGCTGAAAATTTTCCGGTTCGATCGATATGCAATATGCCCTGTTAACGTTTATAATAGCCCCGGAAAACGGCCCAGAAAAATCACTAAATTTTTTTAATTTTTCAAATAATTAAAAAAAAATTCAAATGAATTAAAAACATGGTATGGTTTACGATTAAAATTTTCAATTTTTTTTGGCAAAAATGTAGGAAATCACATGGAGAATCACCGTTCCTGCCTAACCGCTTCCCCCTCTTTTTCAAAAAGCCGAAAAAACGTCTCCTTCTGCCTTAAAACGGCGTTTGAAAAAACCGTTTTAATCGTCGCCTTGAAATTAATCGATTTTCAGGCTTAAGGCGGTAATGTTAAACCTTTTTGGATTCGCGTCGTCAAGGCAAATCGAACGATATGTAACATCATGTGCTTGCGACACTTTATCGGTGCATAATCACCGATTGAATAAAAAGCAGCCATTTTTTGACATATGTCAAACTTTTGACATATCAGTTTAAATTTTAAGCTGTTTTTATGACATATTCTTATGTAGCCCTCGTATGTACGAACCTAACGCAACAAATTTCAGCCTTTCGTCATTAACACAGCCAGAGTTATGGCAAAAAAACGCAAAAAATTCAAGCGCATCTGCGCCGCTGGCGCCACCAGATGAAGCGTTAATTTCCTGACAAAAAATGTTCATCTTGTATGGGAGAAGATATTTAGATGACCAAATGGCGTCCAGAGGCTACCAAAGTGGCAGGGCAAAAATGGCACGAAAAAAATTTTGGTACCACTAAAAGGTGCGCCTACACATTCTTTTTTTTTTATATATATAAATGTATTGAGCCTAAGCGGGTACAAGTCCACTTTGGCCAGTTACACATTCTACACATTTCATATTCTATACATGTTTGCTTCATCTGCAACACAGAAGGAGTTAGAGCGGCATATATGGTTTTCCACAAAGGCCCTAATATGGCCCTAATTCGGCCCTAGTAGGTGACGAAAAGCCCTAACACTAACCCTAGATAGCGGCCATTTATACCTGTCGGTGGAACTCAGTTTGAACCTGATCGGCACCAAAAGGCCATTTGCTCGCCCCGATTTTCCATTTTTACCCTTTTAAAAATCCTTTGATTTTTGATTTTAAGGTTTTTCAATGTTTTTTTTTTTCTCGAAAAATATTTTTCAAAAAATATCATATGTAAATTTAAGTTGCCCCTTCCATGTTGCATACTATTGAGGTTTCTCTAGGGGGGGGCAGCTGCCCCCCCCTGCCCCCCCCTGGCTACGCCCATGGCTCTCAGCACAAAATTTATCGAATGCGGAAATAGCCGCTATATGTATAATCACCTGAGCCTATTAATATAAAATAAATTTATGGTGTATTAATAGGAACTTCAACATGACTGTATAATTGTATATATATTATTATCATGCTTCTGTTTTGGTAGGACCCTCAGTTATCATACACTTGTATGCGTACGCTATATAATCACCTAAGCCTATTATTATAAAATAAATTTATGGTTTAATAATAGGTACTTCAACATGACTGTATAATTGTATATAAAATATATTATTATCATGCTTCTGTTTTGGTAGGACCCTCAGTTACCATACTCGTACACTTTGTATAGGTATACTATGCAGTCACAGTGCAGTGATAAGAAAGCGGACAATGATAACATCTCTCATTTTGTCCATTCAGTTTCACCGTAACCTTCACGCGGAAGTGACAGAAAGAAGAAGTAAAGGTGGTCAATTGGTCATGGGTCATAATAAGAAATTTGCAAAGTACTCTTGAATCCAAGAAGTCTGTGGAATCTAAGGATACCGTTGTTTACCAACAAATCAAAACCCCAACATTTAATCCTGCGGGAGCTTTTGTTTGGGCGCGAGATTGTTAAGTATATACCTACCTACCAATTATGACAGGGTCAGCCAACAAACCCTAGATTGCGGGAAGTTTCTAGGTGGCTCTCGGTAGATATAAACCCAATCTTTTTTAATGAAAATCTATGTTTACAGAGACACTTTGTTTTGACTGTGAGAGTAAAGGGACTCGTAGCCTCATTCTTGCAGGATAAACAAAGTATTGTAGTGTTGTATTGTGAACGTTGCGTACGCAAGCATGGGATTGGACTGGCAAATGTACCAAGTGAAAGGCAAGGAAAAGCAACGCAAAGTCATCGCTACCTTGCTCGTCGTCCTAATCCTGACTATGGCGACTGTCACATCCTATATCGCCTACGTTGAGTATCGCAACGGAACCGGTAACTTCGACTTCTGTGGCGAAAAATTCACCAAGTGCGAGATGGCGAATCTTCTGTACACGCACAATACGCCACTCAATATGATAAACGACTGTAAGTACCAAAAAACAAACAGAGTTGGGTGGAAGAGATTGTCATACTTTTAAGTAAATATTACTAGCTAAATACCGGCGCTTTGTCGCCGTTGAGGTTATTTCCCGTGGCTGGCGGCGTCCTATTTGAATCATTATTGGACCAGAAAATCCCGATATCTTGAAAATAATAATAGATATTTTCATTTTGATAATTTTCTCGGTAGTTTGACGGTGGTTTAGTTGGGATCAACTCTCATGAAAATTTCAATAAACTGCTGCCGTGAGGGCTGTGGTATTGTAAACGGACAACCTCTCAGAGGACATAGTCACTATAGTCAGCCAGTCAGACACGCACAGATTTGAGTTTTATGTACAATAGAGATATTTCCTATGTGGGTATATTTGTTTGTAACCAATATTCTATCGTTGAAACATAAAGGACCACTTGGAAATAGAAAAAAATAGTGAATGACTGATTCTACATATAGTAAACTGATATAAATACTTACCTACCAGAAAACCCCCTTTCGGCCATCAAAACCACAAAAAAACAAACGCGAAAGACTTTAAAAAGCCTTTTAAAGTTGCCTAATTGGAAAATAAGCCTATACGTAGGTATTTGCGAGCATATTATTTAGGTACCGAGGTGGTTTTTTCAGTCTACACATTCTTATAGGGGGTTTTTTTTTATGACAAATAGATTTCAGCGTTGACTGGTTTTCGGAAATCTTTATCCCTGATATTGTATTCATACTATTCGTGTATTCAGAACTTACAAAAAATTATTTTCATATTTCCACTGTGGTTTGACTTGAAGTTTAACAAGGTTCCTGTGGGCTTGGAAAAACAAATAAAAAATAGTATGGAACTCCTTACGGTGAACTCTTTTAATAGGGACAATAAAATACATAGGTGCAAGTGCGACTCACTATGTCTTTTATTTTCAATCAGCAAAATATATATGCATCTAGATTTCTTAAAAAGACAGATTTTATAGGGTAATTTAAGATTTTATAAGTAGGTAATTTAAGCAAAATCCGAATTTAAAATATTGAAAGAACCAAATGTAATAAATCCGGGTGTGAAAAATGGCGTGATTTGTTTCGTATGAGTATAAAAATATGTGCTCGCTGGAACTTGGCCTGGTGCACTGCTGTGATTGAGTGTCATCCAACTTTGTCGCACTTGGAAAGAGTGCATTAATATGATAATTCTATTCGTTCATATCCCACGCCCAAATGGAAGGAGTATTTCAACGTCTAGGTCCCTGAGCTAACGTGTCCTACGTAAGATAAACTAGAATAGAGAATGGTACTGAATCCTACGATTTCCGGACCGCCACAGTTCATTTCTTTGCAGTTATGGTGCAGTTATTGGTTCTTGATGATTCTTATTAAACAGATGATGGGGATGTTTTCATATTAATTATAATAATACACCCTTTAGTTTAAGGCAGGCCCGTTTTACTGCACCCTACGAGCGCCCTAGGTACAAAGAAGAGTATAGCGCCCCCTTTTTATTTGATTACGATTTGTTACGATTACGATTTGTAGTATACGACTTGTTTTTCCATTTTTTTGCGCCCCCAAAAAATGCCACTGCCTATTGCTCTAAGCACGTGCCTATTGGGTCTATTCGGTAAAACGGGCCTGGTTTAAGGTAGCTATAGGCAACGTTGATGCTCAAAGCATTTTCTCCCACCTAACCCTCAGAGTGCACAATTACATATTAAGTGTTCATAACTCAAATAAACGAGGAAAAATCCATGCATTGGGGGTGTAATTTAAACAGGATCCGATCCTTGTTTACATAAAAAGTCTAGACCCTTAATCAAGGGCCTTATACTATCAGAATTGTTAGTAAAAGAATGTGTTTTTGGTAGGGACTTCCGATTTATTGTGTTCCGATACCGGCAGTCGTCGTACATAGGTAGGTACTATACGGATTATGTTACCGTGTCTAAGTGGAGTCAGTGGAGCAGCGACTAGACTTGCGCGTAGCACGCACGGTGATTTTTTAGGTTTGGGTACTCGTATTAGTTACTTTCTATTACCTATTTTTATTAAGGACTGTTAACATTTTTCACTCGACGCGCGACGGACGGGATGGAAAATTTTCTACTCCGTACTTTAAATGTTCGGGGTACTTTGGGCGTTGCGTGGCCAGCCTCCGGCCTCCGTGGCGTAACGCTCGAGCGCATTTTACATATATGAGTACCAGAGTATAATGCAAGAAAAAAGAATCGAAAAATAAGGGAGCTCTAAGTAATGCTGCGCTACCCACAGAGAAATGATACGTTTTTTTCCCTCAGGGGTGTGCCTAGTGAACCACGAGAGTCACTTCAGAACCAATCTGGTGGCCCGACATCCGGCTCATGGCAAGCTCTGCTACGGTCTGTTCCAGATCAGTGGCGGCTCATGGTGCGGAGTGGAGAGTCCGGGTGGTGGCTGCAATGTAACTTGTGAAGGTACTTTTTTAAATTTTCTCGAAGTAAAATGCACCACAAAAAGTAGATAGAAACGACCGTTCTAAAGCTAGATACCAGCGGATAGTCTTAAAAAACAGGTGGGCCGCTTTCCCGAATCACGCTAGATAAAATCTAGCTACATTAAATCGCAATTAATGTCTTTTCTGATATACCTAACTACCTAATAAACTAGAGTGAAACCACACAGTGTATTGCTTACCGTTTAGTCTGAGAAGCCAAAACTAAATCTGAGCTAAAACCTAAATCTGAACTGCCAGCAAAAAGGAACTCTACTGGATTGACAGACTAACACCTTAAGCATTGGTCCGTGCGTCCGTCCGTCAACGCGATATAACTCGAGAACGGTAACAGACTTGAAATTTGGTATGGAAGTTGATTTTATATACCACACGAACCACGAAACTTTAGTTAAAATCGGCCGCAGGGCCGAAAAAAGCAGCCCCAAGGACGTGTTCCAGAGTTTTAGGGCTAGAACCGCTTATGTCTCAGTAGTTAATTATTTAGTAAGGCGAGTTTCATTATTTCTGCTTGTCTCCTGTTTCAGCAATCCTGCGTGACGTGGACATATCCATGGCCTGCGCCAAGAAGATCTACAAGCAGTATTTTTTTTCCCCCCCTGGCAAGAATGGGGGGAAATTGCAAAGATGGGAAGGGCCAATTCGATTAAAACCACTGCATCAAACTTTCCCTTTCAACATTTCCCCCGTTTTAGAAAATAAACACAGGGGAGGATCTCTATTCCGGGGCCCTCGCGTTGAGGGCCCTTTTTTTGTTTTTAAACATTAAAGAATGAACAGTTCTCTTTCCTATTCAATGAAGTTAAGTAACTTGCGACGAGGTTCGGGGGGTTTGGGTTTTTGAACCCTCGTGATGCTGGTTTTTTTCCCGGGCCAAGTCTAGGCTGAGTGGGGTTAATTTTAAATTTGTGGTTGGTAAGTTTCCAGCGAATGGTTTTTTTCCCCATGCCCGAAAACGAATTGGGAAAGGGGACGGTAAGCCGCAAAACAAAATTTTGTAATGTTCTACTGGGATTGAAACCAAGCGGCCGGGTTCGAATCCCTATGATTAAACTTTCAAACCCCCCAAAAATACTTAAATTTCCCACGCTAAAAAAGCATGTTATGGGGGAAATCCACTTTTTAAAACAAATGATAACAGCTTGCTGGGGGTAAAAATGCCTGTGAATTACAATGGATCAGTTGCATAGGGAAATTTTTTTTTTATGAATGCCCCTGTTTTATATAGAAAAAGCTATTTCCGACATGAAAAACACAAAAAAACAAAGTTATTTTATAGCAAGGTTTTTTATGTTTTAGGCTTCGGACGTTTTTTTTGCTCATAAATAAAAACCCTCCAAAAAAAAATTTTTAAAGGGAAAAAGAAAAAAAGTTATTTGGTGGGGTTGAACCCACGGAAACCGGAGCGAGCGCGCAACTCTAAACCCCTTGCGCCACGCTTCCTTGTGAAAATTTTCAAAAAGTCGGAAATTAATGTTCAAGAAGTAAAAGGGTGTAAAATAATGAAAAGGAAAAAAAAAAAAAAAAAAGATTTTTTTTTAACAAAT